>JAVBHV010000069.1:1200000-1515000 GCA_033992175.1 Spiraea crenata | reverse complement strand
TTATGGAGTTAAAATTAGGCATTCTCTTCTAGTTCCAATAGGCAACAACTATGGCAACAACAAGAAGGTTGATAATGATGACAACAATGGGATGACTGTTGTGACTGTCAACTCATATTTCTGTTGCATTCAACCATATTGGGCATTGTTGAGATCACTCGAAGTAGCAAGGTAGTCTTTATGTAGGCGGAAATATATTTCTTTCCAAGGGGTAAGAGCTAATATTAAATGCTCTATCATTAGGGTCAATGTCATCTGTTCAACTAATTCTTAATTACGCATCTTATTAGTTGCATTTTTAGTGAGTATGCCCTTATAAAAGTGATTGAGGGCAAGTTATGTTATCTTTTGCTTTCATTAATGAGGTAGAGGATGTAATGTCCAGGTACCAAGCAGCTGGAATTAGGCTGGATTCAGGTGGCCTGGCATATTTGTCTTGTGAAGCTTGGAAGATCTTCCGTGCCATTGAGGAAGAATTTGGAATAGCTGGGTTTGGCAAGACGAATGTTACAGCTAGTAATGATCTCAATGAGGAAACTTTGGATGCTTTAAACAAACAGGTAGTCAATCTCAACTTATGGGACTTTAAAGAAAGCATTTGATTTGGCTTCAGAACAGTGCAAATGCATTTGAATGTTGGTTTTTGATGCATAAATTGTCAAGTTGTTTATGATTAATATAGTGATTTATCACCCCAGGATGAAATACATTGTCAGACCCAAATTTCTTATCTATATTATTCTTTTCTTTTTATAGGGTCATGAGGTTGACTCATTTGGAATTGGAACGTATGTAGTAACTTGCTATGCTCAAGCTGCGTTAGGGTGTGTTTTCAAGCTTGTTGAGATAAATAATCAGCCTCGCATCAAACTTTCTGAAGATGTTACAAAGGTTTGATCATACTGTCAGCAAATTTCCTGTACCATTCTCTTTTCCTGTACCATTCTCTTTTTAATTATAACTTCTTATTCTTTTGTACTAGGTATCCATTCCCTATAAAAAGCGGAGTTACAGGTTATATGGGAAAGAAGGTTATCCCCTGGTAGACATAATGACTGGAGAAAATGAACCGCCTCCGAAGATATGTCAAGATTATTTAGTAGCTAAATGTCACTTTTCTCATTCATATATCCAAGTGCACACTGATCTGTGCATTGCGAACCAGCACATTTTGCAGGGTTTAATTTAGCTATTCCAAAGAACTTGCAAGCTAGGAATGTATTCTGCCTCTTATGTAGACTTCAGGATTTTAGTTAATATCATAACAAATATTAAACCCATCAATGACCACATTCCACAATTTGAGTTCCGCATTAAAACTGGAGATAAGCAAGCTTTTCTTAATCTATCCAAGATTTGGGGAATAATAGATAACTGAATGATCAATTTTAACTCTATATTTATTGGGTGTTCCACTCTATAAGTGATAAGGGTTGTTCTGGGGTATGGAAAGCAGCTCAAGGGACCTGTAATCTGAAGAATAAAAGAATACACGTATTTGTCTTTAAACTGCAATTGAGAGTAGAATTTTTCAGTTGAATATTTGTAGTTGATCCAATTCGACTCCGAGACTAGCCAAAAGTTCAATTCTGCGCATGATGCATCTTTTTCTTGCTGCTTTGGATTGTATACAATTAAAGAGTTTGCTCCATAGGATAATCACTAGACTGATGTAGAAATGTCCCATTTTGATTTATATTTCCACATGCAGGTGGGAGAAAGAATCCTGTGTCGTCACCCTTTTAATGAATCAAAGAGAGCATATGTAGTGCCACAGCGTGTTGAAGAACTTATGAAATGTTATTGACCCGAGAGCCCAGGTAAGACTTTCATGAAATGCAGTAATCATTGAAATGAAACAGTATCTGTAGATAGTGTTAAGCAATCCCTCAGTTTTCTTATTATATTATGTGGTTTATGATCACGTGAGCATCAAACGAATGCCTAAACAATTAAATTCTTTGGTGTCGTAAGGTTAATGCAAAATTTTACGGCTTCATTCATTTCCTGTGGCTCAATGAAGCACCTGTTGGGGAGTTGCAATAAGTATGTTGTTGCAACGTTCTTCAGCTCTGGCAACAGATTGATGTTAAAATCGCTTCTTTTAAGTAGTCGAGCACATATACATATGCTGAAATACATAAACTTTGCCACAACTCATTTTCCACTCTGAATAAGATCATTTCATATATCGAATAAAGAGTAGGAGAGTAACATGTATGGCTCTAGAGAATCAGATGGGCTACTCATTTCATTTATAGTTAATCTGTGTTGTTCCTGGGGGAAATAATTAAGAACTTTGTTGATTCCTGACTTCCTCCGTTCTCCATGTTAGAGTAAACGTGGCCCAAAATGAATGGGGTAATCTGAAGACTGAAAACAGGATTTCACCTGAATTTTTATTGCTCAGCTGATAGATACTAGATACATCTCTTTTCAATATATACATGAATGGCTAAAGAATAAATTGAAGTGAACTTATAAGATCTGCAAATCTTGACAAGTCAAACTGTAACGCAGAATTCTTGCAGCTGTATCCATCCGTACGCACAACGGTTTCAAATCCTTTGAACTGTTGAGGCAGCCAAATCCATAATTGGTCTAACTTTAGCCATCTCCATCTCTAGTTTGATTCTAATGTTAAGACTCCATCTGTAAATCCAATTGCAGCCAAAGTTTAACAGTTATGTGCATAGAAATACAAGCTCATACAATGACGTGTAAAGAAAAGTTTGATCACCTTCTCTATGCAGCGTACTGTATCCAAGATATGGCAGAAATATGATAGCTGCTTGTATAAATCTGCTTCCGTGTACTATTCAAGATGCATTGCTTGCAAAAATTGTAGTTTGAACATAGCAAGAAATACAAGCTCATTTCTTGCTTGGGCTAGCTGATTTGCTGTTTCGTTTTGGTCGCTGAAAGAATTTGGACAAGTCCCTCAATTTCGAGCCATTCAATGGTTTCTGAAATCCAACCGCTTCAAGCTTCGAATGCGCGTATCGATTTGGTAACCCCCTTTTACCTTCACCTATTTCTTTTTCGTTCTTGTTTTTTTCAGGCGGATTTAAATTTCTTAAAAGGTTAATTCCTCTGGTTGTAGAGTAAAGCATGAGGTTGATAGTAATGATTTGGTATGTTTTTGGATTGTAATTGGAGTTTCTGTTGTTTTCTGGGGTTATTGGCTAATTAGGTTGTTAATTGGGATCGATTATGTGAGGTTTGTGGTTTTCTAAAGTAAGCTTTTATACTGAATTACTTCAAGTTGTATGAGGGAATTAGGTATTAAATATCGATTTCGTTGAATGTGAGAATTGTCATCAACAGGTTGTTTACTTGCATCGTAATCTTTGATTTGTGGATTTGGATGTTTTTTAGAAGATTGGAGGTTTTCTCATCTCTACTTGAATGTATACAACTTCAATCTCTTTTCAGAATATATAGTCTACTTGAATGTTGTATGATGTATATAGCGTCTCATATGTCTATCTAATTAGCTGGTAGTTGTATACAACGTCTAATGTATCTTATTTAATTAGCAGTTAGTTGTATACATTGTTTAATATGTCCTCCAGCTGTACTTGCTAAACTCAAACTACTTTGTTCAGCATAAATACTTGAATGTATATTCATCCAGGAGAAGATGGCAAAGTTTGAACAGCAGCTTCACAATTTGTCTAAGCAGGTACATTCAGTAATTAGCTTAGCTGATTATTAGAGTTGAGTTGAGGATTTAAATGGTGTCAGTACAATAATGAATGAGTGTATCATGATCGTGTTGATCTTATAATGGAAGAAATGATGCTGCATCAACTAGGAGCAGCTAAATTGATCTGATATACAAGTTAAAAGCTTAGCATTTATTTTGATCGGTAGCTAAATTTACTACCTTTGAAATACCATGTAGTTAACTTTTCGTGATTTGTAGGCATACTTGAGAATGGACGTTGTCAAAAAAATATGGTGGAGGTTGCTATTGTTTTGAAAAATCTACGCAAACTAAACAAAGGTATGTATAGCTTGAGAACCATGTTCTTATTTTGATAATGTTAATGGTTCTGCTTTCCAATTGAATTGTTTTTATGCTCCTAAATTTCTTGAGCCTTAAGGAATGCGGAATTATACTTTCATTACCTCTTTCTTAAAACTAGAACATTGGTAGAGATGAAAGGCATCTATCTGCATCAAGAATATTTCTCCGGGTTAACATTGAATCATTATAATTTCCCCAAGACAAACAGGAAACCTTCTTTCATACCTTTGATTGTTTTTTATGTTGGGTTTTACACGTGTGTTAGCTATCGTGTTATGTGCTTGCTTGCTTTACTTCGGTTTTGCAGTTAGTTTATTAGTTTTGTTTCCAATCAAATTGTTATTTGTGTATGTTGCTTGAACATAGTTTATTTGCTTTGTTATCTGCTATAATTAATTGCTGAATTATATTCACTCCATGATCCATTATTTTAACAACTTTCAATAAATTTTATGTTGTTTTCATACCCGCAGCGTAGCGCGGGCATCCTTTCTAGTTGGAATTAAGACTTGGATTAGGCCCTAAGCAATCACATTTCACATCCAAGTTACTAGAAAAACTCATAATAATAAACCTCCCAACCAACATCCAAATCCAACCCCTGCGTAATTACCCCCGCATCCACCGCTAAGCCGCAATCAACATCTAACATGTAGTCATCGATTCCCTCTAGTCAATTCATACATACAAACACTATAGATATTTTTTCGTTTTTTTTCCCGATTCCAAAAAGTCCCATCACGCCAGCTTGCCTAAACTCTTTCTTTTTCACTTCACTCCTCCACTTCTTCTCCTTCTTCATAACCTCCTTCACTCTTCTTCAAATTTCGACCAACCCATTTGAAAAATTCCACATGAAAATTCCAAATGTCGGAGGCCCAACTAGCCCAAATGAGTGACCACTTGTCCGAGCGGACCTCAATCTGTAGCCTTGACTTGTGGGTTGCCCTTGGAGTATGCCTCGGTGCTGCGTTTGTACTTTAAAGTTTAACTTGTGCTTGCTCTATTCGGTTTTTTTAAAGTTTGTGGTGTGTTGATTGAGAGATGATTGTGATGAGTGAGCTTGTTGCATTAGACTTATGGATTGAAATGTGAGTGTTTTTTTAAAATGGGGACAAGCTGAGGAGTTCAAGGTTGAAGTTGAGGCGATTGGACGAGTTCGGCATAAGAACTTAGTGAGATTGCTCGGTTTCAAGCATGGAAACTAAGAACTACACTTTTGAAATTAAAGAGATTCCGAACCCTCATGGATTAAGTACCAAAATAAATATCTGTTACATCCAAGCAGTGTCATATTTACCTTGCCAAATAGATAGAGCGTGCCCATATTAGTACCATAGAATTCTTCATAAGCATCTAGTATGTAAAAAGGCAGTGAGCCATTTTCTTCAAGATCAATATCTAAAATTTGTTCACTATTTGAGCTAGTAATACCCCCCACAGCACGACCACGAAACTCCGCATCCCCTCTGGTCCTCACCGCCTTCCATCCAGCCGTAGCACTCATGGCCGGGTCCTTATTATCTTCCATAATCTTCGCATTCAAAGTAAAACCCTCTTCCTTCTTCACCAAATCTTTCCCTTTCTCCATAGCAACCACTCTGTTCTCCTTAATTTCCCCTCTAGCTTCTGAAAAATCATTGCTTTCCTCACTTGAGGATTCACTAATCTTAAAGCGTAATTCCTTCTTCCCCCCATTGCCCTTAACTCGTTCACTAATTTCCACAAAACACTACCATTTAGACTACTAATTGTGTCCAATTCAACCCTCCTTGTCAATTCAGCACCCCAATTCGATATAATTTCACACTGGAACACTCGAAATCGGCACTGAAATCTTATTGGGCTGCATGCTCCTCCGCCTCTCCCTATCTTCCTCATCCGGCGCAAACTCCGCAATTACATCATCAACAATACTATTACAATTCAATCCTTTCGCCTTATCATTATCTCTAGGCTTATCTAAAATCGACGACGTGAACATCGACGAAAGCCTCTGCTCCCCCATCATCGCCGCTGTGAGCGACGCGTTGAGCTTTTTGGGTCGGGGCTCCTTATCCTTCTCCTTCTACTTGGATTTCATTCTCTTGGGCCTATCGCTGCCGCAGTTCGATTCGGCCGACGACGGCCTGCCATGTGTCCAATCCTCCTCCTTGCCCTCTTCCCAGTACCCGAGGCCGTCGTCATCGACAATGAAGCCACAGACTTCTTCACGGAACTTCACGATGAGCGCGTCGTACTCGTCGTCACCGACAGTGTCGTAGATCTGGTTCTCCATCTTCATTTCGGCTTCAGATCGGCGGTAGTCGTGGCAGAGGGTTTTGAGGCGCTCGAGGGCCCCGGCGCGCGCAAATGCCTCTGGTCCGTGGGTCCGAAGCCTCCCGTTGGCCGCTGTCGATTGCTTATCGTCCGCCATAGATTTGTCTGTTGTATGGGAGAGGGTGACGGTTGCGGATTTTGGGCCTAGGGTTTTGGCGCTAATTTTCTGATGAAATAAAACAAGGCAGGAGTTATTGGCAGGAAGGAAGTGTTCTTTTGTTGGTGAAATGGCAGGAAGGGTGCTACACAATGAATAGTGCTACACCAACGACTCCTGCCTTGTTTTATCTCTTCAGAAAATTAGAGCCAAATCCCTAGGCCCTAAATCCGCAACCGTCACCACCTTCGATATAACAGACAAATCAATGGCAGACAACGAGAAATCGACAGCGGGCAACGGGAGGCTTTGAGCCCGCAGACTTAAGGGGTCTGCCGGTGCCGGAGCCCTCGAGCGCCACAAAACCCGCTGCTACGACTACCACCGCTCCGAAGCCGAAATCAAGATGGAGAACTCGATCTACGACACCGTCGGTGACGACGAGTACGACGCGCTCGTCGTGAAATTCCGCGAAGAAGTCAGGCGCTTCATTGTCGACGACGACGGTCTCGGGTACTGCGAAGAGGGCAAGGAGGATTTAAGTTTAGGGTTTAGGAGGAGGATTGGACACGTGGCAGGCCGTTGTCAGCCGAATCGGACTATGGCAGCGATAGGCCCAAGAGAAGGAAATCCAAGAAGAAGGAGAAGGATAAGGAGTCCCGACCCAAAAAGCCCAATGCGTCGCTGACGGCGGCGATGATCGGGGAGCAGAGGCTTTCGTCGATTTTCGATAAGCCTAGAGATAATGATAAGGTGAAAGGATTGAATTGTGATAGTATTGTTGATGATGTGATTGCGGAGTTTGCGCCGGATGAGGAAGATGGGGAGAGGCGGAGGAGCATGCAGCCCAATAAGATTTCATTGCCGATTTCTAACGTTCGAGTGTGAAATTAGATCTAATTGGGGCGCTGATTTGTCAAGGCGGGTTGAATTGGATACATTTAGTAGTTGAAATAGTGGTGATTTTGTGGAAATTAGTGAATGGGTTAATGACAAAGGGGGGAAGAAAGAATTAGGTTTTGAGATTAGTGAATCCCCAATTGAGCAAAGCAATGATTTTTCAGAAACTGGAGGTGAAATTGAGGAGGACAGAGTGGTTGCTGAGGAGAAAGGGAAAGACTTAAGGAAGAGGATTTTACTTTGAATGCGAAAATTATGGAAGATAATAAGGACCCGACCATGAGTGCTATGGCTGGATGGAAGGCGGTGAGGACCGGAGGTTAGTGGTAGTGCTGCGGAGGTTAATACTAGCTCAAACAGTGAACAGATTTCAGACATTAATCTTGAATAAAATGGTTCACTGCCTTTTTACATACTAGATGCTTATGAAGAATTTTATGGTTCTAATATGGGCACCCTCTATCTATTTGGCAAGGTAAATATGACACTGTTTGGATGTAACAAATACTTATTTTGGTTCTTAATCCATGAGGGATCGGAATCTCTTTAATTACGGAAGTGTACTTCGTAGTTTAACTTGTGCTTGGTCGATTCGGGTCTTTTAAAGTTTGTGTTGTGTTGATTGAGTGATGATTGTGATGAGTGAGCTTATTGTTGAATTACGGCTCAAAATTAGGAATTGGGAAAGTTTCGTCTAAATCCTATTTTGGGTAGTAATTGGTTTGTTCTTTTCCTTGGTGTAAAGGTTAGGGTTTTTCCTGTCTTATTACGATTTGGGTGACTTATTCTAATGGGATTAGGAGTTTGGTTATGCCTATAAATATGCTGACTATGTGATGCATATTGTTAATGGGTGTAAAATCTGTTTGTAATCTTTTTTTGTTTAGTGAAGGGTTTGGTGGTTGTTTTGGGTATTTGTGTTCTTTTTTTTTGTTTGGGGGGGGGTGGGGCTGCTGGTTTAAAGCATGGAAACTAAGAACTACACTTCTGAAATTAAAGAGATTTCGAACCCTCATGGAATAAGTACCAAAATAAATATTTGTTACATCCAAGCAGTGTCATGTTTACCTTGCCAAATAGATAGAGTGTGCCCATATTAGCACCATAGAATTCTTCATAAGCATCTAGTATGTAAAAAGGCAGTGAGCCATTTTCTTCAAGATCAATATCTGAAATTTGTTCACTATTTGAGCTAGTATTACCATCTACAACGCGACCACGAACCTCCGCATCCCCTCTGGTCCTCACCGCCTTCCATCCAGGCATAACACTCATGGCCGGGTCCTTATTATCTTCCATAATCTTCGCATTCAAAGTAAAACTCTCTTCCTTCACCAAATATTTCCCTTTCTCCACAGCAACCACTCTGTTGTCCTCAATTTCCCCTCCAGCTTCTGAAAAATCATTGCTTTCCTCACTTGGGGATTCACTAATCTCAAAGCTTAATTCCTTTTCCCCCCCGTTGCCTCTAACCCGTTCACTAATTTCCACAAAATCACCACTATTTAGACTACTAATTGTGTCCAGTTCAACCCTCCTTGTCAATTCAGCACCCCAATTACATCTAATTTCACACTGAAACATTCAAAATCGGGACTGAAATCTTATTAGGCTACATGCTCCTCCGCCTCTCCCTATCTTCCTCATCCGGCGCAAACTATGCAATCACATCATCAACAATACTATCACAATTCAATCATTTCGCCTTATCATTATCTCTAGGCTTATCGTAAATCGACGACGTGAACATCGACGAAAGCCTCTGCTCCTCCATCATCACCGCCGTCAGCGACGCGTTGGGCTTTTTGGGTCGTGGCTCCTTATCATTCTCCTTCTTCTTGGATTTCCTTCTCTTGAGCATATCGCCGCCGCAGTCTGATTCGGCCGACGACAACCTGCCACGTGTCCAATCCTCCTACTTGCCCTCTTCGCAGTACCCGAGGCCGTCGTCGTCGACAATGAAGCCCTGGACTTCTTCGCGGATCACGACTAGCGCGTCGTACTCGTCGTCACCGACGGTGTCGTAGATTGGGTTCTCCATCTTGATTTCGGCTTCGTATCGGCGGTAGTCGTGGTAGAGGGTTTTGAGGCACTCGAGGGCTCCGGCACGCTCAGACACTTCCGGTCCGTGGGTCCGAAGCCTCCCGTTGGCCGCTGTCGATTGCAAGTCGTCCGCCATAGATTTGTCTGTTGTATCGGGGAGGGTGACGGTTGCGGATTTTCGGCCTAGAGTTTTGGCACTAATTTTCTGATGAAATAAAACAAGGCAGTGAAATGGTGATTGTGTAGCACTATTCATTGTGTAGCACCCTTCCCGCCATTTCACCAACAAAAGAACACTTCCTTCCCGCCAAAATCACCAGTAACTCCTGCCTTGTTTTATATCTTCAGAAAATTAGAGCCAAATCCCTAGGCCCAAAATCCAGAACCGTAACCAACTCCGATATAACAGGCAAATCAATGGCGGGCGACGAGAAATAGAGAGCGGCCAACAGGAGGCTTCGAACCCGCGGACTTGAGGGGTTTGCGCCCCCCGTTGCCCTCGAGCGCCTCAAAACCCTCTGCCACGACTACTGCCGATCCGAAGCCAAAATCAAGATAGAGAACCCGATCTACGACACCGTCGGTGACGGGGAGTACGATGCGCTCGTCGTGAAGTTCCGCGAAGAAGTCAGGGGCTTCATTGTCAACGACAACGGCCTCGGGTATTGCGAAGAGGGCAAGGAGGAGGATTGGACATGTGGCAGGCCGTCGTCTGCCGAATCGAACTGCGGTGGCGATAGGCCCAAGAGAAGGAAATCCAAGAAGAAGGATAAGGAGGCCGATCCAAAAAGCCCGACGCGTCGCTGATGGCGGCGATGATGGGGGAGCGGAGGCTTTCATCGATGTTCACGTCGTCAATTTTTGATAAGCCTAGAGATAATGATAAGGCGAAAGGATTGAATTGTGATAGTATTGTTGATGATGTGATTGCGGAGTTTGCGCCGGATGAGGAAGATAGGGAGAGGCGGAGGAGCATGCAGCCCAATAAGATTTCAGTGCCGATTTCGAGTGTGATAGTAGATGTAGTTGGGGTGCTGATTTGACAAAGAGGGTTGAATTTGACACAATTAGTAGTCGAAATAGTGATGATTTTGTGGAAATTAGTGAATGGGCTAAGGACAATGGGGAGAAGTAGGAATTAGGTTTTGAGATTAGTGAATCCCCAATTGAGCAAAGCAATTATTTTTCAGAACTAAAGGGGAAATTGAGGAGGACAGAATGGTTGCTGAGGAGAAAGATTTAGTGAAGAAGGAAGAGGATTTTACTTTGAATGCGAAGATTACGGAAGATAATAAGGACCCGGCCTTGAGTGCTATGGCTGGATGAAAGGCGGTGAGGACCGGAAGTGAGGACCGAAGGGGATGCGGAGGTTCGTGGTGGTGCTGTGGAGGTTAATTCTAGCTCAAATAGTGAACAGATTTCAGATATTGATCTTGAAGAAAATGGTTCACTGCCTTTTTACATACCAGATGCTTATGAAGAATTTTATGGTTCTAATATGGGCACCCTCTATTTATTTGGCAAGGTAAATATGACACTGTTTGGACGTAACAAATACTTATTTTGGTTCTTAATCTATGAGGGTTCGAAATCTCTTTAATTTCCGAAGTGTACTTTGTAGTTTAACTTGTGCTTGGTCGATTCTGGTTTTTTAACGTTTGTGTTGTCTTGATTGTGATGAGTGAGCCTGTTGCATTGGACTGATGGACTGAAATGTGAGTGTTTTTTTTAAAGAGGGGACAAGTTGTGGAGTTCAGGGTTGAAGTTGAGGCGATTGGACGAGTTCGGCATAAGAACTTAGTGAGATTGCTCGGTTTCAAGCATGGAAACTAAGAACTACACTTCTGAAATTAAAGAGATTCCAAACCCTCATGGATTAAGTACCAAAATAAATATCGGTTACATCCAAGCAGTGTCATATTTACCTTGCCAAATAGACAGCGTGCCCATATTAGCACCATAGAATTCTTCATAAGCATCTAGTATGTAAAAAGGCACTGAGCCATTTTCTGCAAGATCAATATCTGAAATTTGTTCACTATTTGAGCTAGTATTACCCTCCACAGCACGACCACGAACCTCCGCATCCCCTCTGGTCCTCACCGCCTTCCATCCAGCCATAGCACTCATGCCAGGTCCTTATTATCTTCCATAATTTTCGCATTCAAAGTAAAACCCACTTCCTTCTTTACGAAATCTTTCCCTTTCTCCACAGCAACCACTCGGTTGTCCTCAATTTCCCCTCCAGCTTCTGAAAAATCATTGCTTTCCTCACGTGGGGATTCTCTAATCTCAAAGCGTAATTCCTTCTTCCCTCCATTGCCCTTAACCCGTTCACTAATTGCCACAAAATCACCACCATTTAGACTACTAATTGTGTCCAATTCAACCCTACTTGTCAATTCAGCACCCCAATTAGATCTAATTTCACTCTGGAACACTCGAAATCTGCACTGAAATCTTATTGGGCTGCATGCTCCTCTGCCTCTCCCTATCTTCCTCATCCGGCGCAAACTCCGCAATTACATCATCAACAATACTATTACAATTCAATCCTTTTGTCTTATCATTATCTCTAGGCTTATCAAAAATTGACGACATGAACATCGAAGAAAGCCTCTGCTCCCCCATCATCGCCGCCGTTAGCGACGCGTTGGGCTTTTTGGGTCGGGGCTCTTTATCCTTCTCCTTCTTCTTGGATTTCCTTCTCTTGAGCTTATCACCGCTGCAGTCCGATTCGGCCGACGAAGGCCTACCACGTGTTCAATCCTCCTCCTTGCCCTCTTCGCAGTACCCGAGGCTGTCGTCATGAAGCCCCGGACTTCTTCGTGGAACTTCACGACTAGCACGTCGTACTCGCTGTCACCGACGGTGTCGTAGATCGGGTTCTCCATCTTGATTTGGGCTTCGGATCGGCGGTAGTCGTGGCAGAGGTTTTGAGGCACTCGAGGGCTCCGGCGCGCGCATACGCCTCAAGTCCACGAGTCTGAAGCCTCTCGTTGGCCGCTGTCGATTGCTTGTCGTTCGCCATAGATTTGTCTGTTGTATTGAAGAGGCTGACGGTTGCGAATTTTGGGCCTAGGGTTTTGGCGCTAATTTTCTGATGAAAGAAAACAAGGCAGTGAAATGGTGATTGTGTGGCACTATTCATTGTGTGGCACCCTTCCCGCCATTTCACCAACAAAAGAACACTTCTTTCCCGCCAAAATCACCACTGCCTTGTTTTATCTGTTCAGAAAATTTGAGCCAAATCCTTAGGCCCAAATTTCGGAACCGTCACCAACTCCGATATAACAGACAAATGGGGGGCGACGAGAAATCGACAGAGGCCAACGAGAGGCGTTGGACCTGCGGACCAAAGGCATCTGCACACGCTGGAGCGCTCGAGAGCCTCAAAGCCCTCCATCACAGCGGCCGCCAGTCCGAAGCCGAAATCAAGATGGAGAACCCGATCTAGGACACCGTTGGTGACGACGAGTACGACGCGCTCATCGCGAAGAAGTTCGGGGCTTCATCGTTGCAACGGCAGCCTCAGGTACTGCGAGGAGGAGGACCGGACACGTGGGGGGCTGTCGTCGACCGAATCGGACGGCTACGGTGATAGGCCCTAGAGGAGGAAATCTGAGGAGAAGGATAAGGAACCCCAACCCAAAAAGCCCAACGCGCCGCTGATGGAGGTAGTGGCGATGATAGGGAAGCAGAGGCTTTTGTCGATGTTCCCGTCATCAGTTTTCGGTAAGCTTAGAGATAATGATAAGGCGAACGGATTGAATTGTGATAGTATTGTTGATGATGTGATTGCCGAGTTTGTGCCGGATGAGGAAGATAGGGAGAAGCGGAGAAATGCAGCCCAATAAGATTTCAGTGCTAATTTCTAGTGTTCAGAGTGAAATTAGGTCTAATTGAGGTGCTGATTTGACAAGGAGGGTTCAATTGGATACAATTAGTAGTCAAAATAATGGTGATTTTGTGGAAATTAGTGAATGGGTTAAGGACAATTGGATGAATAAGGAATTAGGTTTTGAGATTAGTGAATCCCCAACTGAGCAAAGCAATGATTTTTCAGAAACTTGAGGGGAAATTGAGGAGGACAGAGTGGTTGCTGAGGAGAAAGGGGAAGATTTAGTGAAGAAGGAAGAAGGTTTTACTTTGAATGCGAAGATTACGGAAGATAATAAGGACTCAACCTTGAGTGCTATGGCTGGATGGAAGGCGGTGAGGACCGGAGGGGATGCGAAGGTTCGGGGTGGTGCTGTGGAGGTTACTCTACTAAACCGTTGGATGATTGAATTATATAATTTGGATATTGATGTTCCTGTTGGACATAACATATCTGGGCATGACCAGGATGTCCTTCTCCATAGAGTACAAGTTGGAATACTTTGACTTTCTTTTTAAACTATTTATAAGTATTAAGCAATAAGTTTGTAAGAAAGATAAAGGAAACAGCAGTGAAATTATCATTCTATTCTACCAAATATGATTGATATGATTAGACTTGGCTGCATCCATTTTCATCTAGTGGCAAACTAAAGGGAATCCAAATTGCTGGCTAAATGCAGTTGCTGATCAGCTATATGACATGTTGGTGCAACATATCCTGCTTGTTGCCTTAAATTCAAACAAAAGGTTGGCATGTTTTAAGAGATTTGATTTTGATGTTCAAGTTTTGAAAAAAAAAAAAAAAAAAAAAAAAATCCTTATTCTCCAAGCAGTTTTTCGCAGCTATATCATTTCACTGCACATTTCATGACTTTCCATTGTTTCTAATACTCATTTCTCATAACTGTAAATTTTACTCGTGCTGCTGGTCCTAGTTTTAAAATGCAAATTATGTAGTTTTCTCCATCACATATGCATGTGACCATCTCCCAGAGTTTGCAAATTCCATGTATAACCGTAACCTCCTCCCAAAAATTAAAGAAAGGAAAAAGTCAATTTTTCATAATGGTGTAAGCTCCGTTGCTTTCTATCATGAAAATTAAGTCGTTTAATATTTCCAGGCTTGCCGAGTATGAAGCAACATGTGGTCCAAAATAGGCCGCCTGAAACGATCTGTGATTCCTAAGCTTACAAAAGGAAGTGCCATTTTTGGATCTGGAACAAGTCTAGGGATAATGTCCTGCATTTCTGGTCGCCTTTTGTGTGATACATACTTGTGTTCTCGTGATTTATTAAGAGAGGTACGTAAATACAAGCGGCAATAGTGATTTCTGTAGTTTATCAGAATCTCATAATTCGCAATTTTTTTTTCTAGGTTAGCTATTTTTTGACACAACTTACAAAGACTCAGCTGAACAAAGACCGAAAAGGAGATCATGCCACATGATATTCCTAGAATGTTGCAAAAATCAGAATTCCTCATGGAATTGATATGTTTTTAGCTTTAGTTATTTAGTGTATTTTGTTGTTAGAGTAGTTTCAGTATTGCATCTAATGTTGTTTTATGCTAGACTACTATTAGTGTCGTTATATTGTCCTGTTAAGTCGTATACTTATCATATGCGTAAATAGTTAGCTGAAGGGGCTGTGATTAATAAACCTCTTAACCTATGTTTTCTTGAATTTTCTGATTTTTATTTCTTGACTCTAGTCTTCTATTCGAAAGTTGAGTTCTCCTATTTTCATTTATGGTACGAAATAATAATTGAATGTTTATCTTATTCTTGGAAGAAGATAATTATTACCAAAGGTTTGGTATGCAAGGGAGGCAGTTCAAAAACTTAATGCAACTATTAATCTCAATAAAATTGTTATAACACATGTTCTATAAAATTGTATTAAGAGAGAGCATCTGTGTGTGAGATTTGGTCCTTTTAGTTGGCTGGCAATTCATGGTTGTGAAAACCTCTAAATTGTTGTGCGCCAAATTTTACCAGTCACACATGTCTTTTTCTTTTATTTATTCCATTGCAAAATGTAATAATGGACCATACAATTTTTCAGCTATGTCTACCTCTTTTTACTGAGACATAAGAAAATGTGCTATCAATCCACTTCATTAATAGTCTAGCAAAGACTTAACTGATTTATGCTAACCCTGTATGGATTATCTCGCGGGGTTGGGAAATAACGCTATTGACTTTAACCAACTGAACTGCCCCAGGAATCTCTTTTTGTTAGCGTAGCGAGATCTATCTATTCCGCTTCGCGACTCACTGAAACCGGAATCAATAGATAATACATCTTATGGCTTTTTCTGAAAAGATATAGGTCTATCTGTTCCGCATCTTGATTGACTTAAAACTGGAATCAATAGATAATACATCTTATGGCATTTTCTAAAAAGATATGTGCCACTGGACTTTGAATCCCACTTCGATTTCCATATGGTAGGTTGGGCATCCATTAGTTCTGTGATGACATAGTTGAGTGCTCCAAGGAGCATGTCTAACTACCTCATGGATAGCATCCACAAGACACTGAATTAGCCTAGAGATGCATGCATCTTTTAAGCACTATGGACAGCTAGCCCTGCACAAAAGACAGGAAAGAGGCTGATTAGGATCGATGGGAGGGAACTGGTTTGCTTTCCCCCTGATGGGCTTTCTTGCCTGGAATGACTTCTCTAAGGAAAGAACTTAGCACTTGAAACTCCTAGCTCAACTAGCTTGAATGAGCATGATCTTGACCTATCATTTGTTCTATTTTGTGGATCTGATGCCTTGAAAGTGGAAAGAAAGCACAAGCGATAAAAAGAATTTAATTTTCTTGGGACCTTGTAAGCTGAGGTTATATAATATCAAGCAAGCATAATGATATAACTTTAGAATTGAACTAACAGTTAAAGGGGCTGGATTTTCTGTGTAAAAGCAAACATATTACTTTCTGTGTTTCCATGTCTTATTCTAATAGTTTTTCCTATGTTTCAAGATTGAATATGGCGAGATCGATGCATGGCTCTCTATGGAACTCATGTTTCATTTGAGTGTTCTTCCCTTCACACGTCAGCTGACTAAGATCAGTGGTAATCTGTGGGGAAAAACTCTACAAGTGAGTCCTCTGATGCTTATCTGTTTTATGATTGTCTTTGGAATTCTGATAACGGACACCACCTAAAAGGTATATCTGGTCTAAATCTGATCTTTGCTTTTACCTTTTAGGCCTTTTATTTTGTTGTTCTCACATTGATTACATATTAGTTTTCTTTCTGTATATAATATATTTATATGTGTATGAGTCTGGTATTGCAGTATGTATGGATGCTTGGGGTTTCCAAACTCAAGATTTTATGCAAAGCCACTGGCGGAACTTATAGCACTGCAAGTAAGGAAGATATGTTTAGTCTAGCTTATAGTTCAACTCTGTTCGGCGTTTACACCAAATGCTTCTATTCAATATTAAGTAAGTCCCATTATCGTTTTGGAGGGGAGAGAAATTCTACAAAATACCGTTGATCTGGTTCAAAATAATTTGAACTTAGAGGTAATTTCTGGTATATCGTAATAGAAGTGATGAATACATCTGGAGTTATTGAGAGTTCTCAACTGGCTGTCAAGATTTAGGTTTTGTAGGATTTACCCCTTTTATTTTGTTTGGCAGGTGATCTACAGTGACACAGATTCAATAATGATTTATAGTGGACTGGATGATATTGCAAAAGCAAAAGAAATTGCACGAAAATTCATTCTAGAGGTGAGGCTTTAACCTTGAAACTTCTAATTTCTGACCTTTCCTATTAATAAGAATCATCTTTGTAATCAAGTTGAATGGCATGTCTTGGGTAGTGAAGAAGAGAGCTTCATTGTTTAACACGGCCTTCAAAAGACCATAAATATTCTTGAAGAGAGACTAAAATCTATTATTTCATACATTTTATGCAGAAAATTAAATTGCATAGTATTTTTCCATAGATATCTTAGACCACACTGCAAGGATTTTTTCCCATAAAAGTAGACCTTTACCTGGATCTTTGCAGCATCTGCATATGCATATTAGTTACTATGCTTATCTGCAGTATTGGGGATGATTTGTCTTTCTCCTTGTCTCTAGGTTAACAAGAAGTATACATGCTTAGAAATTGATCTTGACGGTTTATACAAGAGGATGCTACTTCTCAAGAAAAAGAAATATGCAGCTGTTAAGGTGCAATTCAAGAATGAGACTCCATAAGAGGTACAGTAAAATTTCAAGATACTAGGTTAAGTTAATTCTCGGGAGACAGTCCATCAAAATTGTATTTTTTTCCCAGGGCATTGAACGTAAGGGCCTTGATATGGTTCGCCGAGACTGGAGCTTACTATCAAAGGACCTGGGAGATTTCTGCCTAAGTCAAATTTTGTCAGGAGGGTATGTTTCGTTTTAGCTTTCTTTTTACAATATGGTCAGGCTTATTTTCTGCAAAGGTTACTAATCACTTGCTTTTGTGGCTCTTATGCTCACACGACATGTGAGGATGTTGTTGAATCAATTCATGACTCTCTGATGAAGGTGAATCCAGGGTTCTTTTCATTTTTTATTTTGGGTCAGATGGTTCATTCATTCATTCATTTATTTCCTAAGTTTAACCTTAGAGGTATGTAGGGGAAAGATAGAAGGCAGTGGTTGTGTTCAAGATCCTTGAGGATTGGAACTGATACCTAGGATCCAACTCTCATTGTCAGCTGGATGCTTAAAGTTATTTAGTAATTTTCCTTGTAAATTAGATTCCTAATATGCTATATGATCAAGCGATCGAGTTGACTTCTGCTCTCATAATTTTGAACAGGCGCAAGAGGATAGGAGGAAAGGACAAGTAGCCCTTGAGAAATATGTTACCACCAAGACATTGACTAAACCACCTCAAGCATACCCAGATGCCAAAAATCAACCACATGTTCAAGTGAGTTTGAAAAGCATATTTTGAGTCCAGCATTAATTTCCTATCCGTTTGTTGTATTGATGTTTCTGCAAACAATCCTCGGTGGCTCAAAGATTGAAGCAAAGTGGTTACTCTACTGGTTTCTCTGTTGGTGATACAGTCCCCTATATAATCTGTTGTAAGCAGGTTTGTCATTCAGTAGAATTTTCTCTATATCGAACAACCCTATTTAAACACAAAGCCCTACTTTAACATTTAATTGTTTTTGTTCGTGTTTACCCTCTCACTTTCCTCCATTGCTCAACGTGCTAGACATCCTGATGAATTAAAATGAAAAGATGGGAAATGGATGATTGGCATTGAGTACGTTCTATTCTGTCATTGATATCTAAAGTTCTATGAGCAGATTCATCGTGTGGTATCACGTCTTCGCGCTTCAATTCAGGGTACCAGCCCTGAACGTTTGGCTGATTGTTTAGGGCTCGACTCTTCTATGGTAAAATCTCTCTTCCCCGGCATCACCAGAAGTGATGTACAGGATCTGTCAATTTAAAGTATTTTTTAAATTGGCAAATTGCAGTTTAAAGTTAAGTCAAGTGAAGCAGCCAGAGATGGTCTTTCCAGCTTGTCCCTTGCCCTCGATGATGAAGAGAGTTAACTTCATCTAATTGTCCACATATTGTAGGAAGTCTCTTTGATTTCTACATTATCTGTCGACTGATGGTTATTGTGCCGTATTAGGAGTGTGCATTTCTTTTCTCTAGTGTGCTTTATTCAGTTTTGACACTCCTATTTTCTTCAACGAGTACTTTGTCCCAAACATGTCATCATATCGTTCTCTATCTCTGGAACTTTCATTCCAAATCAGAGTGAATTAGATCAAAGATTTCTCAGAGACGGATCATGATGAATTGCAGATATCAGGGTTGTGAGCCTTTGATTTTGGCATTTCCTAGCTGCTCCGGCACTTTTGATTGTCCTACCAACGTCACAAGCTGAGGAATCTACTACCGACTTTTGGCATAAATTGTGCTGTCCAAAATGCCCAGGCGATGGCGAAGTGGCAAGATTGTATCCTGCAATGATAGCCAACCAGGTATAGTCTAACATGTCCCTTTCTATGCGCTGACACTATGATTTTTCCCTGAGTACCTACTGAGTATGTGCACATGGATACTGTCATTATCTTACAGGTCCAAACGCAAGCAGACAGTTTTATTTGTACATACTACAGGGGCACAATGATGGGAAACCATAGTGAAGAGTTAAGTTCTCACTTATTGGTAACTAATCTTGAGTGCTAAATTTTACTTTCAGTGTGATGATGAAACTTGCAAATACAACACTCGAAGTCTCAACCTCCGGCTTATTGGTGATTCGGAGAGAGGAACAGTGTGTACAGACTATCCTCGCTGCAATGGACGTCTTGTGCTGCAGGTATGCATCAAAAACTTGTAGCATAAACCTAATCCTTTTCAATTCTTGCTATATTCAAACTATAGTTTTTGCAAGCAATGCATCTTGAATAGTACACAGAAGCAGATTTATACAAGCAGCTCTCATATTTCCGCCATATCTTGGATACAGTACGCTGCATAGAGAAGGTGATCAAACTTTTCTTTACACATCATTGTATGAGCTTGTATTTCTATGCACATAACTGTTAAACTTTGGTTGCAATTGGATTTACAGATGGAGTCTAACATTAGAATCAATCTAGAGATGGAGATGGCTAAAGTTAGACCAATTGTGGATTTGGCTGCCTCAACAGTTCAAAGGATTCGAGACCGTTGTGCATACGGATGGATAGAGCTGCAAGATTTCTGCGTTACAGTTTGACTTGTTAAGATTTGCAGATCTTATAAGTTCACTTCAATTTATTCTTTAGCCATTCATGTATATATTGAAAAGAGATGTATCTAGTATCTATCAGCTGACTGAGCAATAAAAATTCGGGATGAAATCCTGTTTTCAGTCTTCAGATTACCCCATTCATTTTGGGCCACGTTTACTCTAAAATGGAAAACAGAGGAAGTCAGGAATCAAACAAGTTCTTAATTATTTCCCCCAAGAACAACACTGATTAACTATAAATGAAATGACACTACAACACGAATGTGCTTTAGCGAGGAAAAAAATTTCCTCACTAAAAGCCATTTATAGTGAGGAATTTAATGTGTTCTCACTAAAAGTTGTCACATTTTGGTCACATAGTTTAACAATGCAACTGCGAGGAATAAAAGTTTACAGCGACGAAATCATTCCTCGCTATAAATAACTGTAGCGAGGAAATACACATTTTCCTCGCCCAAAGTATAGCGGGAAAATTTTTCCCATTCCCTCCAAAAAAATATAGCAACACTACGCCAGAAACGGCCTGTAATAGCATGCAAAGAACGCTATTGCGGGATCTCTTAGCGTTTAAAGGAACGCTATATTTGCCCACGCTAAGAAAAGTGAGGGTCTATTATAGCGTTTTTGTAGTGCTATAAAAAGTCACTTTTATAGCGTCTATAGAACGCTATTGTATCTTTTTTTTATAGCTTTGCGATAATGCCGTGATTTCATCTCATTGCATACTGGGGAAAGCTATTGTATTACTTTTGCAATGTATGCAGAATGCTATAATTGTAATATTCCGGAATTCAGATCATTTTTTGGCCATTTAAGTTCTCTCTTTCAACAATAAAACAATCAAAATCAACACTCAACAAAGCAACCAACAATTTTCAAAAATATTCATTGCTTTTAAAACCATTCCAAAATACAGTATTCTACAAGTACAAGATACAATATCCAACACTACACTTGAAGGTTTCATATTGCAAGCCTTGTTACCAACAAACTAAGAAAAAACACTAAAATTGTCTAAATGTTTTCCTTAAGCCTTCTGCCACTTACTTGACTACTCCGACTGAATAACTGTCTGCTGGCCATGCGACGGTAGTGCCAAGAGCATCTTCCATGCAATTTATATTAGATGTTGGCCTCCATAGGCATGAGTTGACTTTGGAAACATACTGCAAAGCGACAAAAATAACCAAAAAGAATCAAATTAGAATTGGAAATGTGTGAGTTTGTGGATGTCTTGCAATCTGATAGTATGTAAACCAAAAAAATCTGCAGTAATATAAATATGTATGTGCCTGTTGTATGATTGCCACCAAGTATGAATCATCTTTAAGGTCTCTGAATTGCATTGCTTAGCAAGGGCATCAGCCTTATAAAAATGGATTAATACAGCTACATCATCCAGAAATGATGAATCAAACTACATTTAATCACGAGGACAGAAGAACTTATGGTGACACAAAATATCAAGCAAAACAAATCAAACTATATCATCCAGTTTCATAAATAAAAAGGGAAGACTGATTTTGAGAAGCTTACCTGTCAAGCCAAGTTCTTTCTAGATCGAAGTTGGAGGAGTTCTACTGCGCCAATGTTGTGGGCCTCATCCAAATATGTATATCCCTAAGACAAAAAAGGAGTTTCTGAGAATAAAAAGAGCGATTACATAACGGGACTCATGGATACTATTTAAGCAAGGTATTTCATGACAAATAACATAAGCCGGAGGGAAGATACTTACTTTACCTCTGTTATGATAAAAAAAGACCGGTGAGGCTCAACATTATAGATAAAACCACAGAATTATCTATCTTGAGAAAAACTAAACGTGCAATGCATAGAACTAGAATAGCAAAAGACACATATTGATGTGAAATCTGCAAAGTTGGTGACAAAGTTTCACAACTGCAATAAACTCTTGTGCAATAGGAATAACAAAAGTTGCAAATTATTATGAAAATATTATTTACCTTACTTCAAAATGAGCAATAGCCTCAATAAACTACATTATAAGGGTCTTCCAAAGCAGATGTGTGTAGCTGGTCTGAGCACAGGCTGGAAATTGCAAGGTGGAACTAATAATCGATTTTTGCTTTGTCCAGAACAGATCATATCATCAATATCTTGGAGCTGTGCGCAAGACAAAGTATATAAGGATCCATAATTGCCTTGAAACAATGAATTCAGCATATCCGATTAAAATAAGATGTCACTGGGTTGGCTAATATTCATACTCATTTCATAAAAACTACCATAATTCTCTTGGGTTTGTTCTAAATGTACCATACTGACAACATCAGATGCATGAACTCTTTCACTTCGGAATAATTCAATATCATTTAGAACCTTAGAATAAACCAGGATTAACCATTGTGGTATCTGAAGCTTACATTCACCAATTGTTGCTTCTGGCAACCGCTCAATCCAGTACTTGTGTTGAGTGATGTACATGATTGGCACGCCAGGGATCTACATCTGAACAAAAAAAATTAGCAGTTTTAATGCATCAAGGTTGTACTGTGACATACCAAGGTTTCTAAACGGCTATTCTACCTTTCGTATCCTTCACTTTAAATCTCTATCGCATGTAGCAACAATGTAGCACTTGTGGTGTACAAGGTCAGTCAATGTCAAAGGTAAATAATTACACTAAAATGCACCAGAAATTGTGCTAAGCTGAAACTGAAGTCAGAAAAAAGGAAAAAAAAAACCCTCATCTATCTAGTAACTTGCCAGCATACCAAGCAGACAACTATACAAGTTTAATGTACACAAAGTTGCAATACATCACCATTACAGACTTATAGTCAAAAAACAATACCAGTCCCGCCAATTCCTACTTAGAATAAGTGGATTCAACTTATAGTCTATATAAACAGCAACTTACTGCTTAAGAAGTGCTGACTTTTATTGTTTATGTATAGTCCGAAACTTACTGCTTAAGAAATGCTGACTTTACTAAAACACTAAAATTCATTCACAGTAGAAGATGACCTATAAATCCTATCTACTTGACCCTCCAAACTCCGCAAACCCCAACTCATCTTAAGGGGGAGGGGGGATGGCTCCAAACTGAAAAACAGGAAAGTGCAGTTACTGGGTGTAATTGGTACCTGGGTAACCCTTTCAGTAATGCAATCATCAACATACATTCCTCTATGGGTACAGGGTAGTCTCTCAAAACGAGGGTCTTTGGCGATCCTGTACGAATCAGAATAACTTCTTTGTTAGTACCAGAACTTTGTAGCCACGGAATAAAAATATTACAAAGTGTAGGATAATAGCTCAGAGCCACACGATATTTCTAGCCTAACTTCTCAAGCTCACCCAATACACAACCTGTAATACAAGGAGTACCTATCAATAAAAAAAAGATAGACAAACTATTACAAACACAGAGAAACAGATCAATGAAACGTTCCCCTGCATTCTCTTTATAAGCTACATATAGAGTAGTATCTGGAATCAGGATACAGTACTAATTTCTTGTAATGAAATTAAACATTCAAAACCGATTGCCAGAATCATTGAATACTTATACAAAAGTGAATAATAAAGCAATTCAAGACTCACACTTTGCATATAAGCAATCCAACATTGCCTTTCTAAGTCCAACTGCATAAAACCAAAGTGAAACAACCATCAGACTATGCTCGATATAGACCTTTCTAAAAACCTATAGCTCTCTACAGCTCATATAGAGAATCTTCAACCACAAGTACAAAAAGGTCTAAACTTTGGTCTTCATACATCAAACCAATTAACTGCAAACAATTAGCATCTGACAATGACCTTACTCTGCAAACAATTAGCAGCCAACTATATACACCTTTAACGTTTAATGTTCACAAAGCTGCCTCCATTTGAAGATTCATTATACCTCATAACACCCAAGCCTCCATCTGAAGACCCATTAAGATTTCTAGCACCCGTGCCTCCATCTGCTGACTCATTAATCACAAGAACCACCAAAGTCAGTAATTAAATGAACAAATGTTGTCCAAATCGAATCTCAAGTTCAAACCTAGAAACCCAAAACGAAGTAACCTTGAAATTCAACTCAAAACTAGAACCCCAATTGAATCCCTAATGGAGTTTACCCCAATTGACAAAATCGGAAACCCCACAAACCCAAATTACCACAATTTCACATACCCGACCCCAAAACGAAAACTCACAGGTCGTATTGATTCCCAACATCGAATCCAAAACCAAAATTTAATCCAAAGTTCAAACCCTAAACCAATTCCAAACCCTGCATCTTGAACGAAAACCCCGGATCGACACCCTCAATAGAAAATCGCAATCGAAAACCAAAGGATTTGGAATCGAAACTGACCTTATCATTCTCTGCTGCCGAAAACTAGTGTGTATAAAACAACGATATACTCACAAATAGTGCGCCAGAGGATCTTAGCTGGGGTGCGAAAGTGGATGGGGCCAAAGATTGATGACCCCGTATCAATAAAGCATCAACTTTGGAACCGATTTCTTCCCAAATCAGAGACTGTAAAGGGTGGAGGCGACTGACATCCACTACTCCATACTAGGGTTTTGTCGCACCAGGTGGTCGACAGTGACGTCAGATAAGGAAAACTCGGTTGACGTAAGAGCAGTTGTGTTGGTGGTTCTTCACTGCGGCATGGGGCTCGTGGTTAGGGGCCCGTTTGGCATCCTCTTATTAAAAAGAGCTTTTAGCTTCTAGTGCTTTGTTCATAAGGTATTCTGTTCAAAGTACTTTCACTAATAAGTAGCTGGTCTTTTGGCATTCATTAATAAAAGTGTTTTTAATTTTTAAAAAGTGCTTTTTAAATCATTTGGCTGACAAAATCAAAAAGTACTTTTGTACATTTAACATATAAATTATTTCTTAATTTATTTAATAATCTTATAAATTCATTAAACAACATTAATAATGAACAAAAATCATCATCTAATTGTAAAAAGTGGAATCAACTTGGAATAAGATGCTTCCAAGTTTGTGTTATTAGAAAACAGAAACATTAACAATGAACTGCAGTGCAAACAAATATTAATGATACATAAGAAGATTAGCAATTCTCTCTCGCTCATCATCCATGACTTGTCCATGATTTGAACTTTGTTGTTCAATAACATCTTCCTCTTTAATGTCTTCCTCATGGCCCGAAGGAAGTAGCTCATCATCATTGTCATAAGGCTGGAAATAGGGGGAGTAGCCTAATCCTTTATGAATACCACCAAGGTCCCTTCACTAGCCAATGTGGGACTTTTCACACCACATTCTGAGGAAACCTGGAAAGATTGGCAACTTGAGTCAAAGTAGCTCTCCACCTTTGGACCTTATTTGAACTATCCCCGAAGCGTGGTTCATGTGCTATGAAGGCCTCTGCGAAGCATCCCGACTCTTTCCATACATCCGACGGATCCACATCGTAGAACACCGGAAGTAGAGTCTGTCCCTTCACTATGGTGCACTCAACAATATGTACAAGTTCATCCAAGGACCAAGTTGAAGATGAGTAATTTTTTGAGAAAACGACAACGGGAACCCTTGAGTGTTCGATTGCATCATTGAGTTTTGGTGCAATAGATTTTCCTCTCTCAAGCTCCTCGTTATGCTGGGTTTCCGGGCATATAATTGATATTTTATTAATTCGATAATCAATAAATAATACGCAGCAGAAAGTAAACATGTAATTCCCAATTACATATCCGGTTGGTTGTATCAATAATTCACAAAATAGAAAAAACAAACAAATAGGAGATTGAGCAAACATACTGGTTGTCTTTCTTCCACGTGCATATGACATTGTTGAGCTCCTCGTGCTTGCTATGATCTTGGATTCAATCACATTAGCTCCTCAAGTGTTGAGCCTCTAAAAGTATCCACACTGGAACGCCAACGACGGACAACGGGATGAACTCTCAATTGTGCTAACAAGATTATTCACACGAGATGATCAATCGATCTCCAACAATTGGAGAGACAAGGAAAGGTGCGGCACACACAATGTATCTAGGCACTCTAGGTATTTTTCTCTCTTGGAATTTTGGGACTCTTGCACAATCAAATTGTAGTAATTCTTGAACTTATGAGAAAAATAGCATGACTTGCATATTTATATATGCAAGCCCATGCCGCAGGCTTGCTAGGGTTGGCGCCACAAGCTTTTTGCCTCGGCCCAATCCTACTCCTTTATGGGTTGTTGACTTTTCAACTGTATAATTAAATAAAGCCCAATGCTTTCTAATTTAATTATGCAAGCCGAATATTAATTGATCCAATATATATAATTAACAATTAATCATATATATCTATGTAATTAATATTTAATTACATAATCCGTCATCCTTTAATGTCGTCAGCACTACCATAGGTGTGTGATCTCTTAGGTTCTAACTAAAACCAGCAGTGAAACAATACGTTCCACAAACCATGGTTGACGCCTAGCAACATGTCATGGCTACCCGGATTAGTAGAAGTGAACATGACTAAATCATGTTTACCTTTTTCGAACCTTGGTTTGTAGTTACAATGTAATACGGTCCTTCTATCATCTATATCCCAATTGAGATGTGAGTGATATGGAGATTTTTCAAATCACTATAAAGAATCTCAATCACCAAGATCCATCTCTGAGGAAGCGGTTCTTACAAACCTACGCTTGATCAATAAACACTCTGCGTAGAGATTTCTAAGATGGATCGTCAAGTGGTTTCTGAGGGATATCTCATTCCGTTGAATTGATTACCGGAAGGTGATAGATTCCATATTGCGCGTTCATGTACCTTCGTACCTATAACCATAAACCCAATCTTTACCCATGGGGTCACTGAACCATGTAGTGACCATGAAGTAAAGTCAAAGTTTATGATACTAAGCACAAGATATCCCAAGATGCCTCAGGTCTAAGGACTAGTTACATACTACAACCTGAAGCTCTGTTACGCTTGACATGTGGTAAGCATCCATACGTTTAAACTTCGGGGCGGTCATGTTCAGTGGACTTGGTCAATAACAAGCACCTGTATATCCATCACATATCCAATATGCGTAGCACGAGACCATGCTAACCTTGATGCGATAGACACCGGCCTCACAGGATAGTCAATGCCCAATTGACTCTTCATTGGCTAGGAACAATTTTGTCGATTAAGTATTATGCTCTACAAGTCTCCTTGTCCTAACGACGCGTTCATGTACCTTCCTTTTCACAAATTCTCGAATTTTGTGATAATGCTTTTCGATGTGTTTGGAAGACTTGTGAAACTGAGGTTCCTTGGCTTGAGCTAACGCCCCATTGTTATCACAGAACAAAGTCAACGGTGATTCAATGGTAGGAACTATTCCAAGTTCAGTGACGAACTTCTTTATCCAAACAGCCTCTCGACTAGCATTTGAAACAGTATAATATTCCGCTTCTGTGGTAGAAAGTGCCACACACTTCTGCTTGCAACTCCTCCAACTGACAGCTCCTCCATTCATACTGAAGACAGTTCCAGGAGTGGATTTACTTTTCTCAGATCCCAAATGGTCGGAATCAGTAAAGCCTACTACAGACAACTCCTTGTCCACATTACCCCCATAAACCATCAACATATCCTTAGTCCTTCGTAAGTACTGAAGGATGGTATTTATGGACTCCCAATGTTGGCGGCCAGGATTTGCTTGAAACCTGCTGACTATGCCCACGAAATAACAGATGTCTGGCCTAGTACATAGCATGGCATACATGAGACTCCCTACAGCTGATGCGTAAGGGGATTTTAGACATTTCTAATTTCTCACGTTCAGTCTAAGAACACATTTCCTTGGTCAGAACAACGCCATGTCGAACAGGGAGGAAGCCCCTCTTCGATTTCTCCATGTTGAACTTCTTCAACATCTTGTCTATGTAATTGGACTGGGATAAGCCAATCATTCTATTGGGTCTATCTCGATATAGCTTTATCCCCAGAATGTAAGAGGCATCTCCCATGTCCTTCATGGAGAATGTACTTGATAACCAAGCTTTGACTTCATTAAGCATCGCTTCGCTGTTTCCAATCAACATTATGTCATCAACATAAAGTACTAGAAACGTGATTGAACTACCGTCGAGTTTCTTGTAAACACACGGCTCATCTGAGTTTTGTTCGAAACCATATCCTTGTATGACTTCGTCAAATCTCACATTCCAACTTCGAGATGCTTGCTTGAGGCCATATATGGAACATTGAAGTTTGCATACTTTATGCTCTTCACCTTTCGGGACAAATCCCTTGGGTTGTTCCATGTATATTTCCTCTTCTAGGTAGCCATTCAGAAACGCTGTTTTGACGTCCATCTGCCATATTTCATAATTATAATGGGCAGCTATTGCAAGCAAAATCCGAATAGATTTCATCATGACAACCGGAGGGAAAGTTTCTTCAAAGTCAATTCCTTCTCTATGTCGATGCCCCTTAGCTACCAATCTAGCTTTGTAAGTCTAGACTTTGCCTTCTGAATTTCTCTTTCTCTTAAAAATCCATTTGTTTCCTACTGGTACTCTACCACTAGGAGGATCTACCAAGGTCCAAACTTGGTTGGAAAACATAGACTCTATTTCGGATTTCATGGCTTCTTGCCATTTTTTCGAATCTATGTCTGACATTGCTTTCTCGTAAGTCTTTGGATCATTGACCGTATGATCATGATCGGGTGTAATGATATTTCTAGTTGACCTACGAGTAGGTTCTCCTGCTGCGGGTCTTTTGCGCTTCAGTCCTTGAGATGGCGCAGGTTGAGAAGACGACTCCCCAGCATCAACCATTGGGGACGTCTCTTCTTCGGCTCGCTGTGCAGACTCTGTAGTCTCCCCTTGTCTGTCTGTCGCTTCCTCTACAAGGCCTACCCTTTTGCCCTGTCCATCGTTCTTAACGAATTCCTCCTCGAGGAAGTAGGAATGTTTGCTGACGATCAACTTTTGATCCTCAACATGGTAGAATTGGTATCCATAAGTTTCCTTCGGATATCCAATGAAACGGCATCTCTCAGATCTGTTGTCCAACTTTCTTGGCTCTAATGTCTTTACATAGGCCGGGCATCCCCATACCCTCAAGTGCTTTAAGCTAGGCTTCGTTCCCGATAACATTTCGTGCAGAATCTTTTCTGCACTCTTATTTGGCACAAGGTTCAGAAAATATGCTGCTGTCTCAAGTGCATAACCCCAGAAGGTTATAGGCATATCAGTATAGCTCATCATGGATCGAACCATATCCATTAAAGTTCGATTTCTCCTTTCAGACACGCCATTCAACTGTGGCGTTCCAGGAGGAGTCCATTGCGATAATATTCCACAATCTTTCAGAAAGTCTGTGAATTCGGCACTTAGATACTCACCTCCTCGATCGGATCGTAGGATTTTGATCTTTTTGCCTATTTGCAATTCCACCTCATTCTTGAATTCTTTGAACTTTTCGAAAGACTCGTATTTGTTCTTCATAAGATACACATATCCGTATCGGGACTTATCATCGGTGAATGTGATGAAGTAAGGATAGCCTCCTCTTGCAATGTGATTCATGGGGCCGCATACATCAGTATGTATCAGCTCGCAAATCTCATCAGCACGCTTGTTTACTCCATCAAATGGAGACTTGGGCATCTTTCCCTTGAGGCATGGCTCACAGGGTGGTAGCGGCTTCGAAGCTTCAAGACTGATTAATCCATCTTTAGCCAAACGTTCCAAACGTTTTTCACTAATGTGACCTAGTCGCATATGCCACTTCACTAGGCCAAAAAAGGGCATAGTCGACACTTTTCGGACGACGGTTAAATTAAAAATCATTGTCTAATATTATGGAATTTTTGGGTCGACAGTTTTTTGTCAAAACTGTCGTGTAAGAGTGTGATAATAAGCCGGTTATAAAATTTGAGAGAATTTACACGACGGTTTATGAGTAAACTGTCGTCTAAAGCTAAGTTGAAAAAAAGCGGTAAAACTTATTCATTCCGCGCGCACCAATTGAGAAGTGCGAGCGCCAACACAACCCTAATTTCTAAAACACATGTCAAGCTACTATCAAAAAAAGAAGCACTTTCCCAAAACACATCTCTGGATGCCGCCCCAACACCTGAACCTGAAATCACTCCAAGATCTAATTTCCAAACGACATTATTGAGCCTAATTTCCTGATTTCAATCCCTAACTTCGGCTTCGCATCCCCAATCAGTACATTTCATCTCGTGTTTCTCTCTTCCGTTCAGTGCACCGTCTTCTGTTTTCCTCGCTCCAATCGATTAAGCTGTCCTGTCCTCTCGTGGCGGCTGGCGCTGACGGCGGCATAGTATAGCTGATTCATTGGTTAGTTGATTGAATCAGCTCCAAGGAACGTCGAGCTTGTAAATGTACACTGACCGTCGAGCGTGTCCGATAACGAAAGCCCCTCCGCCTTTCCTAGTCTCCGGCAACCTCACTGCCGTGCTAAAGGAGGTCCGCCGCGGCGCGCCGCCGTTTCAATTTGAAGCTGATTGGCCGATTTTGGTTTCAGGTAATTTCGATTCGCTTTTCGATTTCTTTGATTGATTGCTGTTTGTTTGAGGATAAAATTATGAAATTTTTGGCGTTGGGTTAATGACTGGAAGCTTAGAATTGTTTCGAATTAGGAGTTCTACAATTGAATTAATGCATAAACATACATATTACTCCCATATATTATCACATCATCCATAAAAAAGTGCATAGAAACTGTTCTAATGAGCAGTAATGCACTAACCTTCGTGATATCTAGTTCTCTTTAGTTTTCTTTCGCTGATTTTGGTTTGGCTTGGTAGAAAATTAGGAAATTTAGTTGTTGGGTTGCTTTGGGTATTGGATGACTTATAGTTGCATTGCTGGAAAACAAGAGGGGAAAGCAGTGAAAATATTGAAACTTTATGCACAAGAACATGTGAAACATTGGAAAACTGATGAAGTAGGAAGCCGAAATCAAAATACTTGTTCTGTTTCTCATAAAAGAGTCAAATGATTCCTACAATTATTAAAATCAACCTTAGTGCTAATAACACAACGAAAACAAAAGTATTACTGCTAATCAGTAATACTTTTGTGACCATGAGCTTTTGGAAGCTTAGAATTGTGTCAAGTTAGGAAGTCTACTGTGCTTTACTTCACAATGTTCTATCTGATTCAGATGCATAAAGATACATATCACATCATCCATACAAATTCTAAGTTGTCCATACTATCACATTTTCCAGACAAGATAACATAGAAGTTTGTCGAAATTATCGGATATCAATACTAATGCAATTAACTGATAAACAAGACAAAAACTCAGCACTGTGAGAATTACTATACAAGTTCAATTGGATTAAAATGATGAAAAAAGATTGCAGAATATCAAACTAGGAAGAGAACCTTATCGAATCTTCATTCGCAGTCCAGCATTGTTCATTTCTCCTAATCGAATGAAGGTTATTGCTAATTCAATCTAAACAGATGTGACTACCTTTGTATAAATGATATCTTGGTGGTTTAACTGTGGCGTCTCCTGTTTTGCTTTTGCAGAAGTAAAGCCCAGGCACCCAAAAATAGCATTTGCTGACATCTTTGGGAGAAAGGTATATATTATGCACATTGGTTTCGAACATAACAGATTGATATTTGATGTTTCACGAAAGCTGTAAAATAGTTGATTGTAAGATAGTTGATTGGTCTTTGATTGGCGTGTTAGTTGATATTTTGTTTATGATTAGGCAGATTGATGTCTGATGTTAATGGTTAGGCAGTTCCTTGTTGAAATTTCTGATATCTCCAATCTGAAATTTGTTTTTGATTGCTGACATTTATGCAATCTGCAATCTCAAAGGTTAGTTAAGTCAGCATGCTTTTGTGTGATTTTTCAGGTGTATTTGAAGAGTCCTTTCTAAACTGCAAAGGCGTTTTTGAAGAATCCTTTTTTGGCTTTTGCTAATCTAAGGTATGGCGCAACAAAAATCTGGATTTAAATCTCCTGAATGATTTATTTATGTATAAAGTGCATCTTTACGATTGTAGTTGTGAAACTTAGTAGTGATGTTAGTTTGGGATGAATGCTAGTAGTTGATTGATTGGCCTGTTAGTTGATAGTGTTTTGTTTTGGTGTATGTCATAGTCATGGATAGGACATGGATGTTTGCTGATAGAAGATCAACATCTTACAAGGCAGGGGTTGATTTTTTCCTTAAAAAGGCTATTGAAAATGCAAGCAACCCTAACCTGATTAGTTGTCCATGTTGCAAGTGTGTGAATACGAAATCATTTGATGTTAGGGTTCTAAAGGAGCATCTATATTTCAATGGGGTTGATAGAACTTATAGGAATTGGATATGGCATGGAGAACCGTCTAGGTCAGCAGCAGCGAGTTCAAGTAGAAACGCATAATTTGAACTAGGCACCTTTTCAGAAAGTGAAGGTATGGAAGATGCTGATTTGGATGAATTATATAATATTGTTGGACTAATAACTTTTGTGCTACAATTAAGGCATTCCTATGCAACCTGATGACAAGCAGTGTGGGTATTTTGTGATGCGATACATGAAAGACATTGTTGCAGAATTTGATTTTGTGACTAAGGTACATTATATGTATATTAAGTGTGTAATTTTCCCTAGGGGATCAGGAGATTGGAATTCTAGTATTTGTTTTCTTGACTGTACAACGTGAGTGATTTTTTCAAGTTGCAAAGGTTTTGTTTCTTGTGATGTATGATGTTCTTATGACAGTTTTTTTGTATGTTTCAGTGGGCTACCAGCAAAGCAAACTTGGGATACACCCAGGCCGATATTGATGAAGTACGTAATGAATGGGCAACATTTGTCCAAGGATTTGTGGAGTAAGATGCAACCTCCATTTAGATTTTAGGTCATTTTTTGGTACCAATGTGATCTATAAAAGATATGGTTTGTGGGTTTCAATGTCTAGATAGCTAGCTAATTGTACATGCTGAAATTGTTTAGTGGATGCAAGACATTCAAGCTTAAGATGGAAGTTTTTGAATTTCAAGCATGTGAACACTGATTTAGCAGCAATGTATTGGTTTCCTTTGATATCAGAATGGTTTCAAACTGCCTTCTTTTGCAATTTCGGATCATAATAGTTATGACAGGTAAACTGTGTCTTTTGGCATAAAAATCGGCACATTTCTGCTCATTCTAAAATAACCTCTGAACACATTAGTCGACCGTTTTAAGTGCAAAATTGTCGTGTAAAGCATAGAATAGTCGACAGTTTTAGGGAAAAAATTGTCGTTTAAAGTAGAGAATAGTCGACAATTTTAGGACAAAAATTGTCGTTTAAAGTGGTCATTTGCTAACAAATTATAAGTTTTTAGATCAGTATAGTCGACGGTTTTATATCAAAAACTGTCGACTAAAGTGCCTTTAGATGACAGCTAAAAACTGTCGACTATACTCATAGTATAGTCGATTGGGCTCCATGCGACGGATTTTTACAGCACTTACTGACGGTTTTTAACCGTCGTTTAAGGCCTTTTTTGGCATAGTGCTTCTTGCTGAGATCGACCTCTTCCAGGGGTTGTTTGCTCCCACTATTATCGCTCGAGTTACAGTAAATCCCACCTTCCTGTTCTAGGATGTAATGGCGCCCCACAAGGTGCCCATTACCAATGGCTTCATCCTTATATGTGATATTACATTTGGATCCTCCAGTGAGTATGTAATACCCATCCAAATCTAAACAAAAGATCGACACAATATTATAAATACATGTCGGGATGTAGTAGCACTCTTTCAGAAAGAGACACATGCCATTAGGTAGATCTAGAGTATGTGTGCCAATGGCACAAACATGCGCACGGGAACCATTCCCCATTCTCAATGATAATGCGCCTTTCTCTAGATGTCTGTCAATCTTCATGCCATGCAACGAATTACAAACATGATAGCAAGCTCCTGAATCCAGTATCCAGGGTTTGACAGTTTGTACTGCATCTCTTGAACCCATGATGGCAAGGACATTCGGATCAAAATACGTTCCGTTCCGAGTTCTAGAATAACTTCTTTCTCGAAAGTCCTTTGCCTCCTTTGTTCAATCAATTGGTTATCAGGGTTTGTTTGTAATATTGAGCTGTGAAGATGATTATCTATAGAAAATAAAACCATATTTTAATTAACTATATGTTGAAATTCACCAAAATAAGACGGGTCTTTATCTTAAGTTGGCTTCCGTCTACTTTTCTTCGTCTTCGAAATTTCCCTCTACGATGACGTGAGTTCCTCCCACTACTCGTGAGATCCCTCCATAGACAGAGAGTCGGAGGCTTGCGGTAGGAGGGCCAAGACGCGCGTGTCGCTAATGCCTTTACCAGTTATCCACCCAAGAGAGTTCACAACTCCTTTGCATCTTATGCAATTACCGACATTCGACCTCTAATAATTCGTCACCCCGGAGAACACCTAAGATAAGTGATTATTAGTTGAATCAAAATCCCACCAAATTGATAAGGGACCAAATTTAACCCCGATGCCCCGAATGACATACTAAGACACTGTGAGTTCTAGTGTTATCGGACATCCAATGTTTGTGTCCTACTAACCCTCCCATTGCCGACCAAAATGCCCCGAATGACATGCTAAGACACCGAGGGGTGCGCCGGTTAAAAGATTAGTAGGTTTCGATGGAAGGCCTGGGTCCACTAGAACAATTCCAAGAAACCCTTACAAATTCAATAATTAAAATTGAGGGTTTTGTTACCGGTTTCACAAGTATATGTCGAGATACATAATTTAAACAAGAGATCCAGCGAATCGCATCACATGGATTTAAGGACCTGATCATGGACTTCGTTTGGGCGCGAGCCACACGCCCAAACCCTAGGTATGGTAGATTGCAATTGTTGTTTGATTTTACGTCCCATCCCTGGCTTTGATTAAATGGTTAAGCATAAACAAACAATGCTAGCCATCGGGGCCGTGCCCATACATACACTCCATCTTTACTGGAAGCATTTAATAAAACCGGAAATAAAACCAACAACCAATTTAACGTGTCACACACATAATCCCCATAGTAAAACGACCAAACAAGTAACTCAATTATAGTGGTCTAGTCCATGATCATCCTTTTTCAATTGTTTAAAATAACACTTCATAATAAACTAGCCTCACCGCACACGCTAACGCGTGTGCGAGAGGCTTTTTTTGCATCACGGGCGCTTCGTGCCACATCACAGGCGCTTTGCGCCACATTTCAACGCTTTTGGTATTCGTCTCGCGTTTGCTCGGGGTGTATTTTCAATTTTCAGTCGTAGGTTGCTTTTATTTTGTTATTGCGTCCCTGGGTTCTGAATTTTTTGATGAAATATGTTCGAACTTGGTGAGTCAAATCTACCAGGCTCTGAAATTCTATCAATTGGTGAGGCAAAAGGGCCTGCTCTGGACCTCTTCAAGACTAAGATGGAGGTAACTTTGATCTTAATAATGTTAAACCATACATGTGATACTTATAGAGCGTGGAATTCTATATTTGGCAACTCATTTTTCCATCTGTTTCCCTCAAGTGATTTCCTTTTAACTGAGAACTTGAACAATCTCGGTTGTAGGCTGTTATGGCTGATGTAAGATCTCCTATTCCAAGTTAACTGTCTATCTGATTTGTTTTTACTTGCCTCATATGGAGATGCTTTACCTCAATTTGTCAGTCAAATATGTTCAATCAAATATCTTGTTTCTTGTAATATAAACATATTCTATGATCCACATTGTATTGCTTATTCCTTCTTCAGTTTATGAATCCATCGGATGATGGGAGAGGTTAAAATTGGTTTCACATGAACTGTGACTCTTTCAGCCTACCATTCAAACTGTATGTTCCTTGCACGGAGTGAGATTATTTTAAGGTGCTGTTGTTAACTTGAAAAGAGTACTGATAGAAAAGAATTCATCCAATGTTAAGGAAACTAAAACACATACAAATAATCAATTGATGTTGCAAACTTGTAAACTATATTCAGTCTAAAATATCGAACTTCTAAGGTGCTCCTACAAAGCATATTATCATACTATTTAAGATAAGATACAAACAAAAGTAGAGATGTGTAAATTAAATAGACCAAATCCAATCCATAAACCAAAATGAAAGGCACGGACTAAATGTTAATCAATTACAAAATTCATAAATTCATATGTTCAAATGAAATTCATAAATGGGTTGCTACCAGAAGAGCGAAAGAATCTAACAATCCTCTCCTGCGACTTTAGAGGAGACGGAGTTCCATCAACTATCAACCACCAAGAATGGAAATGCTCCAAACTGCAAAAACACTAAACAACAATTAACCTCACTGTCAATTTCAAGCCTATAACATTACGTAAGTGACGCAAACAAAACAGCACTATCTAACACGAAATAGAAATTACAGTAGAAAGAAATGAAGAAAATATTAGAAACATTAGAAAAATTAAAGCAAATTGAGGTGAACCATAACTTCTGCATAACAAAATGCCAACGGAGGGGTGTATCAATTTCTGGTTTCAACCCATTAGAAAACAAACTGAACATATATTTAACAAATAAATTAAAGGGTTTTTATCATGGATGGTGCTTGAACTTTCACTAACAGGACTTCATAGTGCCTGAACTTTAAAAGTGATCAATTTGGTACCTAGACTTTCAAAAACCGGACTTCATAGTGCCTGAACTTTAAAAGTGATCAATTTGGTACCCAGACTTTAAAAAAGAGGATTATATGATACCTCCTTCAATTTTTTATCAAAATTCCATTAAAATGAGAGATAAAATGATCTTTTGACATACACTTTCATGTAAAATACTATTTTTTACCTCTCAACCTCTATATAAATGTGTATTATGGTGTTTCAAAAAATATATATGCATATAAATATTGTAAAACAATAGATAAATTGATAAATAAAAATATACTCGAACATAAAAAAAATATTTCTAACATAAATTGAGTAATAGAAAAAATCTACCGTTCGAGTATATTTTTGTTAATCAATTTATTTATTATTTGAAAATAGCTATATGCACATTTTTATTTTTTCGAAACACCATAGTACACATTTATATAGAGGTTGAGAGGTAAAAAAAATAGTATTTTGCATGAAAATTAATGTCAAAAGACCATTTTATCCCTCATTTTAATGGAATTTTGATAAAAAAAATTGACTGAGGTACTACATAGTCCTATTTTTTAAAGTCTGGATACCAAATTGATCACTTTTTAAGTTTAGGCACTATAAAGTCCTGTTTTTTAAAGTCTGGGTACCAAATTGATCACTTTTAAAGTTCAGGCACCATGAAGTCCGGTCAAAGAAAGTTCAGGCACCATTCATGATAATTACCCTAAATTAAATGTAAGGACCATTAGAATTACAGAACATCTGCAAATTGAAAAGAACCCAAACTTCTGCATAACAAAATGCCAACGGAGGGGCGTATCAATTTTTGGTTTCAACTCATTTGTTCTCCTAAACTTGCAACAAATGAAGGATGAGGGAAGCAGATATGTTACTCAGATTGATGGGTCCACTTATTTGTACTTATCCAACATGTTAAAGCTGTACAACTGCATCATCTTTCTCTTTTATTAACTTGAGACAGTAATCGTATAGAAGCAGCACCAACAATTACCAGTGAGTTACCAATGACCGTTTCAGGCATAAAGTTGCAGAACAAAATCTTAAGCCATAATTTTGGTTTGGTCATGATAATAAATACCTCTAATTCACCATGAGAACAACATACAAAATCCGAAACTAAATCTCCAAACTCCAAATCATGATTACAAAATTTTGAAACTCAACTAAAAATGATGAATATAAACTCTGATTGGACTGTTAACTGCAGAACAGATTGTGGTATGGCAAAGCAGAGGACTCAAAACCTAACAAAGAATCAACCAAAATCAATTGACAAATCCACAACCAAAAGCATCAAACAAAAACCAACAGTGAGAAATGAGAAAAATGAGAAAAGTGACCTGGAAAAGATGAGAATTGAGATTTACGCTGAGGAGGTGGTGAACTGAGTCGTACCCACGAACGGAGCCGTTGCCCGAGGCCTTTGTTGTTTCTTCAAACCCCTAAAATAACTTTAAATTGGGACGCCCTATACGACAAAGGTGAAAATTAGCGCTAACACATCAGGGTAAGAGACATAAAAATAATTCAGAGGGCATGAAAGAACCGCGAGAATTGGCAGAACCAGTAATGTCCGCATTGAAAGCCTCTCGTTGCAGTCGCATATGTCCAATGAAGGTCGTAATTCCATCTGCTATTGAAGAAATGAGAAATTGATGAGGCGAACAACAAAAAATCATGAAAGTTGAAACGAAAAAAAGCATAAAAGAACCTAGAGGATTGGCGACGGAACTACCCACCCATCTGATTCGTGGGTCATCTTATCAGAAGAAAGGTTGTGGCGATCGTGGGAAACTGAACTGTGCAAAACTGCGTCAGGCGTGTTATTGTTTTTAATTAATCTCATTGACAATTTTGCCCCTATTTTACCCTCAACTGCCATTTTGATTGTTCTTTGCATTTAGGGGCACTTTCGAATTTCCATTAAATTTAACCATTTCAACCGTTTTTGACCCATCTGCTTTATTAATAGATTAATGGGAAAATTGCACAAATACCACCTGAACTTTTTCACTTTTGTGCATTTACCACCCAGACTAAATTTTTTTACAATTCACCACCTGAACTCTTGTGACATTTACAAAACACCACCTCCGTCCGTTTGTCATCCAATCTGCCATTAAACTCGGCATTTGAGAGGCACATGGTCCACTATTTGAGGTTATATTTGTGCAATCGGTGACCGGAAAAGGTAGAACGGAGGGAGGTTTGTCGGACGGTTTTCGGCAAAAAACAGATCAAAACGTTTTCGTTCGCCGGCGGCAAACCGCTTGGGATTTGGGGTTGAAACTTGGTGGGAGTGTACTCGGGGATGTTGGGAAGCTAGTCCAGGTGGTTCTGAATGGAGAAAGTGGATGGGAAATTAGCGACGACAGCGAGAACTCTGGCGGCTTAGTTTTACGTTTGGTTTCACCGGTGGCTTTTCACGCCGTTTTTGACTCCGAAACTTTGGGGATATATTCTTGAGATTGAGAGGGAACTTTTTGTAGTTGGAGTTGTCGTCAATAGGTGACCAGAAAAGGCAGATTGGATGACAGATCAGACGGAGGTGGTGTTTTGTAAATGTCAAAAGAGTTCAGGTGGTGAATTGTAAAAAAATTTAATCTGGGTGGTAAATACACAAAAGTGGAAAAATTCAGGTGGTATTTGTGCAATTTTCCCTAGATTAATAGAAGATTAATAGAGATAATTCTTCATTCTAATTATGTATTTAAGTGACTAGGTTTTGGGGTTACAAATAAAAGGGCCTAGATGGACCATACATCATGGGCTTTGTAACCCTAGGGAATGCCGAATTTTTCATGGGTCTAGGATAGCTTGTCGAACAAATAATCCATTGTAGCTCCCACTACTTAAAAGGATTTGTTGTTCCTAATTTAAATTAAATTCCTTAACAATTAAAGAATTCAATAAATTAGGTAACTCAATCTTAATTAAAATCCCAAGTGGATTTTGGAAACCATTTCCTAATACCAATTCTATTTGGATTCTTAACTTTTAAGAATCCCTAGTCAACAAGAAAACAATTTCCTTGTCAAAGTAGAATTATTAATTTCTTTACATTAAAGAAACCAAATTCAATATGTAATGAAATTCCTAATTTCACTCAACTTTCCTTAAAATTAGAATTCACAATTCTTTAAGGAAACATATTGATTGGAGGGTTCTAATAAGTTTTCTTAACATTTAAGAACACTAATTAAAGCCTAATGAAATCTGAAAAATCGTTTTTTTTTTCGGAATTTATTGCCTTTTGCGACGAAATCAGATTTCGCCGCTAAACTGAGCTACATTAGCCTGCCGTATGGCAGAACTTTTAGCCGCGAAACGGTTTCGCTACTCAAAGTCCAGCCGAGAATTCCTTTGATTTTTTCAATTCCTTTTTCTCCCACTTTTCAACCAATCCTTTATGCATCAAACCCCATTCAATCATATCATATATTACGAACAAAACAATCATGATAATCAAGAAACAATTTCATATTATCATGAACCTAATGTTAAATCAAAGAATTCAAGAATTCACCATAACAATGAACAAATGCGCAATTATCGATCACAACCTGGCTTTGATACCACTGTTGGGTTTCCGGGCATATAATTGAGATTATGTCCCTATGCTCTCGGAGGGGGGCGCAAAACCAAAGGGTGAGTGAATGGAAAAATAAATAATCTTTCAAAAACAGTTATGAAAACATATAATATAAATCCCCCCTGCTGTAAAAACATAAGCTGTACTGAAATACTGAAAATACTGTAACATACTCTGGTCAGCGCCTATCAAGTGCACGTGATATACCACACCCAATGCCAGGGTTACGCCAGGCAAAACTGTGTACATATGAAAATATAAACCCCTGTGTACTCACACTCACATCATCACCCCCAGTCCCTGGAATATGCGCAGGGACCGCTATCACCGGAAATAAAGCTAGCAAGTGGGGTCTTCGGATCGGGCAACGATGTGAGAGCTGTGTCCTACGGCCGTAGTCCGAGTACTAAAATGTACGTGTGATACTACGTGCACTAGACTACTGAAAACTGATATCTGAAATCCAGATGCATAAATATCTATATGCTAATACCATATACTGAACTGTAATGCAAACCAATACTTTAGGAAAACAAAACCCATCCAATCACAGTGATTTCCAGCCGTCAAGCTCGTCTGCCAGTACTGCTCGCCTATGGCGTCTCACTGGAGCTCGGATACCTATAAGGTTCCCACGAAACAACCGTCAGAGGAACCATAATCGAATACCATCTCCAAAACCCTAATTTCCATGTTTTGCTCAACCGGGGTTTAACTGTATCTCGGATGGTGAAACGAACGTCGCCATTGGATCCGGAACGATGTTTCCAGTCGGAAAAGTGGCCGGTCAACCCTAGTCAACGCCGGTCAACGGCTGCCACGTCAGCACACCTCTGCTGACGTGGACTGACACAACGCTGACGTGGTGCCCATGTTGCAGCCACATGTCGATGACGCGTCACCCACGTGGCAGCTGACCTGGCGGACGCGTGGCGCTGACGTGCCTGACACGTGGCGATGACGTGTCTGACACGTGGCAAGCCGCCACCGCCGCCGTCACCATTGCCGGCGCCGCCGCGCCGTCGCCGGAGAACTCATCGGAATCTGGAAAATCCCAGATTCCGGCGAGTTCATCCTCTCCGCCGTGTCGGCCGCCGCTACAGTTGCTGGAAACTGGAAATTTTCCAGCAACTATTCATCCGACTTCAAAACCCCATAACTTTCTCAAAACAACTCCAAAATCAACAAACAAGTAGTCCAAATTGAAGCCCAGACAACAAGGAATCCGAATCTACCTTCAGTTTCTCGAAACTCCGCCGGAGTTGGCCGTAAATCACCAAAACGTTGCCGGAAAACCCGCCGGCCTTCTAACCCCGATCTCCCTCATCTCTGCACCAAATTGCACGATCTTTACATGAAAATTCATCTACGGACAACAAGGAATCCAATGGTACCAAAATCGAAACTCACCTCGGCTTGTACTCGCCGGAATCACGCCGGGAAACTCTCGGTTTCCGTTCGCTCGTCGTCGGCGATCCGCCGGGTTTCCAGCTCCGATCTTTGGTGTCCCGAGTTCGCCTCATCGAGCTGAACATGATTCCAAGGTCAAAAATCCCGTTTGCTAGCCGGACGGAGATGAAAGACGGCGAGAGGCGCGCGGCATTCCGAAGTTTCCCGAAGAGGAAACTCGGGCTGTTCGGGTTTTAAACCCGCTCCACCGACCTTCCCAAATATCTTGTGGCAGCCAATCATGGCTTGCCACGTGGCGCACTCACCAAACTTCCATCAATCCATTTTTCGTCCATAACTCCTTCGATATAGCCCGAAATCTAATTCCGTCTTCGCGGACGCATTCGTATCGTCGAGCTCTTGGCATAGCGCCCAATATCGACTGTGATTCTCGACGGTCAAAAAGTCAACGTTACACTCCCAGGGGTATTCTCGTCATTTGACCCGAAATCTCGGGACGGGTCATAACAGTGTAAGGCTTCGTCACCACTTGTTGGTGATGGCCGCACTCCTGGGCCCCACTTTTTGGGTCAGGGTGTGTCACGTCAGCACCAGAGTGCTGACGTGGCGCTGACTTGGCACTGATGTGGCGGCCGCGTGTCGTCCACGTGGTGCCGATGTGGCATCCATGTGGCGTTGAGGTGGCGCTGACGTGGCGTCGATGTGGCATCCACGTCACCGCAACCGTGCTAGTTTCGCCGGCGTCAGCGCCGCCGTGCCGACGCCGGAAAACTAATCGGAATCTGGAAATTCCCAGATTCCGGCGAGTTCATCCACGCCGCCGCCACAGTCGCGGAAATTCCCGGATTCCGCGACGAACCCAAATTTCCGGCGAGCTCCAAACTAATCCAATTCTCAACAATTTTCATCATGCAATATATGGAAATTCATCTAGAAATCTCCAGGAAACTGAATATCACAAAATCAGAGCTCATCGAGGTCGGGTTTGGCCGGGAAAAGAGCCGGAAAAGTCGCTAGCTGCCCAAAACTCGTTCTCCCTTAATACTGCACCAAATCAAGCGATTCTTGAGGCAAAACACATCTACGCAATGCCAGCAACCGATTAGAAAGAATTTTGAAGCTTACCTCGGCCTAGTTTGGCCGGAATTAAGATCGGAAAGTGCGGATTCCGTTCATTCTCGTCGGCGGCCAACCTCTATGTCTTTTGAGCTGGAAATTCATGGGTAAGCTCTCTGAGACGCGACGAGTCGATTGGTGGTGACGGCATCCTCGACCGGTGGTCCGAACAGTGAGAACAGCGGCGAGAAGGCCGCGGCGTTGCTTGTCTGTTTTGGTTCGCCAATGGCTTCCCACGTCATTTCTGGGCTTGCAGCTTGGTGGGTTCGATTCACGGTGATGTGGGGATGACGCTCCGGGCGGTCGAAGCTCCGATTGGTGTCGTCGGCGAGTCGACGGCAAGTGAGGGCTTCGGCGACTATGTGAGTTCGGTTTCTCCATGTGGGAAAGCTCTCCCCATTCGGTTCTGGAGACCCCCAAACCGACACCCAAATTAAACCCATCACCACCACACAAATGCTGCACGTGGCAACCCACTCCCACTCCAAACACAAATCATTTTTTTCGTCCGTTACAGCCCCGATACAACTCGAAATTCGACTCCGTCTTCGCGGACGCGATCGCATCGTTAAGATCTTCGCATGAAGTCCAATATTGAATATGAAATTCCTTACGGCTCAAAAGTCAACTATATGACCATCAAGGGCATTTTGGTCAATTCACTGCTTTTCGGGGATTTTTCACAACGGGTCGTATTAATATTACTCACTTGTAGCATAACATTGTAGGCCCAAATATTGTATTTTAACTATTAGCGACTACTAAAATATTCTAGTGAACTTGGGGTATGACACTTCAAACACAACCACAACTAACAAGATTAAAGCTTAATTAGTTGATAATTACTTAGTGTCAACCTCAACCAATAAATTCAGAATCAGGTATGAAAATTGATCAAAAACCCAGAACATACCAACCAAATTTAGGATATAATTCACCTCTCCCATAGTCTCAAAATAATAATAATCTTACCTTCGTTTTACCTGAACTGCCCCCGATATAGTGATCCGATTACTCTAATTTTTTGGTATGTTATAGGAATCGAGCTAACGAACAACTTTGAAGAAGCAAACTTTTCCATTTGAAAAGCATAAACTGGTCTTCTGGAGCCCGGGACATATCTGACGGGTTTTCCCTCCAGTTCTCCCTCATTTTTTTTCCCTTTCGGTTCCTCTCCTTGTTGATGTCTGAAAATGGATCAGGTCAACGGTCAATGAAAAGGGGGTGAGTTTAGTCAATCTTGCAATGTCAAGGAGCTAGGAGGTGACACACCCCGCCCCAGAAAATAGGGCCTGGAAGGTGCGGCCATCACCCCCAAAGAGTGACGAAACCTTAAACCACAAAAGCAGACAACAACTACCCAAAATAATCCATAAAAGATAAACAAACGGGTCGTAGCCCGGCAACTCAACAATGATCCGAATATAAGAGCGTCTACACAACAGAAGCAACAAAATACACAAGGTTAACGTACAACAAATGCCAAAGAGATTCCTACTCTTTGAACACAGAAGAGAGCTACACTGGACCTTGCCGCTCGTCTCGGTGGTGCTCGATAGTATCAGAACCTGTGGGGGCGCAAAAACAAGAGTGAGTGGACAGGGAAAATAAAGATCAGTGTAAAACATTTACAAAACCATATAATAACCCCCATAGTTTGAAAACACCTAGTAAAAGCCTTTACTATAATGAGCATGCAGCAGTAGTACAGTAAGGTATCACAATAGGCATACCTGTGCATTTTCACAATATAAACCTACGGCCGTGATCTAATCCGACCTGGGGAATTTAACCACCAGTGACGGTGTGTAGGACAAAGGGAATTTAACCACCATGCCCGGATGTCAGGACAAGAGGAATTTAACCACCAATGTCCAGACATCGAATGCTTAGAACCCACTGGGAATTTAACCCACTAGATTCTCAGGTGTGCCATCATCTGTACTAATCATAAATCACAATATGCATATCATCCAACAACCAATCATTTATCAACATATAAATATATATAATATGATATAGCATGCTCAAATGAATTTAAAACCAAAACCCGTCCACTCACAGTGACATCGGGCGGTCCTCGTCATCCTCGTCTGAACCCTCGATCCAATTGTGCCCTTCTCGTGGACTTCGTTCATCCTGAATGCCCCGACAACCACAACATCATCAATAACCGAAATCAAATCGTATAAACCCTAATTCCCTTATTTTGCTCAATTGCGGTTTAACCGTATCTCAGATGGCAAAACGGAGTTCACCATTGGATCCGGAACGTCGAAACCGTTAAAATTGGTCACCGGTCAAACTTAGTCAACGCCGGTCAACGGCGTTGACTGGCGGTCAACGGTCGGCTGACGTCATCACCGGTGGTGATGTCATCGTCGGCGCTGACTTGGCACTGATGTGGCGGCCGCGTGGCATCCACGTGGTGCTGAGGTGGCATCCACGTGGCGTTGAGGTGGCGCTGACGTGGCATCCACGTCATCACCGGTGGTGATGTCACCGCCGCCGTCGTCACCGAATTCTGCAGAATTTCCGGCCGAAACTTCCCATAGCTCAATCTCCTTCAATTCTCAACCAATTTCAACATGCAATATATGGAAATTCATCTACAAATCACCAGGAACCCAAAAATCATACTTACACCACTCACCGAGGTCAGTTTTGACCAGAATAAGCGCTGGAAAGTGGCGGTTTCCGTTCACCATCGCCGGCGGCTATCGACGGCGTCTTTCGAGCTAGAAATTCATGGGGAAGCTCTCTGAGATGCGAGGAGTCGATTGGTGGTGACGGCATCCTCGATTGGTTGCTGGAGCAGCGAGAACGGTGGTGAGACTCCACGGCATCGCGTTTTGGTTTTGGCGTCGTCGACGGCGTCTCGCAGTGTTTCAGCGCCACCGCTTGGTGTCTCGTGCTCATGGAGTTGTGGGAATCCTGATTCCGGGGTCTATTCCTCCGATTGATGGGCGCCGGCGAGTCAACAGGGATGAGGGCTTTCAGCGGTTTATGCGGTTCAGGTTTCCTCCGTGAAACCTGGGCTGCAATCGGGTTTTCCCAATCTCCAAACTGGCCTCCCAACATATATTTCCCCTTAGCCAATCGAAACCTGCCACTTGTTTCACCTTGTCCCCACTCACACAACTTCCATCTTTCATTTATAGCGGGTTCATCACAACTCTTAATCTGATTCTGTCTTCGTCGACGCACTCGTATCGACGAGCTCTTCACAAAGAGTCCAATATTGAATATGAAATTCCTTACAGATCAAAAGTCAACCATTTGACCATCAGGGGCATTTTGGTCAATTCACTGCTTTTCGGGGATTTTGCGAATCGGATCGTATCAGGAGGCTAGCTCCAAGTGGTGTTGAAGGTTATCTGTCCGGAAAGAGGAGGTTCGGCCGGATGGTGCTGTCCCGGCCAGATGGTGTGTTCCCGGCCAGCCGTGTACCTACGCAGAAAGAAGTCATGAAAGAGCACCGGTGGGGTGCCAGCCTAAGACCCTCCGATGCTTAAATCAGCGCAAAGGGGAGGTTGAGTCTTTAAGGCAAGTAGAGAGTATTTGGTGAGTGTTGTAAATGATACCTTTGACTTGTGAGGGTTGACAAGTATTTATAGGGAAGGGTTTGGACCTTCTTGTAATATGTGGGTAATGTGGGGTGAGCTCCCCACATTGCCCTTTCATGGAGGCTTGTGGAAGCCTTGGTGGCCTCTTGCTAGGATGACATGTGAACGGTTTGGGTATGGTATGAATAGGAGTCCCCCAACTCGTCGGTTAAGGATGCTTTCTTGGCCGGGGACTTGCATTGTCGTCCATATCGGTTGCATGTCATCTGCAGCCTTCCGATGTGGGGTAGGAGTCCCCCAAGTCCCCGGGCGAGAGACCAGAAAGAACTGCGCCTTTCTGCCCGGGAAGTGTTTCGGCCAGGAAACATTGACCAGGGAACTGGACACTTAGGCCGGCGGAGGGGTCAGAAATCGGATGGGATTGGACCCTCGCACGATTTCAGAGTTCGGTCGCCGGGAAGAGACACTTGGAAACCAGAGGCTGGTTGGTCGCTTCCCGGGGCTGAAGATTAGATGGGATTGGACCCTCGCACGATTTCAAAGTTCGGTTGCCGGGAAGAGACACTTGGAAACCAGAGGCTGGTTGGTCACTTCCCGGGAGCTGAAGATCGGATGGGATTGGACCCTCGCACGATTTCAGAGTTCGGTCGCCGGGAAGGGACACTTGGAAACCAGAGGCTGGTTGGTCACTTCCTGGGAGCTGAAGATCGGACCAATTGGTGCGTGTTTTCGGCCACTGAGCTGTGGGCTATCGATTTGCTGAGCTGGCGTAGGAGCATTGAATGCGGGCGAGCAACGTGGCAAAAGTCACATGTGGCGGTCATCGAGGTGCTGAGGTGTCATTGGGGAATGTGAAGGGGTGCTGGGAAGACGAAACGTCAATCGCATTTAATGCGAAGTGCGACTCTTCGGGGAAGGTGAAGCGTCGCAGTTGAGGATATAAAAGGCGAAGGGTTGTCATTTTCTCTCTACCTAACTTTCAAAGCATTTTGCGAGAGATCAGAGCATTGCGATTCCCGGTCAGAGTTCTCGACAAATCCGGAAAGAAATTGTCTGTTCCCGACTCCGAATTTCAGCTTTTAAAGGTAAAATTCAAACTCTTTTGGATCAAACTTGTGATTTTGTTTGACTTTTGTATGAACTAGGGATGAACAATGAAGAACGTGATGAACGTGTTTGAATTTTGTTCATTCCCGGACGTATTTGATCTGCTTTGGGTGGGTCTCCGGGTAGAGGTAGGGTTTTTGTGTTGTCCGGGAAGTTGGGAAAGACCGGGCAATAACGCGGGAAAAGTAAGTTTGAGAATTTACTTTTTCTCTTGTATACTGTAGATGTCGAGTTTTTCAAATTTGTCTGGGTCAGAAGAGAGTGGGAGCCGGAGCTCTACGGAAGCGCCGAACTATGCCTCATCAGCTGAGTCGGCCTCGTCCCTTCCGGATAGTATTAGTATGGAAGTGGACGCCTGTGTGGCCATGGTTACCGGTGATGAGGAGACCAGCAGGGCCCGGGAAGGGGAAGTTGAGCAATCTGAAGGGTCAGACTTTGATGAGTTTGACGACACGGAAGAGGGGGTGCAGATCGGCGATGTGCTCCTGACCGGCGTGGTGCCTACCGGGACAAAGCCTGGGGCTGGCAAGCCGTGGGAGAGGGTGTATGAGGCCGGTCGGAAAGAGAGGGAGGATCAGTCCTGGAAGCGAGACTCGGGCAGCTATGGCGGCGATCCGGCCGTGGTGACACTAGCGCTGCCGGCCAGCGAAAGTTTGGAGCAGGATGTTGTGGAGGCGATCCCACAAGCGTCACTGGAGTCCCCGACCGGATTTTGGGTGGATCGGGCGTTCATTCGGAATGAGTTCACGGACGCTGACCTCGCCCAGATGAGGGAGGTATTTCAGATTCCGGATTATGTCCAGATGCCGATCCCGGTTTACAATCCGGACGAGAATGCCCACTTCTCGGATCTGGCTGATGATGCGACTATCGTCTGGGCAGAGGCGTTTGCCTATGGGCTGCGGTTGCCGATCCACCCTTGGTTGCAAATGTTTATCTCCCAGGCGAATATTGCGCCTGCCCAGGTGGGGATTCACAGCTGGGCCCGGCTCTTCTTGAGCCAAGTTACGAAGGCATCCGGCACATCTAGGGGTTCACCTCCACCAAGCCGTACGACGGGATGGTGGCACTGAGTTGCCACCTGTCCGTACGGCCGGATGAAGAGACCATACAGGGGTTGGTGGCGGAAAGAATGGAAGCCAATCGCGCAAGACCAGCGGAGAAGCGGAAGATGCCGGCGAAGCACCGGAAGGATGATGTCCGGGACTTCCCGAAGTTCATTGTCGGGATCCCGAACAGCCACAAATCATGGATGAAGAGGTTTTTTATGGCGTCCGGGTGAAGGGGTGCCCTGGGAAGGCGGCCACACCATGAAATTCAGACAGGATGGCGATGGGTGCCGACGGGTGGGTAGACTTAGGAAAAATCGCCTTTTTTGTATCGTACATATGTATTTGGCCGAGAACTAACAAATCGCCTCTTTTTTTTTTGTTGTTTCAGGGAAGAAGAAGGAGAGGATCGTTGCTTCCCGGGAGGAGGTTGAGGCGATTGTCCGGCTGTGCAATCTACCGCGCAGTGTGAGGGACGCCAAGGTGCTGCTCGATCCGGCGAAGCTTTAGAAGTACGGATTTATCATGGGTATGGCATTTTCCCGGTTGGCCTTTTTGTCTCGGTTTGACTTTTATGCCGAGAATGACCACTTGAGAATTTTGTTTGCAGCTGGCGGTGGTGGAAGTGAGCAATGGCCTGTGGAGAAGAGTGGCCGGAGCGGCCAAGGAAATCAGGGCTGCCAAGGGAGCCAGGGCGGCCAGGGGCGCCACGGCGGGCGGTCGGCGGAGCGACAAAACGACTCCCCGGCCGGCGAGAGGCGAGGTTCAGGTCAATCCCGGCACTCCAACGGCCGGAGCAGTGGGGGGAAGTCCGGGAGGCAGGATCCGCAGTTGCCTCCCTGGCCCAAGTTTGGTCCGGATCTCCTCAAAGTCCCCCTGACGAAGGATGGGGCCTCTGGGCCACCGAGCAAGGTGCTGCAGGGAATGTCCTAGCTGCCAAATCGAGCAGCGCACTGCTGAAGGTGCCCCACCCACAAGACGGTGGGTCTGCCGAGAAGCGGCCCCCGGACGGAGGATGTCCCGGCCGAGGAGCGGGTGGAAGAGAGACGGGCCGGGAAGCGAGCCCGAACTGAGTAGTCGGTAAGGGAGGGTTCTCCCTTGGTTCTGGAAGATATCCTGGCGGCGGCTGACCCGTTCACCGTCGCCCGAAAACAGCTCTACGGGGAGACGGACCCGTTGTTCAGCAGCATCCCAGCGGGTGACTCGCGCCTCCGGGATGAGGATGTTGAAGCTCTCTATGAGAGGTTCTCGCCGCTGGAGGCCGCAGAGATTCCGGTCCGCCGGAACAAGCAATCTGAGGTGAACGTCGCCGTCCGCGGGCCGGACGTTGACCTTATCAATGACCTGCTCTTCGGCTTCAGGTCGCCCGGCGATTTCTTCACGTTCGGCTCCCGGACCGACGACGTCCGGCTGAATATGGCCGTCCCCATGCTGGTGCATGTAAGTATCCGGGAACTGGCACTTTCTAATTTTTCTTTTTGGGGTTTTCGTGTTATGGACGGTAACTAACACTTGACTTTGGTTTGCAGTCTTTGTGGGAGATCAACCGGGGCTATAAGATGGCCAAGGGCATGTTTGTGTGCGCCTTGGAGTCCCGGTTGCACTACGAGAAGCGGTCGGGCGACGTGCGGGCGACGGCCGCGCAGAAGGAGGCGCTGGAAAGGGAGCTGGGCCAGCTGGGCGAGCGGCACAAGGCCCTCTAGGGGGTGAAGACCCAGCTGGAGTGGGAGAAGGAGCAGGAGCGGCAGAAGAGGGAAGAGGCCCTGACCGACTTGGAGAGGGAGAAGGCCGGCCAGGAGCAGGCGGAGGGCAGGGAGGGCAAGGCTATTGAAGAGGCGGCGGCCTTGCGTGCGGAGATGGCCGGCCTGCAGGCCGAACTCGCCGAGCTTCGCGCCGGCGGGTCTTCCTCCCGGGATCCACCCATTCTCGCCGCGGGTGGCGTGCGCGTGCCGGTAAGCTGGTATAAGTATTGCCAGTTTATGTTCAACGAGGGGGTGGAGCTGGACTATAGTTATAAGGCTCATTTCAGTGGGCCTTATGACTTTGTTGAGCCCTCCCCGGCCGAGCTATGCGCGTTCCGGGAGTTCATTGGGGTCGATATGGTTGAGTCTGACAGCCCGGTGGAGGGGGCGAGCCGGGAAGGCGGTGATATGGAGAATAAGCCAGCGGCCGATGATGCGCCAGCCGATGATGTGCCTGCCGAGACTCAGCCGGTGATGGGACGGCCACTGATGCTCCTCCTACCGATCACCCCTAGTCTAGGAGCTTGTCGTTTGTTTTTGTTTTCATGTACTATATTTCATTTATGTAATCAGTTATCCGGCGCTTTTGTAGCGGTTTCCGGATTTACTTTCCTGCTGGATCTTTACCGGCGCTTTTGTAGCGGTTTCCGGATTTACTTTCCTGATGGATCTTTACCGGCGCTTTTGTAGCGGTTTCCGGATTTTATATAAGTGTGTTTGTGTTATCACTGTTTGTATGTGTTGTATTTTGTATAAAATTTTGGAAAACAGTCTTCTCGGCGCTTTGTTATCGAATGAGATTGGACCCACGCACGGTGACAAAGGTCGGCAGCCGGGAAGATGACCTTTGATGGAATTTTGAAAAGCATTCTTCTCGGCGCTTTGTTATCGGATGGGATTAGACCCTCGCACGATAACAAAGGTCGGTCGCCGGGAAGATGGTCTTTGATAAAATTTTGAATAGCATTCTTCTCGGCGCTTTGTTATCGGATGGGATTAGACCCTCGCACGATAACGAAGGTCGGTCACCGGGAAGATGGCCTTTGGTAAAATTTTGAAAAGTATTCTTCTTGGCGCTTTGTTATCGGATGGGATTGGACCCTCACCCGGAAAATGACCTTTGATGGAATTTGGAAAGCATGAGAGCGGTCAAACAACGTTGCAGTATGCAAAAAGGGGCCCTAACTCCTAGTCGGAGTGGGTGATTTCATTCAAATAATTTCTAAGAAAATGATTACAAGCGATCTAAGGTTGCCGTTGGCAGAGCCGGGCAATTACAAAAATCGGGAATAATCATTTGTAGAAATATTTGAGATGATCGGCGTTCCATGGATGGCCGAGTGTACGGCCATCGGTGTCCCGGAGCTCGTAGGTACCTGATCGGTAGATGCGGGCGATCTCATAGGGGCCTTCCCAATTTGGGCCAAGGGTGCCCTGTCGGCTATCCTTGGCAGTTGGGTTGACCTTTCTGAGGACCCAGTCCCTGATTTTGAATGTTCGGTTGCGGACCAGGGCATCATGGTACCGTGAGATATGCTGTTTGAGAATACAGTTCCGGGTCTGGGCCCGTTCTCTTTGTTCCTCGAGCAAATCGAGGTTAATGGCCAAGTTCTCCTCGTTTTGCTCGGGTTCAAAGTTTTCGATCCGGAGAATGGGTTCCGTGATCTCTATGGGGACTACTACCTCGCTACCGAAGGCCAGCGAGAAAGGGGTCTCATTTGTAGCAGTCCGGAAGATGGTCCGGTAGGACCAGAGAACCTCGTGGAGTAGGTCCGGCCAGCATCCCTTGGCGTTGTCAAGTTTGGTTTTCAGAGATTGCCGAGGCAAGGCGGGTGAGGGCATCCGCATGGCTGTTTTCAGATCGGGGGATTTTTTTGATCTCGAAGCGCTTGAATTGACTCAAGTGGTACGTGACCTGTGCCATATAGGAGGCCATCGAGCTATCTTTGGCGGCGAAATTCTCGGTCACTTGGTTGACCACCAATTGAGAGTCGCTGAAGATGAAGAGGTTATCCGCGCCGACCTCCTTGGCTAGTCGGAGACCGGCGAGGAAAGCCTCGTACTCGGCCACGTTGTTGGATGCCGGGAAACCAAATAGGAGAGAGTACTCGATGACATTCTTGTCGGGTGAAATCAGTACTATCCCCGCGCCGCATCCTTTGGAGTTGGCCGAACCATCAACGTACAATTTCCAACCCATTCCGTCGGGGTTAGGAGTTGCCGAAATTTCGATAGTAGTGGCTGAGGTGAGGTTCGACCTGCCGGCGTCAGTCGTAGCCGGGCAGGTGAACTCCGCTATGAAGTCGGCAATGGCTTGGCCCTTTTCGAACGTGCGAGGTTTGAAGGTGATATCAAACTTGCTAAGTTCAATGGCCCATTTAACGAGCCGGCCGAGCTTCTCGGGCTTCTGAAGTTCCTGTCTGAGCGAGTGGTTGGTGAGAACCAGGATAGCATGGGCTTGGAAGTAGGGGCACAATTTCCGAGCGGAACATATGAGAGCAAGGGCGAGCTTTTCTATGTTCGGATAGCGAGTTTCCGGGCTGGTCATGGACTTCCTGGTGTAGTACACCGGGTGCTCTACCTTGTCCACATCTTTGATGAGGACGGACGAGACGGCCGTTCCGGACACGGAAAGATACAAAGTCAGTACATCTCAGTGTTCGGGTTTGGCAAGGATCGGGGCCTTGCTCATGTATTCTTTCAACTGGCCGAATGCTTGGTCGCACTCCGGAGTCCAGTCGACGAGCTTTTGGCCGGCCTTGAGGATTTCGAAGAAAGGCGCACAACGGTCGGTGGCCTTCGAGATGAAGCGGGAGAGAGCAGCGACTCGGCCATTAAGGCTCATCACATCCTTCTGGGTCTTGAGGGTTTGCATGTTGACCAGAGCCTTGATTTTCTCGGGGTTGGCCTCGATACCTCGTTGGCTGATCATGAAGCCCAGAAACTTCCCAGATCTGACGTCGAAGGCGCATTTGGCGGGGTTGAGTCGCATGTTGTAGTGTTTGAGCTTGGCGAACATGGCCGAAAGGTCGTCCACATGCGCGCTGGACGCTTTGCTTTTGACCAGCATGTCGTCCACATAAACTTCCATGCTTTTGCCGATTAGATCGGAAAAGATGGATTTCACGAGCCGCTGGTAGGTTGCGCCGGCGTTCTTGAGGCCGAAGGGCATGACCTTGTAGCAGTAAAGTCCCTGATCGGTGACTAGGCTGTGTGCGCTTGGTCGGCCGGGTGCATGAAGATTTGGTTGTAGCCGGAGTAGGCGTCCATGAATCTCAAGAGTTCATGGCCGGCCGTGGCGTCAATGAGTTGGTCAATATGGGGTAGCGGGAAGCTGTCTTTGGGGCACGCCTGATTCAGGTTGGTGTAGTCCACACACATGCGCCACTTCCCATGCGGCTTTGGTACAACCACGGGGTTGGCTACCCAGGTCGGGTATTCCACTTCCTGGATGAAGTCAATGGAGGATAGTTTCTCCACTTCCATTTGGATGGCCTCGTATCGCTCGCCATCGAACTTTCGTCGTTTCTGGCTTACCGGCGGAGCCTTCGGGTCGATGCTCAACTTGTGAGATATGACGTCGGTAGAGATGTCTGGCATATCGGCGTATGACCAGGCGAAGACCTCGGCGTTGTCACGGAGGAACTTGATGAGTGAAGTCCGGATGTTGGGAGGGAGCTCCGCACCGATCTTCACTTGGTGGTCGGGATATTCTGTCGATATGCCGACCATCTCAAGGTTCCCGGCGGGTTTGGCCTTGGAGGTAGAGGTCTCGCCCCGTGGGTGGTCGGGGCAGCTGTCCGAGACAGGTGCCCTCGTGGAGCTTGGGGTTGTGCTGGCGCAAGACTCCTTGGGAGGCTGGGTGGCTGCTGTGCCCTTGCCGCCGTGCCTTACCTGCTACCGAATAGCATCCTCTCGACGTCCGCTGGTCGCCCCGGACGCTGCCGATTCCGTGCGGGGTTGGGAACTTGACCAGAAGAAGGTGGGATGAGGGGATGGCCTTCATCTGGTTGAGGGCGGGTCGTCCGATGATGACATTGTAGGCCGTGGGGCAATCGACGACCATGAAGGTGACCACCTCGCGGGTTCACAGGGGGGCCGCGCCCAAAGTGATGAGGAGGTAGACACTGCCGATTGGCTGGATGCAGTCCCCGGAAAAACTTACGAGGGGGGTTCGTGTGCGGTCCATGTGGCAGTCGGCCACGTTGAGGGATCGGAAGGCCTCCAGAAAGATGATATTGACCGAGCTGCCTGTGTCGATCATGATGCGCCCTACGTCGTATTGTGCGATTTCGGCTCGGATGACGATCGGGTCGTCATGGGGGTATAGAATGTCTTCCTCCTCATCCTCGTAGAAGGTTATGGATCCCCAGCCTGTCTTGGGGACTTTCTCGGAGCGGTAGTTGAGTGCGAGCACCTATTTCCCGGGGTAGCAAGCTCAAGCATGTTCCTTCTGGGCGCGGTTGGAGTTTCCGGCCAGAGTGGTTCCGCCGCTGATGGTGTTAATCTGCAGGAGCTGCTGCTGGGGAGGGGTGTTGTCCCTTCGAAAGTCGTCTATCCGTCCTGCTTGGACGAGGTCCTCGACGCGATCCTTGAGGACCCGGCATTCTTAGGTGCTGTGGGAGGTGGCTCAGTGGTATTGGCAGAAGACTCCGCAGGGGTTTTGTACGGCCTTCGCGGAAGCTCTCCAAAGTGGGGGTGCTGGGAGGAGGTTGGCGATGACCAGGAGGAGAGCCTCGTAGGTGGTGATGAGGGGGGTGTGGTGCTGGTACTTGGGGGCATATGGCTTGCTAGGGCTCCGATCCTGGTCGTTCCTTCTCAGCTGCTCGGGGACAGGAGGGAGCGGGTCGTGCGCCTGATACACCTGCTGTCCTCCCCCCTATTCTGCTTATCGCGGTTGCCGAATATGGGGTGGGTATTGTCCTTCCTCTTGTTCGAGGACAAGGTGTTTTGCTTCGGGGCTGGCTGATTGTATGCCGTTGAAGGCCGGGCGGGAGCCGGGTTGTAGTGGACGGCTGGGGCCACCGCCGGGTTGTAGTGGGGCGTCTGGGCTGGTTGCGAAGTGGAAGCCAGGAGGTCGGCCGCTGCCTCTTGCCGGGGGTTGAGCTCCGTTAGATGCTCGGCCCAGGCATGGATGTTGGCCGTTTTCATCAATGCGGAGTAGGTTAAATCTGTCTGCAGGTTGAGCTGGTATAGGAATTGGCATGGTCGGAGCCCAGACTCGAAAGCATTCACGGCCGTCCGGTCGTCCGTCCTAGGACACTTGGCATATTCGTGACTGAATCGGGCAACGTACTTCCATAGCTTCTCGTCCTTCCCTTGTACGATGGCGTAGAGGTCTCCGCATGAGTAGAAGGTGGAGCTTTGGCTTTGGTGTTGCTTGATGAAGGCGGTCTCCATTTTGGCCATGTCGTCAATGTTATTTGCCGGTAGGCGGAAGAACCAGTTGAGGGCGGCCCCCGTGAGTGTGCTCGGGAAGTAAAGGCATTGAGCTTGGTCGGAGATGTTATTGTGGAACATATTGAACTTGAAGCTATTCATGTGGGCATTGGGGCATTCTCCCGGGCCGCCGTCGTAGAGAGTAATCCGGGTAGAGCGTGAGTCAATCTCCGCAAGTTCTGGTGTGCAAGCTATGACCCGGTCAGTGAAGGGGCCTTCCCGGGTGTGACTGTGGGTCGTCCAATCTTCTCTTGGCGCTCCTTCGCCCTATCCTTGACGAGCTCCTCGACTTGGTCCAAGAGTTGCTGGATCATGCTTTGGCCGCTCGTCACTTCTTGTGCAGCCACGGCCTTTCCTCGGGGTTGCCGGGTAGCCATCCTAGCATGTGCGGGCAGGGGTACCGAGCCGATGGTAAGAGCTGCAGTTTGGCTGGGACGTGCCCGGTGGCTATATTGAGCTGTCTCCTCGGGGAGAGTGACGATCGGGGCCGCCCGCACCAGGGTTGGTAGCGGAGGAGGTCCCATGCCCGCCGGGTTGATGTTACAGGTGACCACCTTAGTGGCCAACCGTTCCCGTTTGTCGTTGATGAGATCCCGGGCTTCGCTGTAGGCCTTTGCCACTCCGTTATTTCGGCTGATGAAGACTTGGGAGTTGGCCGAACGAGAGGGGCCGGAGTTGCTTGATAGGATGGTCCGGGTGGTAGCCGGTGCGCGAGAGGTCGCAGGTTGTTTGCCTTTGGTCAGCTGTGGAGGTTGAGTGGCCGTGGGAGCGACATTCGGGGTGTGCAGTTGGGAGTTAGAGACGTCGTTCAGCTCCCGGCCACATTGCTCTTGGAGATGGCCGATGTTGACGTTGGCCTCCAACAGCCTCTGCGTCATAGTTTGGTAGTGCTCATTGAGGACGGCGCTCCGGGATTGGAGCCGGCGGTTGTCCTCCTCCAAGGCTTGGATCCGGCTGTTCTCGGCCTCCAGGGCCTTGGCCCGTGCCTCCATCGCCTCCAAGCGCTTGGCGAGTTCATCTCGGCTGGCCCTCTTGGCCTTCTTTTGCTGGCCGGGCTGAGGAGGTAGCTCCTCAGGGGCTCTGGTTGTGTCCGAGCGGTGATGTCGGGGACGCATAACGTCGTCCTCCGGTTCGTCCTCGCAGTGATGGGAAGACATGATTGTTCTTTGCTAGCGGCAAAGCATGTGGGAATTCGGTCGATTCCCCCAGACGGCGCCAAACTGTTGATGTCTAAAAATGGATCAGGGCAACGGTCAATGAAAAGGGGGTGAGTTCAGTCAATCTTGCGATGTCGGGGAGCTAGGAGGCTAGCTCCAAGTGGTGGTGAAGGTTATCTGTCCGGAAAGAGGAGGTTCGGCTGGATGGTGCTGTCCCGGCCAGATGGTGTGTTCCTGGCCAGCCGTGTACCTGCACCAAAAGAAGTCACGAAAGAGCACCGGTGGGGTGCCCGCCTAAGACCCTCCGATGCTTAAGTCAGCGCAAAGGGGAGGTTGAGTCTTTAAGGCAAGTAGAGAGTATTTGGTGAGTGTAGTAAATGATACCTTTGATTTGTGAGGGTTAACAAGTATTTATAGGGAAGGGTTTGGACCTTCTTGTAATATGTGGGTAATGTGAGGTGAGCTCCCCACATTGCCCTTTCTTGGAGGCTTGTGGAAGCCTTGGTGGTCTCTTGCTAGGATGACATGTGGACGGTTTGGGTATGGTATGAACACTCCTTTTTCCCCTTTTTCCCTCGCCAGCACACTAAACTAGTGGCCACATGGCCTTCTGATAATTAAGGAACCCACATTATACTAAAAAGAATTCTTCCTAGACCAATCTTTCATTCTTTTCCTCTGCCCGATTGTTGGTGCTTTCGAAGTCTAGCTGAAATGAGAAGGCGTGTCAGGTGCCATGTGGGTCTATAAGGACGACTCCTGCATCAGCAGCCTGGTCTGTGCGAGAACCATCAAAGTATAACTGCCACGGGGTGAAAGATATGGTCGCAATTTTCAAATTTTGCTCCCTAGGGGTAGCCTCAAGTTGGTTGATCTCTTGGCGCATCGCCTTGTCCCATGCTGACCGTTTTCTTCCCAATATGCGCATCTTTCGGGCGACGTCATCCGTGTTTTGTACTGAAGGCCATGCGAAGTTATTTCGATCTGCGCCACTTCAGTTTTCACTGTTTCTTCTGTTTCTATTTCTAATGACGGGTGGTCTGCCAAAAAATCGGCCACTGCCTGGCCTTTGACAGACTTCTGTGAGACATATTTTAGCGAAAACTATGATAAACCTAGTATCCATTTCTCTAGTTGGACCCTCAAAATAGGTCTTGGTAACATATATTTTATCAAGTCTGTTTTGGATATGACTAGTACGTCGTTCGTGAGCAAGTAATGTCGGAGCTTAGCTGCGGCAAAATATAATGCTAGGCAATGTTTCTCGATTGGCGTATAGCGTATCTCAACTGGCGTAAGTCTGCGACTCAAGTAGTAGATGGCTTGCTCCTTGGCTTGCTCGTTATCTTGTGCGAGCAATATGCCGATGGAAGCTTCGGCGGCAGATATGTACAACTTGAGTGGAACGCCTTTTCGTGGTTGCATCAATGCTGGAGGATTAGTGACGTACTGTTTGATGGCGACAAAGGCCTGTTGATGCTCCATATCCCATTTGAACTCCTCATCGGTCTTGAGTTTTAATAACGTGGAGAATGGTTGCAGCTTTCCAACCGAATTGGGTACAAAGCACTGTAGAAAATTGATCTTTCCTTAAAAGCTTTGGAGTTGCTTCTTGTTCTTTGGCGGTCGAGCCTCGTTGATGGCCTTTGCCCTATTCTGACTGATCTCAATGCCTCTGTGGTGTACCAAAGAGCTGAGGAAACTCCCTACTTGAACTCCAAATGCACACTTCATCTTCAAGCCATGCTTCTTCATTCTTTCAAAAGCTTGTAGCAGATCGGCTATGTGAGAATCTTTTTGCTTGGATTTGATAACCACATCGTCGATGTACGCCTCGAAATTGTGACCGATCATGTCATGGAAGATGTGATTCATTGCTCTTTGATAGTCGCGCATGCGTTCTTCAAACCGAATGGCATTACTACGAGCTCGAAGGCGCCTGTGACAGGACAGCGGAAGGCCGTTTTGTGTGTATCGTCTTCGGCGAGCAATATTTGGTTGTAGCCGGCGTTTCCATCCATGAATGACATGATCTGGTGTTTGGCCGCTCCGTCTATTAACATGTTGGCCATGGGCATCGGGTACTCGTCTTTCGGCGTAGCCTCATTGAGGTTTCTGTAGTCGATACATACCCGGACAGCCCCTGTGTCTTTTTTAGCCACTGGAACGATACTGGACAACCATTCTGCGTATCTGACTGGTTGAAAGAATCCGGCTGTGTGTAGCCGTTCTATTTCTTCTTTGACCTTGAACTCTGTCTCCCTTGTCATTCTTTGTGGTGCTTGCTGCACCGGTCGATATCCTTCCTTAATGGGTAGACGATGTTCCACGAGTTGCTTGTCGAGCCTTGGAATTTCGGTGTAGTACCATGCAAAACAGGCGCGATATTCTTTGAGGGCTTGGATGATATAAGTACGTAGAGGCTCACCCAAAAGGCCACTGATGAAGGTTGGCCGTGGGTCTTCCTCTGTGCCCAGGTTAATTTCTTTGAGCGGGTCTCTGACTTCAGGAGGTGAATCTTCAAGTTCCCTTGGCTCAAATTCCAAGTCTTTCTCTGTATCTTCCAGAATTTCATCTTCTGGCCAGTCTGATTCATGTATGAATTCTGCCATATTTATGGCCACTGATTGGCCTATGACTTTCTTTTCGCTCCAGTACTTCAGCAGTCGAGTGATGAGGGACCTTATGACTGCTGAGTGGTCCGCCACTGTATGTGGCGTACTATCCATGGGTTCTTTGCCGCTTGAGCAAGAATGGTCGGTCGAGGTCGTCCTCACTCCCAAGTAAACCTGTGGCGATGAGTCTGCGGGCCGTCTATGTGACACGGTTAATGGCTTGGTGTTTGCATCCAGATAGTAATGAACGTCTATGTGATCAGCGGTTGGTAAGAATGGCCGTGCATCGGCCGCTACCAACTCTCACCGCTCTTGAATTTCATCCCAAGAATGCGGATGGAGAGTGGAAGGTATGCACAGATTTTGATATATCCAATCTCTTCCCAACAACGCGGAATATGAGGACTAAGTACCAACTACGAAGAATGCTATGGTGATGGTCTTGTTACCGATGGTCACGTCTAGAGTTATGAAGAGGCGTTTGAGCTGTTTGGATGGTAGAATGTTGACTGCTTCTCTGCCATCCACCATGACTTTAGCAAACGGGACTCCTTGAATGTGGGCAAGGACGTAGAGTGGCCGTAGATGATCGGCCATATCCCTTATCAGTATACTGAAGAGTTGTTCGCCTGCTGGGACAGCTCAAGGGTCCCTGGGCTGTCGTCGGGCCCTAGGTTCTTGTCAGCGATGCGAATGACCGATTCCTCTTTAAGAAATACCTCTTCCACATAGTTAACTACATGTGAACTCGTATTTCTGTGAGTCGAAGATAGTAAATGTACCATATTTAACTGGTGAGGCCCTAGTGTGAATGGTTCATCATTACTTTCGTCTTCCGACTAGTCTACATCATCGATCGCTTTCTGACCTTTAGCTGGTAAAGTCTGAGGAAGACTTGGCTTTTCGTCCACGTTGATGGATTCGATGCTATCTACCATGCATGCGTCAATCACCTGGACAGATGAGGAACTTACTTCTCCGTCCTGGCTATAGGGCATTGAGTTTCCGCGCTTGGTACTCCTTGAATGCCTTCCATTCATCCTGATCTGCTCGCTCTGGTTGATTGATCTATTTTCCCTTACCTATGGAAATTGTGACAGCCTCCCTTACCAATTATGATTTCACTATTGGTTCCTAGATGATGATTCTGGAAGACCTACTGGCTGCTGACCTTCGTTTCCACTAGAAAAACTCTATTGCGTTGACTGACTGCTCAAGTTCTAGGGTGTCTTCTGCCACTTCAGGCATGATCTCCTCTTCAGGTGTTTGGGTAGCTGCCATTTTTTTGGTGATGGCATATTGCCGTTGGAGCCTTCTGCGCTGAGAACTGGTAACCTTGCCGGTTGGTTTCCCATTCTTCCCGATGAAGTACCATTGGCCGTCTTTTATGATCGTCGGCCGTATCTCTTCCAGAGTCAGATCTCTTTACCATCAGTGGTGGAGTTTTAGCTGTGTATGCCACTATATTCAGCTGCTTTTCCTTAGGTCTCCACACCTTTCGGTCACTAGGACGTTCCTTCGTAGGTGTTGAACTATTTGGGCGATCTCTCTTCGAGCCCCCAAGCCTATGGAAAACGGTATTCTTGGGAGACGGGCTCCTTACTGACTTAGTTGGTGATCTGGCCCCTAGTTTTGGTGATGTTTCCACTCAATGACCTTTCTGCAGATCCCCCAGCCTTTTGAATACATTGCTCTTAGGTAAAGGGCTCCTTGGACTATGCGGTCCATAATGTTTCAGAGATGACCTGAGTGCTTCCTTTGTGCGTTCTTCCTCATCCTTCACTATCTTCTTATCCAGTACAGTGGAAGATCCAGGGAGTTCCAAATTACACTTACACTTACAACGACTGCAGAGGACCACCCCAACCACTATCAAGGCCTTTGGTCTTGGTGGTTCCGTCGTACGAGCAGTCTCCCTTCGCATCGTATCACGAGCGTCACTGGTCAGTCGCCGCTGATTTCTACTGGCACCTTGCAATCCCAAGGGGTTGACTCGGAAAGACTGCGAGTCTACCTTCATGACAGGCTTGTCCCACATTTCCTTATGCGATCTGCTCCATAACATTGATACAACCCGTTTCGAAAGCTCCCCGAAAAGCAGTCAATTGACCAAAATGCCCCCTAGTGGTCAAATGGTTGACTTTTGATTTGTAAGGAATTTCATATTCAATATTGGACTTCATGCGAAGGTCTTGACAAAATGATCACGTTCGCGAAGACGGAATCGAATTCTGAGTTATTATGAAGACGTTATGGAACGAAAAACAAAATTTGAAGAATGGGGACAAGGTGACATGTGGGGTTTTGTGATTGGGTGAGGAGTAGTTATGTATGGAAGTCGGTTTGGGGGTTGCCAGAACCGAATCAAAGTGTTTCCCCAAAGGGAGAAATCGAAACCGCTGCAATCGCCGAAGCCCTCACCTCCCGTTAACTCGCCGGCATCCAACGATTGGAGAAATTGACATCGGAAATGTACTTCTCACACTTCCACGATCATGACACACCAAGAGGGGGAGCTGCAATCGTCGCGAGACTCCGTCGACGAACCGAAACAGAGGATGCGACGCTGTGGAAGACTCACCATCGTTCTCTCCGCTCCGGGAACCAATCGGGAAAACAGAGCTCAGAGTCATCATTAGCTCGCCACCACGAACCCAGAACACCAAACCTTGTCGTAGAAGGCCGTTGGAATCGCCATCTGTTGATGCTCAAAAATTGCTTGAGTCAACGGTCAATGAAAATGAGGGATCCTTACTCGGATAGGTGTGTATATTTTGGGGAGCCGGGACACTAGCTCCGGGTGTTGGAGGGCCCGCAAGATACTGGTCCGGAAGGAGTTCCGGGTGAAGAAGGATGTATGTTGCGCTGTTGCGGTCCGGAAATGGGAATGACTCTGGGAGATAGTTTCTGGGAACCTGCACAGAGAAAAGGGTAAGCTCGAAAGGGCACCGGTGTGGTACCGGCCTAGACCCTCCGATGCTTAAGTTAGCCCGGGAAGAAGGAAGTCTCTAGCTTGAGAGAGAATTTTGGTGAGAAGTAGGTGGGAGGATTGAATGCCTTACCATTGACTTGTGGTGGTGGAGGCTATTTATAGAAGAACGTTTGGGCACCTTTGTAATTAGTGGGCAATGTGAGTAGGTTCCCCACAATGCCCTTCTTTGGAAGCTTGTGGAAGCCTTGGTGGGCTTTGCTTCGAATGGTATATGGGCCTTGCCTAGGATGGCACATGGGCCATTGCCTACGATGGCTTGTGAGCTTTTCTTGGGAATGGCATGTGGACGATTCCGGGCATTCCGGGTATGGTATCAACACCGTCAACGAGGCCGAACGGAATTCAAACTATGGGGGTTATTATATTGTTTTGTAAATGTTTTACACTGGACTTTATTTTCCCTGTCCACTCACCCTTGTTTTGTGCCCCCACAGGTTCTGACATTGTCGAGCACCACCGAGACGAGCAGCAAGGTCAGGGTAGCTCCTTCTTGTGTTACAAAGAGTAGGAATCTCTTTGTTGTTGTTGTTGTTGTAGTTTAGTTTGTGTAAACATTTTACCTCCGCTGTATAGATGCTCTAATCTCGAGTTTATACTTTGAGTTGTTGGGTTATAATCCGTTGGATTCACTTTTGTTGTTCATTTTGGGTAGTTGGTATCTTCTTTTGTGGTTTAAGGCTTCGTCACTCTTTGGGGGTGATGGCTACACTTCCCGGGCCCTATTTCCTGGGGCGGGGTGTCTCAAACATACTCCCTGAAGACATTGTAATTGTTGGTGGAATGACTCCAGGAATTGTGGAATTTGCAATACGCTTTGCCCTTCAGGCCTTCTGGTTTAGGCAAGTTGATTCCGTCCTTGTATTCGAACGCCCTTGATGCCAGCAATTCGTCGAACATTTGATCACTGTGGGGGACTTCGAAAGGATATTCCTTTGGGGTATAAGGTTTGTTGTAAGCCATGCCCCCAGTCAGTGGTGCCGGTCGCTGATTTCGATTGGCCCTGACCATCGACTGAAGTATTATTGTTTTCTTAATAGGAACCATCTCAGCGGCGGCCACTTTGTAATATGGCGTTTCTTCTTCAGAGTAGTCTTCGAGTTCCAACTAGCTTCCTTTAGCTGCGGGTGCCTTGACAAAGTTGTTGCGTCCCGAAGTCTTCTCTTCCACAAGCATCTTCTCGTATCTCGTGCCTCTGTGCACAATGTCTGGCATCTTCTAGTATAGTAGTGCACAAGTACGGATGTCAAACCCAAAGGGACTGAATAGAACTCAAAATTACTCACTAAAACAAAACTAAGTGCGAAATCGTACAAGTCAGCAAATGGAAAGGGAAATCAGGTTTTTGGTTTGGTTTTGCAAGCGGAAACTTAAAGTACATAAAATAAATATACAGAGGTCAAATAATACAAATTGGGGTTGAAAATGGTTTTGCAAAGGCAAGGAAATAAGCCTAAGAATCACGACTTCACCACAAACAACCTATTCTGTGCATATTATGAATCCCACAATCACAATTACTATCTGAATTCAAGGGTCCGTTTCTCTTTTAAATGATCGTCCGTTTGGTGTACCGGTTGTGACCAACTATTCTATCCAGCAACCTAGCTATGATGTCTAGCCTAGATAATAAGATAGAACGCATAAAGAACAAAAGAAACACAAATAAGGACCAAAGAGTCACATGGCATGGTGTCTGCATAGCAAACTTCTACTTTTCAATCATAAGTCCATCACAATTACTCATGGGTGTCTAAGCTAATTATGACATAGTAAGATGATATGAAACAGATATGATGGCCAATCATAAATGAAACAAAACACCTTTTAATTGAATCAATGAAAGAAAACAAGAATCAGATATCATGTGATTGCATTCATCATAACAGCACAAGACAGTTTGCAAGGGCTACATCGCAATTTCTAGATAGAATTTAGCTACATATCATAGATAAGAACAATACAGAGGACTATAGAACAAGCATGATACGAACTGATGAGGGTGGAAATGGAAAATGTGGTTGTCTTCACTATGATGGTGTTGCAGAGGGCTTTGACACGTTTTAGGAACAGAAAGGAACTTCTCAGGCTGAAGGATGAAGGAGACTAAGCATGGATGATCTTTTCTCTGGCCTAAGGCCTTGTATTTATAGTAGAGAATGCCCAAGATTTGTGACAGACCCTTCCCCATACTTTGACAGACTTCTCATACCTTCAGCATACCACACCCATGCTTCTGACAGAAATTAACCATGCTTGTGTCAGAACATTATTTGATGCACTTGTTGATTTGGGCCTTCTTTTCCTTTGAATTGGGTCATCATTATGCCATAATACTAGTGAAAACGTTACCCAGATTCTGGAGCACGGTTGGGCCTTCAACTTGGGCTTGGTCAGTTTTCGGCCAGACCGAACAGCGTTTAGAGAAACGGGCGTAGAGCGGACGTCAGGGCTCCGATTGATGAACCGTCGGATTTAGCTATTATCTAACATCCTTGTGTGTGCCATTACATGTAGAGTTCCATCTAGTTCTCAATATCGGTCATAGTTATGGCCCTATGAAAGATTAAGTCGGTTTTCGGTCAAACCGAGCAGCAATTAGTAAAACAGCCATAACTATGACCAATAAGGCTCCGATAGGCGAACCGTCAATTTCGGCGGTTATCTAACATCCTTGTGGTTACCATGACATATAGTGTTTGGTGTTGTTCTCAATATCGGTCAAAGTTATGGCCAGATCAAAGCTTATGTCAGTTTTCAGTCAAACCAAGCAGCAATTAGTAAAACAGCCATAACTATGACCAATAAGGCTCCAATTGGCAAACTGTTGATTTTAGCAGCTATCTAACACCTTTGTGGTCGTCCTAACATGAAGAGTTTTGTCTGATTCTCCATATTGGTCAACGTTCTCATATGAGAAACGGGCGTAGAGCGGACGCTAGGGCCCCGATTGATGAACCGTCAGTTTTAGCTGTTATCTAACATCCTTTTGTGTGCCATTACATGTAGAGTTTCATCTGGTTCTCAATATCGGTCATAGTTATGGCCCGATCAAAGATTATGTCGGTTTTCGATCAAACCGAGCAGCAATTAGTAAAACAGCCATAACAATGACCAATAAGGCTCTGATTGGCGAACCATTGATTTTAGCAGCTATCTAACACCTTTGTGGTTGTCCTAACATGAAGAGTTTGGTCTGATTCTCCATATTGGTCAACAATCTCATATGATCTTTGAAAACTGACTTTTCTGCTGAAATCGCACCAAAATGCTCCAGTGAGTCCCTTTTTGCATCATTTGACCTATATGCTGCACACTTGCACAAAATGGATTAAATGCAACCAGTTTATGCTCAATAGACTACCAATAACATAGAGTTGGACAGGTCAAGCATAGTCTAAACGTGAGTGATCATAGATCCCGGCTCCAGGTTAGAGTACCAAGTGAAGCTCGTTTGTCGACACGTCTCTTGACTTCGTCTTCAAGGTTGATGTGGGAGACGGCTCCATCGGGTGTGGAAGATTTGGGTGCAGACATTTGTGGCAGATCAATCTTCAGGCCATTGTTGCTGGCCCCTTTGGTATTCCACTTATCCCAGTCAGGCGTCTGCTCTAGCCGTTTGAGTGGGTTGTACGGCATCTTGCTTGACTGAGTATCGGTGTGTGGCTTGACATGCATCTTCAGGTCGGAGATGACCGCTGGTTTTTCTTGGGCCGATGAGAGCATGCCGAATAACAGTTTAGCCATTGAGCCGAACGTGAGGTTGGGCATGGCTTCTTTATCGCCGACCTTTTCTTTCCCATTATTGGTATTGGGAGATGGGCGGTCTTCGCCTACTTGGGAAGCAGCGGCCATTCCTTTAGCTTTCTCCAGCTGTTGTGCAAGTCGGTCAGAAATTTGCTCTCCATCTCGATGAATCCTTCCTTCATGGACCTCTCGAAATCCTTCTTGTTCCCTGAGAGGGATAACAAGAGCAGATCGATGGACCTGGTCTAATTCTCGATGTTCTTCTGACTTTCCAGAAAGAGATCTTGTGCAGCTTCGGCTTGGCTTGTGTTGTACTGTAGCGTCTGGTTCAGGCTTTGCCTGAAGTCGTCTTGGGCTTGGACCATATTCGTGATGGTCGTCACCAACTCAGTTGAACAACATTTTCTTGTATGCTAAGCAGGTTAGCGTGAGTGCAAAATTGTACGACTTCATTCATTTCCTGTGGCTCGATGAAGCACCTGTTGGGGAGTTGCAATAAGTATGTTGCTGCAACATTCTTCAGTGCTAGCAACAGATTGACGTTAAAATCGCTTCTTTTAAGTAGTCGAGCACATATACATATGCTTAAATACATGAACTTTGCTGCAACTCATTTTCCACTCTGAATAAGATCATTTCATTTATCGAATAAAGAGTTGGAGAGTAATGGTGACGTGTATGACTCTGGAGAATCAGATGGGCTACTCATTTCATTTATAGTTAATCTGTGTTGTTCTTGGGGGAAATAATTAAGAACTTTTTTGATTCCTGACTTCCTCTGTTCTCCATGTTAGAGTAAACGTTGCCCAAAATGAATGGGGTAATCTGAAGACTGAAAACTGGATTTCATCCCAAATTTTTATTGCTCAGCTGATAGATACTAGATACATCTCTTTTCAATATATACATGAATGGCTAAAGAATAAATTGAAGTGAACTTGTAAGATCTGCAAATCTTGACAAGTCAAACTGTAACGCAGAAATCTTGCAGCTGTATCCATCCGTATGCACAACGGTCTCGAATCCTTTGAACTGTTGAGGCAGCCAAATCCACAATTGGTCTAACTTTAGCCATCTCCATCTCTAGTTTGATTCTAATGTTAGACTCCATCTGCAAATCCAATTGCAGCCAAAGTTTAACAGTTATGTGCATAGAAATACAAGCTCATAGAATGACGTGTAAAGAAAAGTTTGATCACCTTCTCTATGCAGCGTACTGTATCCAAGATATGGCAGATATATGAGAGCTGCTTGTATAAATCTGCTGCCATGTACTATTCAAGATGCATTGCTTGCAAAAATTATAGTTTGAACATAGCAAGAATTGAAAAGGATTAGTTTTATGCTACAAGTTTTTGATGCATACCTTCCGCACAAGACGTCCATTGCAGCGAGGATAGTTTGGACACACTGTTCCTCTCTCCGAATCACCAATAAGCCGGAGGTTGAGACTTCGAGTGTTGTATTTGCAAGTTTCTTCATCACACTGAAAGTAAAATTCAGCACTCAAGATTAGTTACCAATAAGTGAGAACTTAACTCTTCACCATGGTTTCCCAGGAAACATGCAATAAGTGGATTACCATCATTGTGCCCCTGTAGTACGTACAAATAAAATTGTGCTTGCGTTTTGACCTGTAAGATAATGACAGTATCCATGTGCACATACTCAGTAGGTACTCAGGGAAAAATCATAGTGCCAGCGCATTGAAAGGGACATGTTAGACTATACCTGGTTGGCTATCATTGCAGGAGACAATCTTGCCACTTCACCATCGCCTGGGCATTTTGGACAGCACAATTTATGCCAAAAGTCGATAGTAGATTCCCGGGCTTGTGACGTTGTTGGCTTTCCTCTGATCAACTTAGAAATAGAATACAAGATGGCATGACAATCAAAAGTGGCGGAGCAACTAGGACATGCCAAAATCAAAGCCTCACAACCCCGATATCTGCAATTCATCATGAACCGTCTCAGAGAAATCTTTGATCTAATTCATTCTGATTTGGAATGAAAGTTCCGGAGATAGAAAACAATATGATGCAATTTTTGGGACAAAGTACTCGGTATATTGAAGAAAATAGGAATGTCAAAACTGAATAAAGCACACTGCAGAAAGAAATGCACACTCCTAATACGGCACAATTGCCATCAGTCGACGAATAATGTAGAAATCAAAGAGACTTCCTACAATACGTGGACAATCAGATGAAGATACCTCTCTTCATCATCGATGGCAAGGGACAAGCTGGAAGGACCATCTCTGACTGCTTCACTTGACCTAACTTTGAACTGCAATTTGCCAATTTAAAAAATACATCAAAGTGACAGATCCTATACATTACTTCCGGTGATGCCTGGGAAGGGAGATTTTACCTTAGAAGAGTCGAGCCCTAAACAATCAGCCAAACATTCAAGGCTGGCACCCTGAATTGAAGCACAAAGACGTGATACCATAGGATGAATCTGCACATAGAAATTTAGATATCAATGACAGAACAGAACGTACTACATGAATGATCATAGACTATGACAAAATGGGTATAGCAAATAAACTACAGAAAGAACCTGCTGAGACAAGTAGTACTCAATCCCAATCATCCATTTCCCATCTGCTCGTTTTAATTCATCAGGATGTCTAGCACATTGAGCAATCCCGGATGAATTACCTGAACTAGTCTCCTGTCCAACAAATGGAGGAAAGTGAGAGGGTAAACATGAACACAAACAATTAAATGTTAAAGTAGGGCTTTGTGTTTAAATAGGGTTGTTCGATATGAGAACATTCTACTGAATGACAAACCTGCTCACAACAGATTATATAGGGGATTGTATCACTAACCGAGAAACCAACAGAGTAACCACTTTGCTTCAATCTTTAAGCCACTTAGGATTGTTTGCAGAAGCATCAATACAACAAATGGATAGGAAATTAATGCTGAACTCAAAATATGCTTCTCAAACTCACTTGAACATGTGGTTGATTTTTGGCATCTGGGTATGCTTGAGGTGGTTTAGTCAATGTCTTGGTGACAACATATTTCTCAACGGCTACTTGTCCTTTCCTCGTATCCTCTTGCACTTGTTCAAAATTATGAGAGCAGAAGTCAATTCGATTGCTTGATCATAGAGCATATTAGGAATTTAATTTACAAGGCAAATTACTAAATAACTTTAAGCATCTAGCTGACAATGAGAGTTGGATCCTAGGTATCAGTTCCAATCCTCAAGGATCTTGAACACAACCACTGCCTTCTAACTTTCCCCTACATACCTCTGAGGTTAAACTTTGGAAATAAATGAATGAATGAATGAACCATCTGACCCAACGTAAAAAATGAAAAGAACCCTAGATTCACCTTCATCAGAGAGTCATGAATTGATTCAACAACATCCTCACATGTCGTGTGAGCATATGAGCCACAAAAGCAAGTTATTAGTAACCTTTTCACAAAATAAGCCTGACCATATTGTAAAAAGAAAGCTAAAACAAAACATACCCTCCTGACAAAATTTGACTTAGGCAGAAATTTCCCAAGTCCTTTGATAGTAAGCTCCAGTCTCGGTGAACCATATCAAGGCCCTTACGTTCAATGACCTGCGAAAAAAATACAATTTTGATGGACTGTCTCCCAAGAATTAACTTAACCCAGTATCTTGAAATTTTATTGTACCTGGTATGGGGTCTCATTCTTGAATTGCACCTTAACAGCTGCATATTTCTTTTTCTTGATAAGTAGCATCCTCTTGTATAAATTGTCAAGATCAATTTCTAAGAATCTATACTTCTTGTTAACCTAGATTGATACGACCCATTCAGAAATTTTCCCAAAATTTTGTGAAATGACCAAATTACCCTCATGGGTCAAACGGTTGACTTTTGAACAGTGGAAATGTACATAGACAATAGTGGACTCTATGTGAAGAGCTCGACGATACGAACGCGTCTACAAAGACGAAATCGAATTCCGAGTTGTATCGAAGAAGTTACGGACGAAAACAGTTTTTGGTGTAGTGAAGTGCCACGTGGCAGCTTCTGATTGGTCAGTTTGGGGAAGATATTTTGGGGTTGTTTTAAAACCCGGTTTAACCCCGAGTTTCCCAAAAGGGAAACCCGAGTTCGCAACTCAAGTCTGAACCGCCGAAAAACGCCGAAAACTCTTCGCCGCCGTTGACCCTTCGCCGGCGATGGATCGGGCCGGCGACCACCTGCATCGGCTTCGCCTCGTCGTCACAAACACGGAGCACCAAGGATCGGAGCTAGCAGCCGTCGGAATCGCCGGCAACGACATCGACGGAATCCGCGAGCTTTCCGGCATGATTCCGGCCAGCACAGTGCATGGTAAGCTCTGAAACCATGATTTTTGGATTCCTGGGATTCCGTAGATGCGTTTTGACATAAAATTCGATGGATTTGGTTGAGAATTGAAGGTTTTAGGATTTTGGGGAAACCGGCCTGAAAATCCCCAGATTCCGGCCGGCGCGGCGGTGCTGACTTCAGCGACACGTGGTTGACAAGCGTGTGCCACATGGCTGCCAGGTTATCACCACGTCAGCACTGTGTCAGTGCCACGTCAGCACGCAGGTGCTGGCGTCAGCAGCCGTTGACCGACGTTGATCAGCATTGACCACTATTGACCGACCACTTTTCCGAGTGGAAACGACTTTCCGAATCCAATGGCAAACTTCGTTTTGCCTTCCGAGATACGGTTATACCCTGGTTGAGCAAAACAAGGAAAAGTAGGGTTTCTCGGTTATTCGTTAAGTTTCGGTTATTAACTTTGGATTATTGGGATTGTTAGGTAATCAGATTTCGAGGAATTAGCATAACCAAATCGTGTCTGCAAAGGAGGACGACGACGATCGTCCGGTGTCACTGTGAGTGAACCGGTTTGGTTTTAAATGTTATTTGAGTGTGCTATGTTTTTGTATATTTATATTCGTAAGTTTTTATGCTTATAAATTGGTTATGCTGCTGGTTGTTGTGACTATTGTTGGTAATCGTTGCTTGGTTGTTCCTAGGTAGGTTGTTTGCTATTAGTACTATTAGGGGCGCATTATTCGGATCGGGTGGTATGGCCCTCGTCCATTAAATCATGGTCTGTGAGGTATGGCCCTCGTCCATGAGATCACGTGGGAACGCTATTTGGACGGGTGATATGGCCCTCGTTCATGAGAGATATATCTCGGTCGGGTGATATGGCCCTCGACCACACATTATATCTTGGACGGGTGATATGGCCCTCGTTCATGAGAGGTATATCTCGGTCGGGTGATATGGCCCTCGACCACATTACGTTGTAGTGCTGGGAATGTTTTGTGTGTATAGGTTGCTCGGATGTTAGTTACTGTACGTGTTGGCTGGATTGAGGTATGATATTATTATATTATCTATTTTGACAGAGGGGGTTATTGGCATATCTGTTAAATGTTTTTCACTGACTTCTTTTTCCGTCCACTCACCCTTGTTTTTGCGCCCCCTCAGGATTTGATTCTGAAGTGCATCACCGAGACGACTGAGACCTGCCGATAGCTCTACTTCTATCAACGAAGGGTAGGAGATCTTCGTTGTCTTTGTCAGGCAGGTTATGAGTTAAGCTGTACAACTGTGTATTCCGCCCTTGGGGTAGTTGTAGTGTGTTGTTTTCTCTTCCCCTGTAGATGCTCTGATATTAATTTGTATTTCTTTCTTTCGTTTTTGTCTCTTTTCGTTGTGTAAGGCTTCGTCACCACGTGTTGGTGATTGCCGCACTCCCGGGCCCCACTTTTTGGGTCGGGGTGTGTCATAGAAACAAGGAGGTAACTAATGTGCATATGCAGATGCTGGAAAGAGCCAGGTAAAGGTCTACTTTAATGGAAAAAATCCTTGCCGTGTGGTCTAAGATATCTATGCAAAAATTATATGCAATTTAATTTTCTGCATAAAATGTATAAAATAATAGATTTTAGTCTCTCTTCAACAATACTAGGAAAAGAACCCGCGGCAGTGATGCCGCGAGGTTTATATCAGAGTGCAGGTTGGCAATGAGGGGGGTATTTTAAATTATTTCCCTCTTAATTAACAAACAGCACAAACAGAAACACAAGGATGACCAGTCACCGTTCTGGTCAAGCTTGACAGTTAACTTACAGATTGTGTTTGACTTGACAAATGTTTTAAGATATCAATCACTCAACAAATATAACTTGTGGATGCTTGTGTTTTGTTCAACAACACTTAGATGCTATGCCAGCTTAGGTCCTCAACGAAGTCAGTGAGTTAGATATTTGTGAGCTATCCATAACTACAACTTATTAAATCCAGCGTTTCTAATGCAGCACTTAAGATGACCAGTCAGGCAGATTTGTCCAGATTGCATGTTAAAAGAGTTGGTGCTGAATTAAGTCCAATTTTAATTAAGCCAAGTATTTAACAATACACAGAGATGGACACACGATTTTGGTACCCGGAAAAATCCATAAAGGGATAAAAAAACCGGGGGTCTATCAGAAGACTGACCTTCCACTACAAAGCTTCATGAAATGAACAGTAACTGTGTTTACTGCTACAGTTAAGAACTGGGCAGCAAACTAACTAAGGTCAAGGACCTCTAAAACTCAACTAAGTCTATGAACATGCATGAACATGGAAGACTCTAGTTGCACACTACTAATTCGACTTAAAATAAGAGAACTTTAAAAGCAAGCCGAACTAGGAAGATAAAGCCTCTTCAAAGTTTTGCTTAGAACATTTTCTTTTGAAAACAACTTTGAAAATCAAGGGTTTAATAAACGCATACCATCCTCATAAATCTTATTATGCTTCTATGTAAGTGAACTAAAAGCACTCAAGAAGACAAGAAGAAACCGGAGAGGAAAGTATGAACAAAGGTGAGAGCTTTCAAAATGTTTTGAGAATTATAACTTGAAAACCCTAGCTTTGAAAGAAGGATGTGGTTAAATTTATATAGAGCAAGAGGATAAGAATTGCATGGACAAGATTAATCCTCAAAACTTTACTTTAATATAACCTAGGCAGATCCGAGTAAGTGGGGCACAATGGACTGACCAGTGGGTAAAAGGATGGGCCGTTTATTCAAACTGTCAAAAAAAAGTCAACTTTCACGTGCATGAAATAGATGACCAGTCACGAAAAAACCTAAAATCTTCATTCTTGTAAAACAAGTATAAAGCCTTAAAGTGTTTAAAAGGTTTTGACTTTAATAAAGAAAGGACAATGGTTTTGACATAGAAAATCTATGCAAATGAATATTATGTATGAATGCATCTTCACTCTTCAATCTTCAAGCTTCTTCAACAATTCTAAATGTCTAGGAATAAAACCTAATTGACTAATTGAGCTTGTTACATTTATTACAATGTTTTTGTACAAGGATGGCCAATACTAAAATAACCTACACAGAGCAAAACACACATTTATATAAATGGTTTTTAAGGATTCTATAAAAGGGTTTAAGTAAGTTAAAACATCATGTGCACAATGCTCACTTAATCACATCTGTTTGCTTTGGTTTACATAGAGGGAATATTTGCAGAAAGTGGAGTTCACTACAACTGGTTGAGACGGCAAAACATGGAGTAGTTCAGATGAAGGAAGATGGCTATGTTTGGGAAAAGTTCTGTACATAGTGAGGCATTTTGGGCAGCTGCTGTACAATATCAATGAACTGCAAAAAAGGGAAGAACAAAGATGTAACAATGCTGTTAAAACATAGTTGTAGGGCAAAGCTATATAGGAATGAGGCATTATGTAAATTGTGTAGAACTACTGGAAAAACAGTTGATAAAGTCTGAGGCAACTAATTGGGAATATATTAAAAGATGAATACATTGCATCCACATCTTTCCCAATTCTCTACTTCCTGGCAGATCCATAATTCTCTACTTCTAGCTATAATTCTCTACGCCAAATAAACGCACTAATCCAACCAAACCAACGAACTTTAAGGCTCATGCACTCAACAGCTGCTAGCTGAAAAACAGGCCTACCTTTGTATAATCAAATTTTTCAGCGGTAAAACAGTAGAAAGCGAAGAGCAATGTAATACCAGTGAATTGCTAACTGATCGTAGACAGTCTTTTGTCTTCACCATTAAAAGGATCACATGTGGAAGCCTTCTCAAAAGCTCTGCAATTTCTGAGAAAGACTGCAGAGCATACATCTGGTAGACAAAAAAGTTACATTTGATGATGTTGATGCATAAAATGGTATGCGCAACGGTCAATGTAAGAAGTGTCAGGATCGGGTCGATATGCTTGTTTCGGGGAGCTAAGAGGCTAGCTCCCGGTGCTGATGCCCGGCTTGGGTCCGGAAGAGGACTGAATGGCTGAGTCCGGATGCCATCCTCAGGATACCTGCACATGAAGGATAAGTACCGAAGGCACCGGTGGGGTGCCGGCCTAAAACCCTCCGATGCTTAAGTCAGCGTAGTGCGGGTATGGGTGTAATGTTTAGGCGGCAAGGGTGTATACCTGAGAGTGGATGTTGGAATCCGGAAGAGGTCCCAGGTCGGGAAGGAAAGGGAAGAGAGGATCAGGTCATCCTTTGAGTCAAGGAGGGCCAAGAGGGATCCCTTTGAAGGAGGAGAGTGGTCTCCTTTTATAGAAGAGGTGAGGGTGCTCCAAGCCTCTCTTGGTCGATGTGGGACAAGTGCATGCTTGCCAAGTGGTTTGCCCATACTTTGAGGCGATGCACAGACCTCGATACTCGTCGTATGAAGTGGGTTAGCGGCTCTACGCGAAGGTGGCAACGAGGCGAATCCCTAGAGCATGCTATCATGGCCGTGCCGTAGTCGGTGTCGTGGCGGTGAGCCTCGCAAGGCGTGCCCATGAGAAGGGGCAAGTAGCCCATGTGATGCCTCATGGGAGTGACATGTGGATGATAGGGGTATGAGTATCAACAAGTCCCCCAAGTCCGCGAGTAAGGAATGCTTCCTTGGTCGGGGGCTTGCAATATCGCCCATATCGGTCACATGTCACTCCAATCGGGCCTTGGAGCCGATGTGGGATAGTAGGAGTCCCCGAAGTCCCCGAGTAAGGGAGCATGGATTCCGTGAGTATGCAAAGTGTTGTTCTCAGGCCAGAGAAGGACAATATGCCGGAGAGAGGCACTGAGCCTGGCGGGGTGTCTGATGGTGTCGGGAAGTGCCAGGCGCCGGATGGTGCCAGGCGCTGGGCCGGACAGGGTAACTTGGCCTGAAAGGGTGCTTGGCCCGAAAAGGGGACTGAAATAAAAGATATTGGACCCTCGAGTGGTTTCCATGCCGGGGCGCCGGATAGGTGCCGGACATGGGGATGTCCTGACCGGGCATGAAGATGCCGGGTGGGGAACCAATGAGGTTGGACCCTCGAGTGGTTTCCATGCCGGGGCGCCGGATAGGTGCCGGACATGGAGGTGTCATGACCAGGCCTGAAGATGCCGGGGAAGAGCCAGGTTTGTGCCGAAAAGTGTCGGGCTTGTGCCGGGTGATGCCGGGCTTTGTACCGGGGAAGAGCCGGGTTTTGTGCCGAGCAGTGTCGGGCTTGTGCCGGGTGATGCCGGGCTTTGTGCCGAGCAGTGTCGGGCTTGTGCCGAGCAGTGTCGGGCTTTGTACCGGGGAAGAGCCGGGTTTTGTGCCGAGCAGTGTCGGGCTTTGTGCCAGGCATGTAGATGCCGTTAAGACCGGAATGACGTCGGGCATGTAGATGCCAGGTCCGGATCGGTTACCGGGCATGAAGGGGCTGGACCGGGCATGTAGATGCCGGGCCTAGCCGATAAATGCCGGGCATGGCCGATAAGTGCCGGGCATGAAGGGGCCGGGCCGGGCATGTAGATGCCGGGCCTCGCCGATAAATGCCGAGCACGGGAGCCAATCAGGTTGGCAAAGTTTTACCAGGCGGCGCGAGGTAAGGGGGACTAGACCCTCGCATGACCTCGCGCGTAAGTCGCCGGATGCTGAGACTTGGGAGATGGTCAAGTGGCCAAACAGTCGTTGGGGAACCATCTCTAGAAGGGGAGCTTGATCGCTCTGGTCCTTCACCGCGGAGGACGGGAGGGGCAGTTCTCCGGAAGGGGAGCTTGGTCGCTCGGGCCCTTCGCGGGGGAGAACGGGAGGGACGATTCTCCGGAAGGGGAGCATGTCGCTCGGGCCCTTCAAATGGGAGGGACAGGTCTCCGGAAGGGGAGCATGTCGCTCGGGTCCTTCGCCGTGGAGAATGGGAGGGACGATTCTCCGGAAGGGGAGCATGTCGCTCGGGCCCTTCAAATGGGAGGGACAGGTCTCCGGAAGGGGAGCATGTCACTCGGGCCCTTCGCCGCGGAGAATGGGAGGGACGATTCTCCGGAAGGGGAGCATGTCGCTCGGGCCCTTCAAATGGGAGGGACAGGTCTCCGGAAGGGGAGCATGTCGCTCGGGCCCTTCAAATGGGAGGGACAGGTCTCCGGAAGGGGAGCATGTCACTCGGGCCCTTCGCCGCGGAGAATGGGAGGGACGATTCTCCGGAAGGGGAGCATGTCGCTCGGGCCCTTCAAATGGGAGGGACAGGTCTCCGGAAGGGGAGCATGTCGCTCGGGCCCTTCAAATGGGAGGGACAGGTCTCCGGAAGGGGAGCGTGTTGCTCGGGCCCTTCGAATGGGAGGGACAGTTCTCCGGAAGGGGAGCATGTCGCTCGGGCCCTTCAAATGGGAGGGACAGGTCTCCGGAAGGGGAGCATGTTGCTCAGGCCCTTCGCCGCGGAGAATGGGAGGGACAATTCTCCGGAAGGGGAGCTTGTCGCTCGGATCCTTCAAATGGGAGGGACAGGTCTCCGGAAGGGGAGCATGTTGCTCAGGCCCTTCGCCGCGGAGAATGGGAGGGACGATTCTCCGGAAGGGGAGCATGTCGCTCGGGCCCTTCAAATGGGAGGGACAGGTCTCCGGAAGGGGAGCATGTTGCTCAGGCCCTTCGCCGCGGAGAATGGGAGGGACAATTCTCCGGAAGGGGAGCATGTCGCTAGGGCCCTTCAAATGGGAGGGACAGGTCTCCGGAAGGGGAGCATGTTGCTCAGGCCCTTCGCCGCGGAGAATGGGAGGGACGATTCTCCGGAAGGGGAGCATGTCGCTCGGATCCTTCACCGTTGAGAATGGGAGGGACGATGCACAAGGCATGGAGCGCTGCAAGGAGCGATGATAGTAGTCGCGGGAAACAAGCGTGGGGCGCTGCGGGGTGCGCGGAGTGCTGCGAGTGCAGCAGTCCCCGGGTTGCGCGCAGATGCGGAGTTCGGCTGCGGGAGCCGTGGGGCGCTGCGCAGCGCTGCAGAGAGTTGCTGCGGGCGCTGCGGATTGACGCGGAGCGCTGCGGAGAGTTGCTGCGGGCGCTGCGGGAGTCCCCAAGTGTTTACAGAGATGCAGCGCGCACCAAGTGTGTATTCCCGGCGCCCGAGGGCTGAGATCGTGCGAGGGGTCGCACTGGCCGAGAAGATGTGCTGCGGTCGCTTGCGGAGCGACGCGGAGCGCTGCGGAGCGACGCGTAGTCCGGCTGCGGGGCAATGCAGTGTCCGGGAGGCAGAGGTTGCAGCACCCGGGTACTGCGTCCGGGATGCAGGAGACGCAGTGTCCGGGATGCAGGAGTTTGCAGCATCCGGGTACTGCGTCCGGGATGCAGGAGGCGCAGTGTCCGGGATGCACGGGTTTGCTGTGTCCAGCTGCATCAGGCACCCACTTGGTTCCTGAGTTCGGTCGGCGGGAGCTGACACTTGGGATGCAGCGCGAAATGCTGCGTCGGGATGCTGCGGGCGGTGCGCGATGCACTGCATCCGGCTGCAGTGTCCGGGATGCAGTGCGCGAGTGCTGCAGCGATTTTGTGCACCAAGTGTGGACCTCCTGCGACCGGACTCGGTCATCGTGCGAGGGGTCGTTCTAGCTGGAAGGTGGCGCTGCGGAGGATGCGGGATGTACTGCATCCGGCTGCGGCGCGACGCGGAGTGCTGCAGCGTCCGGCTGCGGAGCGACGCGGGTGCAGCAGGATGTTCAGCGTCCGGATGCAGTGCCCGGGTTGCTGGAGCACAATTTTGGACCTTCGATTGGTTTCAATGCCCAGGCGCCGGATAGGTGCCGGGTGCTGCAGGGTGTCCGGATGCAGTGTTGCAGTGTCCGGATGCGAGTGTTGCGAGAGGTGCTGCGTCCGAGTGCAAGGTCTCCGGGTGCAGTGTCCGGATCTCTCCGGCACCCGGGTGTTGAAATCGTGCGAGGTCGCACAAAACACTGCGTCCGGCTGCAGGGCGACGCGGCAGTCGCAGGCGTGTGCAACGCAGGGGATGCGCGGGCGCAGGACGCGGGTGCTGCGGGCGCAGGAGGGCGCGATGCTGCGGATGCAGCGATGCAGCAGGCAGTCCCCGGTTGCAGCGACGCGGGGGGCTGCAGTGGACGCAGGAGGCAGTCCGCGGCTGCAGCGGACGCAGGGGATGCGGGACGCAGTCCCCGGCTGCAGCGGACGCAGGACGCAGTCCCCGGCTGCAGCGGACGCAGGACGCAGTCCCCGGCTGCAGCGGACGCAGGAGGATGCAGGACGCAGTCCCCGGCTGCAGCGGACGCAAGAGGATGCAGGACGCAGTCCCCGGCTGCAGCAGAAATGCGGTACCCGGCTGCAGCGACGCGGGGGATGCAGGACGCGGTCCGCGGCTGCAGCGGACGCAGGAGGCAGTCCCCGGCTGCAGCGGACGCAGGGGATGCAGGACGCAGTCCCCGGCTGCAGCAGACGCAGGGGATGCAGGGCGCAGTCCCCGGCTGCAGCGGACGCAGGACGCAGTCCCCGGCTGCAGCGGACGCAGGGGATGCAGGACGCAGTCCCCGGCTGCAGCGGACGCAGGGGACGCAGGACGCAGTCCCCGGCTGCAGCAGAGATGCGGTACCCGGCTGCAGCGACGCGGGGGATGCAGGACGCGGTAGCGGTCGCGGGACTTGGACTCGGGCGCGGGACTTTGCCGTTCAAGTTCATCCTCTTGCCGTTCAACTTCATCCTCCACCAATTCAGGTGAATTCTTATTTCTTATACAAGCTTTCTATTTTGTGTATACAATTCCCTATTCTATATTTTTGATTTGATTTTCTAGGGCTTATCAGTTTATGTTTCTAGGGTTTATCAGTTTATGTTTTTTAGGGTTTATGTATTTTTCTGTGGTGAACGTGATCCTAGTTTATCAGATTAGGTACTTTCACATGTCATCTTATATGCATATATAGGCTCTGTATATTCACATCGTACTTGAACCTGCTTGGAAGGCAAAATTTCAAAAGATATTGGAACCTTCTTTTAAAAGGTAGAAGGTTTCCTATCTGTCAGAGTAATTTCTTTGTCCATGCTTACCTTGAAAGTTTGAAAATCCTAATTTCAGAATAAACTAGGGGTGGGCACGGGACGGGATGGGACGGGATGACCCAGTCCCGTGTAATTGAAACGGGACGGGATAAATGTTTTTAAGAATTGGTTTCGTCCCGTCCCGTCCCGAATTTAATCGGGACGGGTTCGGGACGGGACGGGATTATCCTATAAAATTTTTATTAACGTCAAACTAAACAAGCTAACCCAAATATGATAAATCAAAATCGATCTAAATATGCTAAGAGCACTTCACCAAAAGAAACCAAAAACAGATTATTACACAAATAAAAAACTGGGCGTCGACCGTTTTTGTAAAATTCACCAAAATTCAACCCCTCATGAGATGGAGTCGAAAATTTGCAGATCATAAGTAAACATGTGAAATTGACTCCTTTCAAAATCTCAAGTAACACGGAGTTCAAATGATATGTACAATCTTACATGTGATGAGGTACATATTTTTTTAGTATACACTTGTTTTTGAGCCAATAAAATGGTGAAACTTAAGGGGTTTTTATTATTTACTTAATACCATGCATATTATACGGGACGAGACGGGATTTCGGGATAGAAATTTCACATCCCATCCCGTCCCGAAAAAATTAAATCGGGACGGGACGGGACGGGATAAGCTAATTTTGAAATTAATCCCGAACGGGACGGCATAATTCGGGAAGGGAATTCGGGATATGGGATTTTCGGGATATTTTGCCCACCCCTAGAATAAACCCCTACAATCCAACTAGTAAATATGGTGATGGTCGTGCAGCTATTAGGCAACCATGGCTGAAAACCATTTTAACTTTATGTTATCTTTGCATTTTAGAGGTCTGAGTAATTTTATTTGAGCGGAAGCGGGAGAAAAGAAGTTTATACATGAAGTGTGCTTATCTGGTTTATGGGTGTGGAATGGAAGTACCCATTGCTTGTTTAGCGTATGTATTTCTATTAGCTGAGAGATAGAAATTCCTCCATATATTCATTATTAACAATTTTTATTCTTTACATTTTTGTGATTTATATCCTTTCTTATTTCCACGCCTATTCTCATCACTTTGGGCTGTTAGGAATATGTATATGTGCGGAGGTAGGAATGATAATTAGCGGATGCGAATTTGCAAAATCTTCTTTGTTGTCAAACTTTATATCATCTGCAACAAGAACAAACTCTTAGTAATTGATAATTGTTCAAGATAAATTCAAGGAATGAAGCACAAATGATGAATAATGAATGAAGTTCTCAAGCTGATCTTCAAGAACCCCAAGTTCAACCTAATTATGTAACATATACTTAAAAACCACCCAAAATCCAGGGCATGCCATGGCAGCATCTCTGCCCTGTGTACCTCCGCCCCTGTGTGTGAGTGTCTATGCTCTCGCATATGCATGAATTTACAATACAGATAAATACTGTTAGTTGTGCTGTGGCTTGAATGTTAGAACCATTGGCATAGTTCTAAGCTTCATGCAAGGTTTGAATGGAGGAAAGCCTTGGTGGGTCTCGGTTATTTGTCTGAAAAATGCTGATCCTTGTGTTAATTCTCTTGATTAGATTCCGTATTTGATTAGATTAGTATATTGACACACCTCGACCCAAAAAGTGGGGCCCGGGAGTGTGGCCATCACCAACAAGTGGTGACGAAGCCTTACACAACGAAAAGAGACAAAAACGAAAGAAAGAAATACAAATTAATATCAGAGCATCTACAGCGGAAGAGAGAACAACACACTACAACTGCCCCAAGGGCGGAATACACAGCTGTACAGCTTAACTCATAACCTGCTTGACAAAGACAACGAAGATCTCCTACCCTTCGTTGATGGAAGTAGAGCTATCGGCAGGTCTCAGTCGTCTCGGTGATGCACTTCAGAATCAAATCCTGAGGGGGCGCAAAAACAAGGGTGAGTGGACGGAAAAAAGAAGTCAGTGAAAAACATTTAACAGATATGCCAATAACCCCCTCTTTCAAAACAGATAATATAATAATACCATACCTCAATCCAGCCAACACGTACTGTAACTAACATCCGAGCAACCTATACACACAAAACATTCCCAACACTACAACGTAATGTGGTCGAGGGCCATATCACCCGACCGAGATATACCTCTCATGAACGAGGGCCATATCACTCGTCCAAGATATAATGTGTGGTCGAGGGCCATATCACCCGACCGAGATATATCTCTCATGAACGAGGGCCATATCACCCGTCCAAATAGCGTTCCCACGTGATCTCATGGACGAGGGCCATATCACCGATCCTTGGTGCTCCGTGTTCGTGAAGACGGGGCGAAGCCGATGCAGGTGGTCGCCGGCCCGATCCGTCGCCGACGAAGGGTCAACGGCGGTGAAGAGTTTTCGGCTTTTTTTCGCAGTTCGGACTTGAGCTGCGAACTCGGGTTTCCCTTTTGGGAAACTCGGGGCTAAACCGGGTTTTAAAACAACCCCAAAATATTTTCACCTAACCGACCAATCAGAAGCTGCCACGTGGCACTTCACTACACTAAAATTCTGTTTTTCGTCCGTAACTTCTTCAATACAACTCGGAATTCGATTTCATCTTCGTAGACGCGTTCGTATCGTCGAGCTCTTCGCATAGAGTTCACTATTGTCTATGTACATTTCCACTGTTCAAAAGTCAACCGTTTGACCCATGAGGGTAATTTGGTCATTTGACAAAATTTTGGGAAAATTTCTGAATGGGTCATATCATATACTCCTTTTCTTGTTTTCTGTGCGATTTTTATTCCCTATTCTATAAAGATCATGTATCCTTTTTTGCGTGACTCGTTGTGCTGAATTTCTCTCATCTTTATGCACATCTAATGAATAAACTTGTATGTATGGTCTAGTGGCTAAGATACTGCGAATAATGGATGATTTGTGTGGCTTGATGGTCATGATTTGTGTGGGTACAAATGTATATATGGGCGGTTGACGTATATGACATGTGTGCTGGCTTCATTAATTAAGTCTAAGCGTTATGTGTTTTTCTCAATAAAGATTGTAAATGGATGATACACAACTCGGAAATGGAAAACAAAAACAAAAAATTACAGCGTAAGAGAAATCGAAAGAAAAGGATGGCAATGAGAAGGAAAATCATCAATGGAGTACAGAAGAGAGCAACTTGTTGCTAGCACTCATGGTGGAAGCTGCCCATCGTAATTGGCGTGATAGTAGTGGTAAGCTGGGAAAAACTTTAGTAGAAGAGAGGCTACTTCCTATTCATAATAAAAAACTCGGGGGCCAAATCAATTACAATCATTACCAAAGCCGACTGAAATGGTTTAAGAAGCGCTATAACTGTTTTGCCGAGCTTTTGCGCTTCAACTCTGGATTTGGATGGGATTCTGAAAAGCAGATGTTCACTGCACCAGAAGAAGTTTGGCAGACATACTTTATGGTGAGTTTTTCATCTACCTATATGTACTGCACATATATATTGATCTTTTAACTTATATGCTTTATACAACTAATTTTTTTTTTTTTTGTTCTTTTTTCATTCTAGGCACACCCAAATCACAAGCTCCTTAGAACTGACACTTTTGCGGACTATGAAGATTTATGTATTGCTGTTGGGAATGCAACTGCAACTGGAAAGAACTCAATTAGCTTGGGTGATGTAACCGAAGCAAGGACATATTTGATTAATGAACTTGAACATGTCAACACAGATGCGTGGTTGGATGAAGTTGGTAGTATGTACATGCAAAATGAATATGAATCATTGTCTAGTGAGCCACTCTCTAGTCAACCACTGTTTAGTGAACCATTGTCTACTCAAAATGGACTATCTGGCGAACCTTTACCTCACAAAGCATGAAGAATAAGGTTCCACCAGTAACCACGACTACTGGACCAAAGCGCAAAAGAATTGAGCATGGAAATATTAGTCCTGCAGAGAAAGCATCTGTAGTTGCTCGCATTGAGTCCATTTCTACAGATTTTGGTGCTATTCGAGACCTACTGGAGAGAAGGGAATCAAAAGAGACACTATGTTGGGATGCTATCAAAGAGATTCCAGACTTGGATAATCAAACTTGTTTTGAGGCACTTAGAGTTACTTAATACCAAGGCAAAAAAAGATATGTTCTTAAGAATGTCGATCGAGGATCGTCGTCAATGGATATTCTACAAGCTGAAAAACTGAGTGGTTATTTACATGGGAATAGACTTATGTTTTGCTTTAAAATGTGGAGTTCATTTTATGGTTTCTTTCTAAATATTTGCATAGTACTTTCAATATGACTAGTCATGGAATTATCGATTATTTTGGAAGGGAAATTGTTTGAAGTTTTTGATTATGGTTATTGTTGTTGCTTTTTCTCAGGCGTGCTCATGTGTTAGTATTATAGTTTACTATATACGTTGTTACTGATTATTCATTTTTTAGGTGGTTCATTGTGCAACATGTCTGACTTGGATATGAATGGGATGCTGACATAAATGAAGAAACAGGAATAGATGAACAGGAGGTTGAGGAAGAAAATGAGGAAGATGAGGAGGAGGAGGATGACCTATTAGAAACCATTAAGATTTTATTGATGGCTTTAGAAGCATTACTTTGTGCATTAAAGGAGCTTGTGATTAACCAGTGCCATGAACGTATTGAACGTTCTTTGCCTCGACGGTCAGTTACTATGAGAGGACACACATATATACACAATATATTGAATGAAGACCTTGAGGATTTTCGTCAACTGTATCGAATGTATCCTGATGCATTTCGCAAGTTATGCACTATTATCAGAGAAAAAACAGGTTTGTGTGATACTAGATACATTTGTGTAAAAGAAATGCTTGGAACTTTTTTGCTCACTGTAGGCCAAAACTCTCGTTATTGCCAAACTCGTGACACATTTGGTCGATCACACTTCACAACTAGCAGAAATTTTAACAAGATTTTGAGAGCATTGAACACTATAGCGCCAGACTTCATGATTAAACCTGAATCTACAGTACCAGATAAGATAAAAGAGAGTACGAGGTTTTACCCTTATTTTCAAGTAAGTGCTGATATATGATTTGTTTTCCGTATAGTTTAAAGGTAAAGCATGATTAACCTTCATAATTATTTGTGTTATTTTAGGATTGTATTGGAGCCATTGATGGAACACACATCCCTGCCATGGTAGTAGGACCGGATGTAAGCAGATATCGTAATCGCCATGAAACAATATCACAGAATGTCTTAGCAGCGTGCAATTTTGATTTGGAATTTATATATGTGCTTAGTGGATGGGAAGGTTCAGCTCATGATTCCAAGTGTTGGGCGATGCTTTATCAAGGAGCAATGGACTTAAAATACCACAAGGTTTGTTCAATTCCTAAACCATATATATGTATATGCTTATGTGTTGCATACTAATTGTACATGCGTACTCAGGTAAATATTTGTTAGCCGATTGTGGATTCCCAAATCGACGTCAGTTCTTAGCTCCATTTCGAGGTGTTCGGTACCATCTTCAAGATTTCGCAGGTCAAGGTCGTGACCCTGACAATGCAACTAAGCTGTTCAATCTTCGGCATGCCTCTTTGAGGAACGTAATAGAGAGGATATTTTGAATATTTAAATCTTGATTCACAATTTTTAAGTCTGCACCTCCATTTCCTTATGCTACACAAGCAGAGCTAGTGTTAGCATGTGCAGGATTACACAACTTTCTTCGTAAAGAGTGTCGTTCAGATGAATTTCCTATTGAACCTGATGGTGAATCATCATCAGCTGAATTACTTCCTATCAATGAAGAAGGAGATGACATTGACCTAGTTCAGACTCAAGAGCAACAACGAGAGGAAGCTAATGCATGGAGAGCAGGTATAGCTGCTTTAGTGTGGAGCGGGCGCAATTAATGATAGAAATAACCATGAGGGCATATGAGGACATGTTCAAATTTACCTTTTGGCATGAATGAATTGCGTGGATGTTTAGAAAAATTATTTTGTTTTTAACATATGTGTGACATTGCTAGACAATTGGAGTTGTTTACGTTACTATGTTGTGTAGAATTTACTTTAGATAATTTTGTGATGATGAGTTTTGTGGTTGTTTCACTCAATTGATGGAACGAAAATTTGGAAAGATCAAAGGTATCAGAAGACGCTACTATGCTCTATGAATGGCCCGGAAACATTTGAATATTGGGGATGATGCAAGGTCAAAATATCATGAATACAAGCCATGCACCTATACTAGGGATGAAGGGGCAATAGAAAAAGAAAATGGAAATGTTAGTAAAATAATTAGTCACTATAGAGTCTATCAAAATCCATACAATTCTAGACAAATCTAGGATACAATCTATAGAAATCAGGAAAATTACTCTATTAGGATTCTGCAAAAATCCATTTCAAATTATCTGGAATCTTAAAGAATCTAGGCAAATCATCAAAATTTATGAAAGTCTGCAAAAATCTATCACTTAAAAAAGTCTGTAGGAATCCACATAAATTTGGGATTGAATACACTTATCCAAATGGACTTTTCCCCATTTTTCCAGGACACTTCCCCCTATTTTTCTGGGACACTTCCCTATATTTTCCGGGACACTACCCTCTATTTTCTGGGACACTTCCCCCCATTTTTCCAGGACACTTCCCCCATTTTTCCGGGACACTTCGCTCTATTTTCCGGGACACTTCCCCCATTTTTCCGGGACACTCCCTCCATTTTTCCAGGACACTTCCCCATTTTTTCAAGAAACTTCCCCAATTTCCAGGGCACTTCTCCATTTTCGGGGACACTTTCTCATTTTTTCGGGACACTTCACCATTTTCCGGGACACTTTCTCATTTTTTCAGGACACTTCCCCATTTTCCGAGACACTTTCTCATTTTTCCTGGACACTTTCCCATTTTTTCGGGATACTTCCCTCTACAAAACCCAAAATCTTGACAGCCAGTTGAGAACTTACAATAACTTCAGATCTATTCATCACTTCTATTATGATATACCAGAAATACCTCTAAGTTCAAATTGTTTTGAACCAGATCAACGGTACTTTGTAGAATTTCTCTCCCCTACAAAATGATAATGAGACTTATTTAATATTGAATAGAAGCATTTGGTGTAAACGCCGAAAAAAGTTGAACTATAAGCTAGACTAAACATATCTTTCTTACTTGCAGTGTTATAAGTTTCGCCAGTGGCTTTGCATAAAATCTTGAGTTTGGAAACCCCAAGCATCCATACATACTGCAATACCAGACTCATACACACACATAAATATATTATATACAGAAAGAAAACTAATATGTAATCAATGTGATAACAACAAAATAAAAGGCCTAAAAGGTAAAAGCAAACCTATTAGCAGTCAGCTTTAGAGCTTGTTGTTGAACGTCAAGTTGCTGAACTTTGAGACCAGATGCAGTATTCATCCATTTCTTCACATTTCTCCTCCTTTCAACTAGGTCTTTTAACAACTGCAAAGTAATGGAAAAAGTTATTACCTACTTGTACCTAATTTCTTCAAAGAAAGAAAATGGGAATAAGGATATGAGGCATACAAGTCCACATTCTACCAGATATGTCATTCCAAAACAATCTACTTGAGTTAAAGTGTACAATGTCAATAAATAAAAGCTCATTATTATGGATGATATTATACCTCAGGTAGAAGTCCAGGTTTTTTTGGCAGATGGTAAATGAGGAGCAAGTCCTTCCTCAGATCTTTCTACTATTGTGACGCATATATTGTAATCCTGTAAAATTAAATTAGTCTTAATGCTCAAAAAAATCTGTTAAATCTGTCACCTCTACATGAAGGAGAAGAAACAAATTGAAAGCATGCAGAAAAACAATGGTAATCTGAGAAAACTTAAGTCATATCAAAACTGCTAATATGACAAACTAGAATAATAGACGGGTAAAGACTATTGAAGTCCAGAAGTAAGATATACTTCTCATATAGACCTTTTTTTTGGCTCCAAGACCAATCCACCAGCATAGGTAGGGCCTTTCTTGGATTTTCCACTATTATTCTTTGCATCCCTATCAATATTAACATCATTTACATCCAATTCATCAGCATTTCTCTCATCATCACCGTTGTTTAACCTCCGTTTTGTTAATTTTGTTTCCTTAAAATGAGGAATCTTGTCTGGAAGAATATACTTCCTTTCGTGGAAAGCATGCAATAAAAGGTATTATACTCTTTGTGCCCTAGAACCCTGAAAACCAAAGATTAGATTCAGACCAGATATACCTTTTAGGTGGTGTCCATTATCATAAGCATCAGAGGACTCACTTGCAGAGTTTTTCCCCACAAATTACCACTGATCTTAGTCAGATGACGTGTGAGGGGAAGAAAACTCAAATGAAACATGAGTTCCATAGAGAGCCATGCATCCGTCTCGCCATATTCAATCTTGAAACATAGGAAAAACTATTAGAATAACACATGGAAACACAGAAAGTAATAAGTTTGCATTTACATAGAAAATCCAGCCCCTTTAACAGTTAGTTCAGTTCTAAAGTTATATCATTATGCTTGCTTGATATTATATAACCTAAGCTTACAAGGTCCCAAGAAAATTAAATCCTTTTTATCGCTTGTGCTTTCTTTTCACTTTCAAGGCATCAGATCCACAAAATAGAACAAATGATAGGTCAAGATCATGCTCATTCACGCTAGTTGAGCAAGGAGTTTCAAGTGCTAAGTTCTTTCCTTAGAGAAGTCATTCCAGGCAAGAAAGCCAATCAGGGGGAAAGACCCTCCCATCGATCCTAGTCAGCCTCTTTCGTATCTCTTCTGCAGGGCTAGCTGTCTGTAGCGCTTAAAAGATGCACGCATCTCTAGGATAATTCAGTGTCTTGTGGATGCTATCCATGAGGTAGTTAGACATGCTCCTTGGAACACTGATCAACTGTGTCATCACAGAACTAATGGATGCCCAACCTACCGTATAGAAATCGAAGTGGGATTGAAAGTCCAATGGCACATATCTTTTTAGAAGGTATTATCTATTGAATCCAGTTTAAGTGAGTCGAGATGTGGAACTGATAGACCTATATCTTTTCAAAAAAAGCCATAAGATGTATTATCTATTTATTCCAGTTTAAGTGAATCAAGAAGCGGAATAGATAGACCTCGCTACGCTAACACAAAGAGATGCCTGGGGCAGTTCAGTTGGTTAAAGTCAATAGCGTTATTCCCCAACCCCACTAGATAATCCATACAAGGTTAGCATAAATCAGTTAAGTCTTTGCTAGACTATTAATGAAGTGGGTTGATAGCACGTTTTCTTATGTCTCAGTAAGAAGAGGTTGACATTGCTGAAAAATTGTATGGTCCATCAATACATTTTGCAATGGAATAAATAAAAGGAAAGGACTTGTGTGAGCGGTAAAATTTGGCGCACAACAATTTAGAGGCTTTCACAACCATGAATTGCCAGCCAATTGCGGAAGAAAAGGACCAAATCTCACACGCAGATGCTCTCTCTTAATAAAATTTTGTAGAACATGTCTTATAACAATTTTATTGACATTTCCCTCTATTTTTCGGGACACTTTCCATTTTCCGGAACCCTTGTATGACCATATTATAACCTTCGTATAACCTTCGTATGACCATCTTATGACCACCTAATGACCGTCGGCTGATCAAATTTCAATTTCGCTACACTGTAGCTCTCACGAGCATGGGGAACCAGACCGCCCCTCAAGTTGATTTTGTACTAAAAAGTTACACTCTTTTTCAAATATCTTTTTGATCGGCCTATCACATTCCGCCACGTGCTATGACTTTGTTAGAGAGACTAATATTCATTTATATACATAAAATTGACTTGCAAATACTCCAATTGTAGATTTACAAAAGTACAAGTTTCAACACAAAAGATTTTCAAAATTCAGAATTTCTTAATCTACATGCACCAGTACATATATGACCGTTATTTACCCAACTTATGACCATCGTATGACCTTTGTATGACCGTTATTTATCGCTGAAATAAGACATAATATAAACACTGCGATGGACGGTCATAACTCGGGGACGGTCATAAATGAATGTACCGATTTAGCGAAAATAGGGCCATAACTCGGGGATGGGCTCTTTGCAAAAGTTATATAGTGCCTCGATACGAATGCAACGGCTAAGAAAAGGGGTCAAGTTGGGTCCGTGAAAGTTACTAGAAGAACATTCATTTGTTCCTGGAAGAATAGTCAGTTGTTCCTAGAAGAACAGTCAGTTGTTCCTTCAAGAACAATCAGCTGTTTCTTCAAGAACAATCATTTGTTCCTTAAAAAATAATCAGTTATTCCTTAAGGGTGTAGGATATTTTATGATTGGATATCCTTGTAACAAAAACATTGTAAATTATGTAACAAGCTCAATTAGTCAAATAATATTTTATTTCTAGATCTTTAGGATAATTGAAGAAGCTTGGAAGATTGAAGATAGATGATGATTGAAGATGCATTCATAATTAATGATCATTTGCATAAATCTTTTGTTTCAAAACCTAGGTCTTTACATTAATAAGTCAAAACTTTTTAAACACTTTAAAGTTTTGTACTTGTTCTTACAAGAATAAGGATTTCTGGTTTTTCGTGACTAGTCATCTATTTTCTGCATGTGAACTGTTGACAACTTTTCTGACAGTGACCGATTGATAACTTCTTTTATCCAAGTATGCCTTTATCCAATGGGTAGTCAACCGATCCCCACTAAATTTTTGATCTGCCTAGGTTATTTAAAAAGAGGATTTTTGAGATGAAATCTTGGCCATTGATTTCTTATCTTCTTGGGCCTTTATAAGCTAAACCTCCGCACCTTTTTCATTAGGGTTTTTGAACATAATTTTCATATCTTTCAAACTCTCATTTTACTGCAGCCCTCTTTGTTTTCCTCTTCATTCTCTTGAGTGCTTAGTTCACTTATATAGAGATGTTGTTATGATTTAAGGGTTGCATATGTTTTGAACCTTATTGTTCTTGATTTGGGTTCAATTCTTATAGAGGGTTTTCATGCTAAACATCTCAAAGATTTTCTGAAAAACTCTCCTTGTTTTGCTGCATAATTCCTCTTCGGTTCTTGCTTGTCTTCTTGAGTGCCTAGTTCACTTACATAGAAGCTTCATAAGATTACGAGGAATATATGCATTGTTGAACCTTGTTTTCAAAAGTTTGTCTTTCATAGAAAACACTTTAAGGTAACTTTGAAAGAAGGTTCATCTTTCCTAGTTCGGCTTGTTTTTAAAGTTTTCATACTTTGAATCGAGTTAGGAGTGTGCAACACTAGTCTCCCATGTTCATGTATGTTTGTAGACTTTGTTGAGTATTAGAGGTCATTGACCTAAGTTGGTTTGCTGCCCAGTTTATAGCTGTAAGCAAGCAAACACAATCACCGTTTTTATTTCCTAGGAGTTTTACTGCTTTCTGAAAATGAATCTGTGACTAGTCATAAATCACCACAACATACATTTAAGGTGTCATGTTAGAGGAATACTTATGTATGTCTTTGTAGCGTGTTGACTAAGCAAGGATCCGCTGGAAGTGAAGTGATTGAGAAGAAGCCGGACTAGAGACCGCTGCATCTAAGTTAGGTACTTTAGATATTGAGTTTGGTTGAAATCTTGTATTGGGCATCTTTTGCCATTTCATAGTGGAAGGCCGGTCTTCTAATAGACCCCCGGTTTTTTATCCCTTGGTGGATTTTTCCGGGTACCAAAATGATGTGTCCATCTTTGTGTATGGTTAAATATTTGGCTTAATTAAAATTATATTTATTTAGCACCAACTCTCTTAACATGCAATCTGGACAAATCTGCTTGACTGGTCATCTTAACTGCTGCATTAGAAAAGCTGGATTTAATAAGTTGTAGTTGTGGATAGCTCACGATTATCTAACTCACTGATTTCGTTGAGGATCTAAGTTGGTATAGCATCTGAGTATTGTTGAACAAATCATAAGCATTCACAAGTTTTATTTGTTAAGTGATTGTTACTTTAACTTTGGTAAAGACAAACACAATTGAAAGTTCATCGCAACGGTGACTGGTCATCTTTGTGATTATTGTTTGTGCTGTTTGATAAAGTAGAGGGAATTATTTTAAAATACCCCCCTCATTGCCAACCTGCAATTGGCATCAGAGCAGGGCTTTAGACATACTTAAAGTAAGGTCTTGGGTTGGTTGGTTTCAGGGTCTAGACAATGGGGAGAGATCGAGTAGCCGGTTTGGTGAACTCACCTCCATACTTCGATGGCAGAAACTACGCTGCCTGGCGAGATAATTTCGAAACCTTTCTTGATGCATATGATGAATTTGCTTTCCATTACTTGTCTATTGAATGGCGTCCTCCGTTTAGAATTGTTGACGGTGAGAGAGAGAACATACCTAGAGATGACTGGACACAGGTCGTAGTCAGTGCATCAAATGCAAATAAGAAAGCTAGGAATGCCGTATCCAGTGCACAATATTCGTATATTCAGCACTGTACAACAACTAGGGAAGCATGGGACAGGTTGCGTGTCATTCACGAGGATGATGACCAGGTTAGGGATCTAAAGCTTGAAATGGTCCTTTCCGAGTTTTAAGAGCTCAAGACGACTGATTCGGAGAGTTTCTCTTATTTCTATCTCAGACTTGAGAGTGTCACCAATGCCGCGATGACACACCCCGACCCAAAAAGTGGGGCCCGGGAGTGCGGCCATCACCCCCAAAGAGTGACGAAGCCTTAAACAACTAAAAGAGACAAAAACGGAAGAAAAAGAATACAATATAATATCAGAGCATCTACAGCGAAAGAGAAAACAACACACTACAACTGCCCCAAGGGCGGAATACATAGCTGTACAGCTCAACTCATAACCTGCCTGACAAAGACAACGAAGTTCTCCTACCCTTCGTTGATGGAAGTACAGCTATCGGCAGGTCTCAGTCGTCTCGGTGATGCACTTCAGAATTAAATCCTGAGGGGGCGCAAAAACAAGGGTGAGTGGACGGAAAAAGAAGTCAGTGAAAAACATTTAACAGATATGCCAATAACCCCCTCTGTCAAAACAGATAATATAATAATATCATACCTCAATCCAGCCAACACGTACCGTAACTAACGTCCGAGCAACCTATACACACAAAACATTCCCAACACTACAACGTAAGGTGGTCGAGGGCCATATCACCCGACCGAGATATACCTCTCATGAACGAGGGCCATATCACCCGTCCAAGATATAATGTGTGGTCGAGGGTCATATCACCCAACCGAGATATACCTCTCATGAACGAGGGCCATATCACCCGTCCAAATAGCGTTCCCACGTGATCTCATGGACGAGGGCCATATCTCCCAGACCATGATTTAATGGACGAGGGCCATACCACCCGATCCATATAATGCGCCCCTAATAGTACTAATCGCAAACAAACCACCTAGGAACAACCAAGCAACGACTACCAACAATAGTCACAACAACCAGCAGCATAACCAATTTATAAGCATAAAAACATACGAATATCTATATACGAAAACAAAGCACACTCAAACAACATTTAAACCAAACCCGTCCACTCACAGTGACACCGGGCGATCGTCGTCGTCCTCCTCCGCTGGCACGATTCGGTTATGCTGGTTCCTCGGGATCTGACCACCTAACAATCCCAATAATCCAAAGTTAATAAACTAAACGTAAAGAATAACCGAGAAACCCTACTTTTCCTTGTTTTGCTCAATCGGGATATAACCGTATCTCGGATGGCAAAACGGAGTTCGCCATTGGATCCGGAACGTCGTTTCCACTCGGAAAAGTGGTCGGTCAACAGTGGTCAACGCCGGTCAACGGCTGCTGACGTCAGCACCGGCGTGCTGACGTGGCACTGACACAGTGCTGACGTGGCGATGACCTGGCAGCCACGTGGTGCTGACGTGGCGTGACACATGGCACTGACGTGGCGCCACACGGCACACGCGTGTCAGCCACGTGTCGATGACGTCAGCACCGGCGCTGACGTCATCACCGCCGCGCCGGCCGGAATCTGGAAATTTTCCGGCCGGTTTCCCCAAAATCCTAAAACCTTCAATTCTCAACCAAATCAAACGATCTTTATGTCAAAACGCATCTGCGGAACAAGAGGAACTCAAAAATGGGGTTTACGGAACTCACCGTCACCGGAAGGACTACAAGGGTGGTGCGAGCTACTCTAAAGATTCAAAGTTTAAACCACAAGGTGAAGTGTCAAATGAAAAGAATTTTGAAAGAAACTCTGGATTTAAAGATAACAAGTTCAAAAAGGGTCAAGTTAAGTGCTACACCTGTGGTGGGACTGGTCATATCTCTGTTGATTGTGCTAACAATAGGAATAGGTCAAGCAAAGGCAAGGATAAAGTCTTGAAAGCATCTTGGAGTGATAGTGAGGATGAGGAATCACTTCACTCTAACTCTTCTTCAGATATTGAAGATGATGAGATTGCCTTTGTTGTTAATGTCACTGAACACAACTCAGCGAGTGACGAATCCAAGTCGAGTTCACAGCACATGACTGATGAAGACCAGTCACCTGAGATGTTTGTCCTATTTTTCATGATTATAACTCTTCCAGAGATTCAGACTTATGAGAAGATGAGTGAAAAGTATGATGCTTTATTTGATGAAACTGGTGTGATCAAGGCTGATAGCATTGAGGTGAAAAAGCGTTGTAATGAGTTAGAGTTGGAAAAGGCTACACTCTGTCTCACTTTGCAAGACTACGAGACTGGTCAGTCTAGCAAAGGAAGAGAGAATGCAGATTCTCAGTCACATAGGTCAAGACTTTAGATCAAGTATGAGCAGTTGTCTGTTGATTTTGAAAGAGTTAAAAAGGAGAATATTGACCTTAGACATCAGTTGAGTAACTCGGAGCACACTGTTAATCTCATGCATAGTAAGAGTCTTAAGTTGAAAGAAGAAGTTGAGTCACTCAAGCAATCTAATGTCTACTTGGTTGGTTACAATAAATCACTGCAAGAAAAAGTTAATGAACTGTCAATTGGTTCGGCAAAGTTAAACAAAATGCTTAATGTTGGAAAAAGTTTTCATGATAAAATTGGTTTGGGTTATGTTGCTGGTGAGTCATCTACTCCAATTTCACCACCTAGGTTTGTCAAAGCTAGTGAGCCACACTTGCCGAAGTCACTGGTCATCATAGTTCCACATGAACCTAGGGGCAGTAAAAGCAAGAAGAGTCACCATGTGTTGTCTAGTTCCACTGCACCCACAATAACCAGATTTGTACCCACGTGTCACCACTGTGGTGTGACTGGTCACATCAGACCTTAGTGTAACAAGCTTAAAATCAAAAGTCTGTCCAAGCATAATGGTTCACTTAGAGAACAGGTTGATTTGTTGCTTATTGAGGTGACTAGAATTGCTAAACTTGTTGAGTCATTTTCACCATCACCTAGTGAATCTAAAACCAAGTGGGTAAAGAAAAATGAAAAGTGTTTGGTTGCCTTATCTGTCTTGAATGTGCGTGATCCAACTCGTTCGTACATTGATAGTGGCTGTTCCAAACACATGTCTGGTAACAAATCTGTCTTTGTAAAGCTTAAAGATTTTGATGGTGGTTTTGTTGAGTTTGGGGGTGGTGAAACTACAAAAATGACTGGTCAAGGGAATGTTCAACTCCCCAGTTTGCCTCTACTTGAAGGAGTGAGGTATGTAGAAGGCCTTAAGTCCAACCACATTAGTGTATCACATTTGTCTGATCAATGGGCAGATGAAATTTGCATGTCCACTAGAGGTTGTAGGATTGTTGATAGCACTGGTCATGAGGTAATTCAAACAGGTAGGTCAAATGACAATTGTTATACACTTGATAGCCAAACCCTGGCTGCCAAGTTGACCTGTCACTCTGTGACTGATAAGACCACTGCCTTATGGTACCAAAGGTTAGGACATATAAATATAAATTATTTGTATACCTTGGCTAAGAAACAACTTGTTAGAGGTCTTCCTGAGCTAGACAAGCCTTCAAAACACATCTGTGGTCCATGTTAATTGGGCAAACAATCACGTGTTGCACACAAGAGAGTCAAAGATGTTGGAACTTCACATCCTCTTGAACTCATTCACATGGATCTAGTTGGTCCCGTTCAAGCTGTGTCTGTAGCTGGTAGAAAGTACATTCTTGTGATTGTTGATGATTTTTCTATATATACTTGGGTGTCTTTCTTGAGAAAAAAGTCGGATGCTTTTAAAAATTTTGTGACTGTTTTCAAACAAATTCAGAATGAGGTGTTGGCTGGTCATCCCTCTGTTGTTAGAATTAGAACCGATCATGGTACTGAATTTGAAAACTCTTTGTTCGCTGATTTCTGTGCTAGCATGGGGATTAAACATGAATTTTCGCCTCCAATTACTCCTCAACAAAATGGGATTGTTGAGAGGAAAAATAGAGTCTTGATTGAGATGGCAAGGGTGATGCTAAATAGCAAAAAGTTAGCCAAGAATCTGTGGGCCGAGGCCATTAACACTGCATGCTATATTTTGAATCGAGTCTATTTGAGACTAGGCACAGATCAGACTCCATATGAGATCTGGAAAGGGAAGAAACCTATGATTAGTCATCTTAGAGTGTTTGGCAGCACTTGCTACATTCTAAGAGATAGGGAACACTTAGCAAAGTTTGACCCCAAGAGTGATGAAGGCATCTTCCTTGGGTATTCCACGACTAGTTGAGCCTATAGAGTTTTCAACCTTAGAACCAATACCATCATGGAATCCATAAATGTCGCAATTGATGATCTTGATGCATCAATTAATCAAGCCATAGATGAAGATGGGTTGTTTCCGGAGAAGGTCACTGAGTCTACTAGTGAGACTCAGGCACAAAATGATGATGGGTCATCAGATTCTGGTTCTGACAGTTCAGAAGAGTCTAGATAGCTATTGAAAAAGAAACCAAACTGGGTAGTGTCTAGACATCCTGAAGATAACATCATTGGTTTAGTCAAGGAAGGGGTGAGAACTAGAAGTCAAATCCAAAGTGAAATAGCAAATGTGTGCTATGTGTGTATTGTTGAGCCTAAGAACATTAAGGAAGCTTTTGTTCATTAGGAATGGATAAGTGCTATGCAAGAAGAGCTAAATCAATTTGATAGGAACCAAGTGTGGACTCTTGTAAAGAGACCAGTCAAGTCAAATGTCATTGGGACAAAACGGATCTTTAAGAACAAGAGTGATGAGACCGGGAATATTGTGAGGAACAAGGCTAGACTTGTTGCTCAAGGGTACTCTCAAGTTGAAGGGATTGACTTTGAGGAAACATTTGCACCCGTAGCTAGACTTGAGTCCGTTAGGTTGTTGTGTGCTATTACTTGAATGAGGATATGTTTGTTGAACAACCAAAAGGTTTTGAGGATCCTCATATGCCGGATGGTGTTTTTAAATTGAAAAAAGCATTGTATGGTTTGAAGCAAGCTCCTAGAGTTTGGTATGATAGACTGTCTAGTCATCTTCTGTCCAATGGATACACTCGTGGATTCGTTGACAAAACCTTGTTCATCAAGCGATTAAAGAATGATGTGGTTGTAGCTCAAATTTATGTTGATGATATTGTTGTTGGGTCTACTTTGGAATCTCAAGTTCAACAATTCATAAAGATTATGACTAGTGAGTTTGAGATAAGTCTAATTGGTGAATTAAATTACCTTATTGGGTTGCATGTTAAACAAGAAAAGACTGGTTTCTTCATTTCTCAATCCAAGTATGCTGCAAACCTTGTTAGCAAATTTGGATTCTCGTCTTCCAAACCTGCTAGGACTCCCATGAGTAGAACCGCTAAGTGTTCTAGTGATAAGAAGGGCAAGATTGTTGACCAGACACTCTACAGAAGCATGATTGGCAGTTTGCTGTATCTTACTGCCAGTAGACTAGACATCTCCTTCTCTGTTGGAGTATACGCGCGATTTCAAAGTGATCCTAGAGAGTCTCATTTGCATGCTGTGAAAATAATCAGCAAGTACATTAGTGGAACTCTTCCGTTTGGTATTTGGTATACGTTTGATACCAATACTAAGTTGGTTGGGTTTAGTGATGCCGATTGGGCGGGTTATAGTGATGATCGGAAAAGTACTTCCGGTGGTGTGTTTTACCTTGGCAACAACATGGTCTCTTGGTATAGCAAGAAACAAAATTCAGTATCCTTGTCTACTGCCGAGGCGGAATACATTACGGTAGGTGGTTGTTGCACTCAATTAAACAAATGCTTTGTGATTATGGTATTATTCATGACTAGTTCATCATTTATTGTGACAACACTAGTGCTATTTGCATCTCTGAAAATCCTGTGCAGCATTCTAGAACTAAGCACATTGATATTAGGCACCACTTTATTAGGGTTCTCGTTGAGTCAAAGGTTTTAATAATCAAATTTGTGCCTTCGGAAAGACAACTTGCTGATATTTTGACCAAACCCTTAGATGATTAGGTATTAACGGGTCTTCGCAAGAGTCTTGGAATCTATGCTATAGAATGAATGTGACTAGTCATAGTCGGTGCTTGTACATATTTCAATTCCTGCATATCATGCATCATGAAAAATGAAAAATATACAATCAGACTAGTCTTCTTGAATTTTTATTGTCAATTTGATGCTTGTTGAATATTGTTGAAGCACATAGGTTGAGTCATATGTTCATAATCCCAATTCTTGTCAAAAGAGTAAAGAGTGTGAGTTTTAAAGTATGATTGGTTTAAATTTGTTCTCATCACTTATCTAAAAACTCTTACTTCTTGATGATGATCAATTGTGTAACTTCTTGTGTTTTCAAAAGAAATGTGTAGTAAAAAATGGAGAATTTCCTCGAAAATGAAAATGAGAAGGACAATAAGGCCCTAACTAAAAAAAAAAAAAAAAAAAATCAAAATAAAGTTTTGGGCTTGAGTCAAAGTAAAGTTGTGTCAATGTTACACCACTCCTTAAATTTCAATGTGTTTGTCACATAACTACACAAAAAGATTAATTTTCCAAGTTGTGACTAAAATGAAAATCGAAAAGTATTGTGGGTACATGACTTAGTGTGTAACCAGATGGTAATCAATGTACATTGCAATTTTCACTCAATATGATTTAGACTTCCCATTCCCAAATATGTCATGTGATTTAAACTTTGAATCAATTTTATTCCTTAATCATGTTATTGGGAGTTTGAATTCAATTGTGAGTACTAGTCCGGTCACAAAAATATCTCATGCATTTTTATACATTGTCTCATTCTCATTTGTCAACCACTAACTATTGAGTAGACATATTGTGTTCTTCACATTGTTGTTAATTCGGTCTACATATTTGATCATTAGAATTTTTGTTTTGAGAATCTTGATTAGTAAGTGTTGGTTAATGTTAAATGTATTATGTTTGAACGTTGTAAATGATTCTCGTTGTTCTTAAGACTCTTGGCATGTTATAACTAAATGTTCAGTTATGTCTGTAAAGAAAACAATGTGTATGTCTGATCATATGCCATGTGCTTTCCATTATTTCATGTATGAAATGATTAATTTAACCAAATTAAAAACTCGCAAGCGCACGAATCAATGTATAATATAGCTCAGCAAAGTGCGAGGTCGATCCCACAGAGGCAATAGTTAATTTGGAAATTATAAACCCGAATGAAAGCCACAAGAACAAACACAAACACTACCTATTTTAGACTTGATCTTAATCCAGCGAAGCGATTTGTTTTGTAGAGATTTGTGCAATAAGAATGACGACAACTAAAAATCAACAAGCAGTAATAATTATGATGACTTGAGTAATTGAGGTTCTAAAAACAAAGATAAAGACCTAGGGTTTAGAATCAACCACAAGTACGTCTGTTTATGTTTCAAAGCAATCAATGAATTGTCTTGGTCCCAAAAACGATAATTCCCGTATCTAAGTCACTGTCGTGCACGTAGACCTTTGTTTTTCTTACGTGCATGATTCTCTCACTGTCGTGTAGAGGTCGTATATCTAAAACATGCAACTTATCACTGTCATGCATAAATTTAACATGAAAGACTCATTAAAAACGAACAAGAAAACAGGTGTTTGGACCGGGTCATAAACGGTCTGATTCGGAGCCTAAACGGGTTCAAGTATGCTTCTAAACGACATCGTCTGACAAGCATATTTGATTTTGAGTTTAACTCGGGCCAGAAAGGCCTTGTAGGATTTCAACCACATGGCCTTAACGGATTCGACTTGAAAGCAGAACCAATTATGAAAGGCCCTCGTGGTCACAAGGCCTAGAAGAAATAGTGGCCCTCAAGATCATATTTAGTGGCTTAGCATACGGCCCTAAGGAAATAAAGGTTGAGGGCCTCGAGGGCCGATGGCCCTGAAGAAACAAAGAATAGAAGGCCTAGAAAGTTGATGGCTTTGGAGGATAGAAAGCCCAGAAGCTGTCAAACTTCGAGGCCTGATGACCCAAAACCCTTCAACTAAATCAGGATAGTTGGGCGAAGATCCAGAGAAGTTATGACGAAGTCCTCTCACTACGCAATCAAGTCTCAATCTTCAAGGTGACATTATAAGGATCAGATTTACGAGGCTGGAGATCCACTCATCACGGGGCCTGAGAAGGAAAGGAATCACGCGCCAACGATTACCTTAGCCCAAGAAGGAAGTACGTGCAAACCAAGCTGGACTCGGAGCAATTTGTCATCAAGGCCTAAGCAATCAGGTCTAGACTTGGGAAGTTTTGGAACAAAGTTGACTCGGACCAATTAATGGCCCAGCTCTAGGGTTGAAGCAGCCCTATATAAACCATCAGATGGAGAAGAGAAAAGCCCCCCGAACACAACACACAAAAACTCTTCATTTTGCTATCTTTCAATTCGTAGTCTAGGTTTTTATCATTCAAGCAATTTCAGTTCTTGTCCAAGTCCTTCAATTTCTAGTGTAAGTTTATTTTCCAAGTCTTTAATACAATTGCGCTTTTATTCAAAGTTCTTAGTTTAAATTCGCCTTGGTTATAGTTTAATTCATCGCCTTTTTACTTATTGCTTTATTCACATTAGTTTCATATCGTTTCATTCTTGCACTTGCATTCATCACATCTTACAAACCCAAAAAACACCAAAAAATATCAAACAGAGACCTAATCATCCTTGACCCCGAGGAAGTGAAAGAACTCAGACCAACAGGAGGTTCCTTGCTTGGTCGCACAATCGCAAGATCAGAAGTCAGACTTGAGCGCAAACCTCGACATCACATTCCATTCAGGCCAAACTCGTGGCTTGGTGGTGGCACGCCTACGCATCCAACGAGAAGAAGGACCAAATACCCTTACGGCCCGACCCGGGCCGAAAAGAGGCAAACATAATTTGGCACGCCCAGTGGGACCCACTAGGTTTTGTTTTGATTTTGTATGGTCGCTAACACAAGGGCTTGTCCACAAAGAGACCCAGATATAGTTGAAGCGATCGAAGACGAAGGAGTCTCAGTCGAAAAAAGTGTTAGAAGAAAGAAGAAAGGCCAACAAATGGCAGGCACTCAACCGATGAATTCTCAGCTTGAGAATGTCCCAACCACTCAAGGTGGTTCAAGCCAAGGACAAGTAGGCCGCACGACGGCTATCAACACAGATGCTGTTACGGTGGAGACAATAAGAGAGAATGGGACTGGGCCAGTTATACAGCCTAACTCAGCAACCTCTGTAGACGTCCAGCGTATCATGCATACGATTGAGACAACTACCCAAGCAACAAATCAATCCATCCAGAACTTGGTTCAAGCAATTTACGCCCAACAAACGCAGATGAATGATAGACTGGACCGGACAGGAGCACATGTGGTAAACATGTTAGGCCAACAACTTGGCCAACTTGGGAATCAAGGCCTAGCCGCCAACGGCCCGGCAGTAGCAACAGCAGATGGATTGGGGGCAAATCATCAGCAGAATCCTCCACATGTGAACCAGCAGGCGAGGAACAACCAGTTCTTGCCTGGAAACAATCATGTCAACGCACCCAATGCCTTTGGTGGGTCTGATCCATTCCGTGCATTTCCTCAGCCTAATGCATTCAGGCCTCCCGTGAACCAAGTACCAGGGGGCAACTTTGCCGGACCTCACCTCAACCAGTTTGCGGGTTTCGGCATGAATAACCATGGGGTCAACAATGTTATAGGCCCGCAAGGGGCTAATCAGGGTGGCCCTCAAGGCGTTCAAGGCGTCGACCGAGCTGCGGTCGAACAATTGATCCAGGATATGGTCCCTCTTGCCCGAAGGGTCAGTCGCCCTGTTTATAGAAGGCCTTATCCAGAGCAAGTCGGTTTAGAAGAGTTCCCTCGCGGATTCAAAGTTCCAGACTTTCATTTATTCTCTGGAGATGGGCTTCAGTCTACCGTTGAGCATATTGGCCGTTTCACGGCCCAATGTGCTGAAATAGCACATCGAGAGGCTCTCAAGTTGAGGTTGTTTCCTAGTTCGTTGACCGGAGAAGCTTTCACATGGTATGTCAACCTACCATTGAATTCAGTTCCGAATTGGCAGACTATGGAGCAAATCTTCCACAAACAGTTTTATAGGCCTGAGCCAGAGATTTCAGTGGCCGACTTGGCCAATGTCAGACAGACCTTCAATGAGTCTGCTCAACAATACTTGGCCAGATTCAAAGCGGCACGGTCCAAGTGCAGAGTCAACATGGATGAACTTGAGTTTGTCAAGTTGGCACAAAGAGGTCTGTCTCTGGATTTGAGAATGAAGTTCGAGGGCATGGAGTTTCGTGACATCTACGATCTTCTTCTCCGGGTTGATCGGTATGAAGCTTTACTAAAAGAGGAGCAGCAAAAGAACCGGTCTACTTATAAGCCGGGATTCAATAAGGATTTTTCAAAGACTTCAACATCCAAAACGGCGCAAGTCCATGCATTGGATGTTGAAGAAGGTGGACTTGTTGAGCTGAACGAGGAGGCACAACCTCAATACGAGGAGGAGTCTGCTGGGGTCAACTTGGCAGAGATGGTGGTGAATGGCCCTCACGTATGCAAGGCCTTAACAAGGGCCTCCAAGGACCAGTTACCAACCACAATCCAAGTTTCTAAGTTCACAGGCAGCCTTCAGAAGGGGGTCGGGACCAAGGCCTACTCTTTTGACATATCCAAAGCCGACCAAATTTTTGACCAACTTTTAAAAGATAATATCGTTAGACTATCGCATGGTCATGTCATTCCATCGGCTAGTGAAATTAAGAATATGACATATTGTAAATGGCATCATGTTTGGACGCACAATACTAATAATTGTATTGCGTTTCGAAATGCTTTGCAGGACTTGATTGATCGGAAGATCTTGAAGTTTCCAGAAAAGAACCAAACGGGATTAGACAAGAACCCGTTCCCTGCTGTCCAAGCCAATATGGTGAATGCCAACCTGCCTCGTCCTGATCAACCTCGGCCTAGGTTGGATTTAGGTGGATCTGACAAGGCAGCAGCTACAAGAAGAGCAAGGGAAGCAAGAGAGGCCCGGGAAAGGGCCCAATCCAAAGGCAAGGGGAAGATGTAGCCAGAATCAACTGAAGTCCCGGAGGCAGCTGAACCAGCCGATGGTATGCCTCAAAAGGCAATCGTTCTATGCGGGCGATGTCAATGTGAGTTGGCACTTGAGGTGGCTCATCCTAAGCCAAAACAGGAGGAAGACCAAGCAAGCAAGTCTAGAAGCTTGGACAAAGGCAAAGAGAAGATGGTCAGCCCGGCCGAACATTACGGCCCATACAGCCCAAGAGGCAGGTATGAAACCTCTAGGCCAAATAAGTGCCCCTATCCAGAGTCTGATCACTCAAACCCTAAGCCTAGACATAATGGCCAGCGACCTCTGAGATATGAGGATGTTGTTGAAGACCCGTCCAACCCACGTGACCGGAAAGATAGAAGTCTTTGGGTTTCTTTTGAGGGAGGCCGACAGAGAGATATGACCTATGTGACTAGGCCTCGTCCATATGATAATATAACCACTTTTCGGGTCCCCAACACCAAATCTGGTATTTGGTACCGAAGCAGAGGAAGAGTGTCTTCCACCTGTTATGTTGACAAAGTCTCAAGCTAGGAGGGCTCAGAGGCAATTCGGTGCTGCATGTAGGGAAGAGGATAAATGGTGTGATGAAAGGCAGGCTCAGATGGATCGTGTTGCTGCACTAAGGGAGCAATTGAGGAAAGAGGAGTTGGAAATGGCCAAGGCTGAAGCCGTCGCTTCACTTGAGGCTGCTGCAGCTGAACAGGCCAAGATGGATCGTAAAATGGTGGGTACTCGAATTGTAGTTACGGCCCCTAAAGAGCCTTTGGCCGAATTAGAAGCACACTTGTCTGGAGCCTTTGAGGCCAAAAGCAATCCGGTTGTGTCAGACCAGAAGGCAAAGGTGGAGAAGGTGGTGGCCCAGAAGCCAGTAAAGCCAATGACAGAGAAGGTTGTTGCCCAGAAGCCAGTAAAGCCAATGACAGAGAAGGTTGTGACCCAGAGACTTGTGGTTAAAAAGCCAGTGGCCCAAAAGATGGTGACCCAGAAACCTCCAAGTGCTCCAGGAGTTACAAGTAATCCAAGTATCACTGTGAAGAATAAAGGCCAGTTAGTGGCCCAGAAGACGGTTAAGAAGAGTGATGAAGACCAAGTTATGGTCGAGGCTGATCATAATGAGGTAAAACCTTCGAAGTCCGCACTAACTAATGAGAACGGTGAACATGTGGTCCAAAAAGCTTCAGAAGAACCTATGGTAGAAGAAATTCTAGAGGTTGAGGAAGAATGTGAGGATCAAAAGGTTGAAGAAGCTGAGAAGACCAAAGAGGGTGGTGAAGATGAGGAAATGTATGACGAAGATGAAGAATACGAAGATGGAGATGAATACAACGACGATGAAGGTGAAGAAGTCGTTGTTGAGGGTGAAGAAGGCCATCCTAAAGACGCCGAGACCGAAAACGGAAAGGCTCAGGAGCAGAAGGCCTGGACAGCTGGTACCAAAGAAGGCGGTGTCAAATTTGGTGACTTTGAAGATGTGAATGTTTTGGTGATCACTCTGCCATCTTTCTTTGAGGCCCGTCCCGGGCAACCCAGCAATATGGAGGGAGATGTAGTGGATGACCCTTTGTCTGATGGACAAAGATGAAGAAGAGTCAGGCCTGACCCAGATTGTGGCAAAGAGGCCCGAAAGAATTTTCTTTGACATGCCAACTAAGGAAATGTCAACCCATCTCAAGCCCTTGTATATCACTGCTCACTTTGACGGAGTCCCAGTAAGCAAGGTCCAGGTAGACACCGGGGCAACAGTGAATATTCTTCCAGCCTCACTCATGAGGAAACTAAAGAAAAATGAAGGTGATTTAATCCAGACCGAGACAACGGTTAGTGGTTTTGTAGGTGAGACCACGGCGGCGAAGGGTATCTTGCCTTTGGAAGTCCAAGTAGGGGGCAAGGTTAGGATGACTGCATTCTTTGTTGTGGAGACCACGGCCCAGTTCAGTGCTCTTCTGGGTCGAGATTGGATACATGGAAGCTTGTGCGTACCTTCATCTCTTCACCAACACTTGATGTTTTGGCACGATGATGGCTCAATCGAGTTGGTTCAGGCTGATTCACGGCCTTTCATGGCCTCTGCAAACGCAGTTGAGGCCCGATACTATGATGAAGACATTGGACCTCTTCACTTCACAGGTTCAGACAGGAACGGCCGCCGTACTGGAGTGTCGGCCCAGAAGCTGATGGACTTGGGGGCACATGATGCGCAGGCAGATGGAGAACGCCCCACAATTGCAAGCTTGTTCCTTCTTGATGAGTGATAAGAAGAAGGAGAAAAAGGCCGCTGTCGAATCGACTTTGAGACGGCTGTTAGGATATTGGGCCGAAAGAGCGGCTGAGCAAGGTGAAACCGCCAACTTAGTGGAGTTTTTACAGGAAGGACCTGATAACGATGCACTTCAGGTTGAAGAGATGGAGTTAACGCCAGCTAAAATGGATGATTCTAAGGCCGAAGTCCAAGACCCTCTGTTGGAACTCAACTTGGGGACAGAAGAAGACCCACGGCCCATATACATCAGTGGTTTGATGGAGCCAGACCTCCGAACGAAGATGGAGGCCCTTTTGAGAGAATTCAAAGACTGCTTTGCTTGGAGTTACACGGAGATGCCAGGCCTCAGCCAGGACTTGGTTGAGCATCGCCTTCCGATCACGGAGGACTTCAAGCCATTCAAGCAGCCACCACGCCGAATGTCAGCGGAAGTAGAACTTACGGTTAAGGAAGAAATTGTAAGGCTTATTAAGGCCAAGTTTATTAGGTCAGCTAGGTACGTAGAGTGGCTATCTAATATTGTACCCGTTATGAAAAAGAATGGAGCAATAAGAGTTTGTGTTGATTTTCGCAATCTAAATTTTGCTACTCCAAAAGACGAATATCCTATGCCCATGGCTGATCTTCTTGTTGATGGGGCGGCCAAGCATGAAATTTTGTCCTTCATGGATGGACATTCAGGATATAACCAAATTTTCATAGCAGAAGAGGACGTTCATAAGACGGCCTTTAGATGCCCTGGGGCAATTGGGACCTTCGAGTATGTTGTAATGCCTTTTGGGTTGAAAAACGCAGGGGCTACCTATCAGCGGGCAATGAACTCTATTTTTCATGACATGATTGGTCGAAACTTGGAGGTATACATTGATGATGTAGTGGTCAAGTCTGAAACTCGTCCGGGCCACTTAGATGACCTGCATAAGGCCTTTGAAAGAATGAGGATTCATCAATTGAAAATGAACCCTCAAAAGTGTGCTTTTGGAGTATCGGCTGGGAACTTCCTTGGTTTTCTAGTGCATCAAAGAGGTATTGAAATTGATAAGAATAAAGCCAAGTCCATTATTAATGCACCCCCTCCAAGAAATAAGAAAGAATTGCAAAGTCTCCTAGGCCGGATAAACTTTCTTAGAAGGTTTATTGCTAATTCGGCTGGGAAAGTGGAGCCTTTCTCTTCTTTGCTTAAACTCAAGGGGAATGAGCAATTTCAATGGGAGGAGTCTCACCAAAGGGCCTTTGATTCTATCAAAAATTATCTTACTAGGCCACCAGTACTCATGCCACCCAAGAGGGGCAGGCCTCTTAAACTTTACATATCGGCCTCCGAGAATTCCATTGGGAGCTTGCTAGCTCAAGACAATGATGATAAGAAGGAGCAAGCCGTATACTACCTCAGTCGGATTCTAACAGAGACCGAAAGGAAGTACTCTCCAATTGAAAAACTTTGTTTGGCATTATACTTTACGGCGACTAAACTCAGGCATTACATGCTTCCCTCTGTGGTCTACATAATCGCCAAAACAGACGTAATTAAGTACATGCTGTCTAGGCCTATTATAAGAGGTCGGATAGGGAAGTGGACAATGGCCTTGGTCGAGTTCACATTCCATTACGTGCCACAACAGGCCGTGAAGGGTCAGGCCTTGGCTGATTTTTTAGCCGCCCACCCAAGTACCGAGATTGAATCAATAAAGGACTTCGAGATTGCTACGGTCACTTTGGTTCCATGGCGCCTATATTTTGATGGATCAAAAACATCAAAAAGGTCAGGAGCAGGGATTGTGATCGAGTCCCCAGAAGGTTTTAGGACGCGCTATGCTTTTCAATTGGACTTTAAGTGTTCCAACAATGAGGCCGAATATGAAGCTTTACTTATAGGCTTGGAAATTGTAAAGGAACTTGGAGTTTCTAGCTTGTTGGTCCTAGGTGATTCCATGTTAGTTTTAAAACAACTATCTGAAGAATATCAATGTTCAAGTCCGACGTTAGCACCTTATTTGGCTATAGCATTGAAATTGATGAATGAGTTTGATGAAGCGGCCCTTAAGCATTTGCCCAGGGACCATAACACAGAGGCCAATGCAATGGCCCAACTCGCGTTTGGGGTAGACTTGTCTGAGGAGCTGGCACAAACTATGTTCAAGGTTGAGAAGCCGTCACTACCTTCTATTTTTCAGAGAGGGATGCCGGTTGAAGTTTTGGCCCTAGAGGTGGATATAGGCGATTGGAGATACAAAATCATAGAGTATCTTAAGCGGCCGAATGGAACCTATGACCGGCAAACTCGCCTAAGAGCAAGAAATTATGTACTAAGGGATGACGAGCTGTTCCGTATTGGGTCTGACAACTTACTGATGAGATGTCTCGGTGAAAACGAGTGTAAGTTGGTCATGGCCGAAGTGCATGAAGGAATATGTGGAGCTCATCAGGCCGGAACTAAGATGAGATGGTTGATAAGAAGACATGGCTACTATTGGCCAACTATACTTAAAGATTGCATCAACTATGCAAAAGGGTGTCAGGCCTGCCAAAGACACGGCCCGGTTCAACATGTATCGGCCGAACCTTTGAATCCTATTGTAAAAGCTTGGCCTTTCAGAGGCTGGGCCATGGATGTAATTGGGGAAATTCATCCTTCGTCATCCAAAGGCCATAGATTTATCTTGGTGGCCACAGACTATTTCACTAAATGGGTTGAAGCAATTCCACTCAAGAAGGTCACTCAAGCTGAAGTGATAGAATTTATAGAAAAGACTATCATTCACAGGTTTGGCTTGCCAGAGACCATCACAACGGACCAAGGCAAGGCCTTTACTGGTGTAGCCGTCAAGTCTGCCATGCAAAATTATGGGATCAAGTTGAATCATTCCACGCCCTATTATCCTCAAGCAAATGGCCAGGCAGAGGCCAGCAACAAAGTGCTCAAAGGAATTTTGGAGAAAATGATAAAGGATAACCCAAGAAACTGGCATTCCATATTGTCAGACACCTTATGGGCATACCGAACCTCAAAGAGGTCAAGTACCGGTACTACGCCTTTTGCTTTGACATACGGCCATGATGCGGTCTTACCGCTTGAAGTTACAGTTAAGTCTCTAAGGATAGCTCGTCATGCTGGGTTGGACTTAAATGAATACAATCAAGCTATGGCCCAGGAGCTAGATGACTTAGATGAAGTTAGGCTGGACGCATTAGAGAGGTTGAGAGCTCAAAAGGAATCAATAGCAAGGACTTACAACAAGAAGACCAAGGCTAAGACCTTTGGAGTGGGTGACATGGTTTGGAAGACAATTCTGCCAATTGGAACTAAAGACCGTAGGTTCGGTAAATGGTCGCCTACATGGGAAGGCCCGTTTAAAATCCACCAAGTATTGGGAAAAGGGGCCTTTAGATTGTGCGATCTTAACGGTCAAGTTCATGACTTACCAATAAATGGCCGATATCTAAAGAAGTATTTTCCAACAGCCTGGGAAATGGTAGCGATTTAGCATTTAGATCGAATAAGATTCAAAAGGTTCTACATTAGTTTGGCCAATTAATATGGCCCAAGAGAGGGCATGTGTCCCTTTACAAGCAAGAATAGGCCTATCATAAGTCCAAAAGGTTACAAGTCCAAGCACCTGCCTAGGGTGAGAAAGTAAGTAAATACGACAAAAGTTTGACAAAAGCCAGGCCGTGAACCGGCCAAGTAGCATAAAAGGCTCAGGCATGAACGACTTTTTTCAAAGCATCCTTGAATGCTTCCCAGCTCTCTTCTCCTGAGCTCACCAAGGACTCCAACCGAGGCAATTGCGGACTGATGGAGGAAAATTCCACTAAGTCAGCTTCAAATTGCTCTTGTGAAAAGTTGACCTCTCTTTCCAAAGTACCAATTTCTTGTTCGAGCAACCCCTTTTCGGCCTCAAGTCTCTTAATTTCTTCCTCAATGGTTGTTAACCTTTTCTCCTTAGGGGCAATAGAGGCGATATTCTGGCATAGGAGTTGTTGATTAGCTTGAATACGATCTCTCAGATGCTACCCTTGAAGGACAATAGGCTTGTTACTGATATAACTAGCAATACCATCGACGGCCTGGCTGAAGAGACGGCTTATGTTGGTAGCATCCAAGGAAGAAGGGAAAAGGCCAGAAGCTATAAGGTTGTCAATCGCCGCCTTTAGCTTTGCTTGCTCATTTTTGTCACACAAGACCTCGTAGGCCTTGCCTAGAAAGGTTTGAACCGTTGACATCGCCTCAGGGCCAGGCATGGCTCCAATAGAGGTTGATGAACATGCTTGTCGAGTCGAGGCATCCGCAGTAGCGATAAGTTCCTTCAACTTTTTCAAATTGAGAGAAGACTTGTTCGAGGCCTACAAACAACAAGGGAAGATAAGTAATTGTAAATTGTGAACTTCAAGTAAAAAGTTGTGCCAAAAGCGTTAACCTTGTGGACATTCCCAACTGAGCCAGAGGTGGCCTCAAGAGCGGGCCCGGATTGGGCCGCGGCGAGTGCAAGATCGTCGCTAGCATTCCTTTGGAAGGGTCGTATGACAGACGTGTCCAAGTCCTGAAAAAGGCATTTTGAAATTATGTATAAAGCCAAAAGCACCAACTAAATGCCATCTCTTGAGAAGTGGATTTACCTTGGGGACGGAAGCATCAATGGCTGTGATAAGTGTTTGAGGGTTCGGCATTTTTGGATGGTCATCGACATGATCATCATCAGCTTCAAGGTTGACATGTGAGGTTTTGAGGCCCTAGAGATAAAAGTTGAAGTTTTTAGTGGATGGCCAGGGCAGGTCTTCAAACTTCAAACGAATAGTGATACTTACATGATGGGCTAAGTGAAGCTCAATCACTTGGGTCACTACGGCCGAGTCATCAACCAATGTTTCTTGCTTATCCTATATCCGAAGTCAAGTTAGTTCTATGATGCATGAACAATATTTTCGGAGAGACAGGGATGTCTACCTCATGAGTTTCTGAGGGAGATGTTGCTTTCAAAGGCATTAAGTCATCATCATCGTCTGAAGGTTCACTTCCAGGTTCGCTCAAAGAGGCCGATTCTTTATCTTTTCCTTTAACGGATAACCTTTCAGTTGACCGGACGGTGGCAGATGGTTTCCTGGCCCTAAAAGAAATTGGACCTGTGCATGAATGAAAAGTTATTTAAAAGATGCATGTGTATAATATATATGAATGTAAGCTTCAAAAGAAGAAAGTTCCAACTCACGGCCCGAATCCTTTCTAGGCCGCTTGACCTTCTCGGTCACTTGTTGGGCCTGATTCTTCAAGGCCAAGTCAACCTCCATTTGGGTAGGCTCATCAAGATCATCGTCATCTTGCAAAAAGGAGGGTTATTAGCATTACAAGGCCAGGAAAGTGGACATGGAAGTTTTAAGTATTGTAGACTCACCTAGTGCCGAATAGGGTCGTTTCTCTCTACGACTGACCTCCGTGGTAGAGCTTGCACCTTCAACGGCTACAAAAAAAAAATTAAATAAATAAATAAAATAAAATCCAATATGAGCAAAGCACATGTAAAGAAGCATGTAAATAAGGAAAGCAAAGAACTGCTGAGCTCGGTCATTACCTTTACATTTAATTGGGGAATGCTCAGGCCCATTATGGTTCTTGGCCAATGGACATCCTCGAAAGAATCGGGCCACTACAACAGAGGCTGGGTCCGAAAACCATGCAGCAGACACTCTCTTCCACCACTGCTCATAGGAGTCGGTGGCCTTGAAGTTTGCAACCCGAGTAAGAGATGGGAACGAGTTCATTTCTTTCTTGTTAGAGGCCGCTATCCGTTTCACCAGTTCTTTGCTCTTGAGTTTCTCTCTCCATGAGGAAAATCGATTCAAGGAAATGGTGTGAGGAACAGGAATGGCCTGAAGAAAAACCCAATTGACGGCCCACAGCCGCTGGGTAGTACAATTCACAACCAAGAGGATAGTTATTAGGCTGGCCAATCACTAATCCAACAAGCAAGTCTCTATTGGTCAATATAGGCGCCCAAATTCTTTTTCTAAGGACCTCCTCCTCTTTAGTGGATGGGGGGAACATCAAGAGGGCTCAAAGATAAGAAGTCTGGGTACCTACGGTGCAGGCAAACAGAAAATTCAGCCGTCGAACGGCCAGTGCACTCATAAAGGACTGAAAAACAATGATCCACGGTGTGGGGCGGAATGGGGCCAGTGAGTAGAGAGCGGCCTAGAACTTCATCTTCCTGGAATGCAATGTCAGACGGTCCTAACTCTGGAAAATAGAGTTGTAGCCAAAGTTGAAACAACCAAAGTGGCCCAGAAGTTTGAACATTAAATGGTTTGGGCTCCACCATTTTATTCAAACCTCTATAAAGTTGAGCCAAGACTATAGGCCCCAAAGCTACACGCCTCTTACCAAGCAAAGCGCTTGCAAGTGGTTCAGCCTCACGTGTGATTTGGCCAGCAGCTGGACATAGTAGAAACTTACACAACCAATATGTAAGGAAGGCCACATGTTCATTTTCAGAGACTTCTTCATCATCGGGGCTGGACCTTGAAATAAGTGGTGATCCAATTACCAAAATTCTTGTTGGACTTGGCATAGTCCAATTCTGTTGTAAATTCTTGAAGACTGTCTGCATTATGTTCTTCCCCGAACGGTCGAAGACCGGCAATGGCAGCTAAGTCCAACAAGTTAGGAGTCTTCTCCCCAAACCTCAATCTCATACAATTTGATGATGATGACCAAAAACAGAGGCCAGACAAAAGCAGCGCTCGATCACAAGGGAAACTCTCAGCTGCGCATAATGCTAAAGTATCGGCTATGCCCATCTGTTCCCAACGATCATTACAAAATGGCTTAAGAACTCTATACCAATGGGACCAACTTTTCCTATCATCAACATTGGCTTTCCATCTCTGACCTAATTTCCTAAAGGTTGGCCAAGATTTAACAGGCTTTGTGACTGCCCAATCAGACCAGTTTATGGGGTCTTTCATGTAAACAGGAGCATTACAAGGCTGAGCTAAATAAACATTCAAGAGTGGATCCGGCATTTCATCGTAAAAATGAGGGCTAAGGCAAGAACTACCTGAGTCGTCTTCATAGAAATACTCATGGAAATATGACTTCTTTTTCTTAGCCATTGTTTTTTCAAACTCAACAGCCCAGTTGATGATTTCCTCCGGTGTTTTCTCCATCTAACATTAAGATGGAGAAAATGCATGTAAGAATCCAAGAAATATATTTGGCAAGATCCATGTGAAATCCGGAGTGAAGTTCATGTGTGATGAATCTTACCTCAGAGGTGAATTCTTAGAGAAGGAAATGACAGGTCCAAACTTCTTTGGTCAGCTCTATTGGATGTCCAAAGGATGCCAATTCATGTGAAGGTGGGCTTGAAATAAGCTGTGCAACTATGAACTGACGACTTTATGGCAGAAAATCCATGAAGGAAGTTTTAATGGATTTTGAGCGGATGAGTTTAATTGAAAGCGGGAAAGCCAAGGAGGAAAGGTGGGACAGATGAACTCACCGTCAGAAGAGTCAGAAGGGGTCTTTTGGCTTTCCAAAGCTTTTATCAATTACTTTTGATAAATTCATTGAAATCCGCCGGTCAAGTTTATACACGTGGCACTTGGAAAGGTTAGAAAATAATTGAATATTACTAATGATAAGTTGAAACGGCAAAAAGAGAAGAAAAGAGAGGGACCCGCCTAAAACTTTTGGTGAAGCTTACAGAGGTGGCAGAAAGGTGAAAAGAAAGGCTGCATGGCCTACCCAAGATTTTGAAGCCTACAGAGGCTAATTGAAAAGTCACAAAGGAAAAATGGAAGGGCTCCATGGCCCACAAGACTTTGTTAAAGCCTACCAAGGCTAGTCAGAAATCAAAAACGGCAAATGAAAGGGCTCCCTGGCCCATTTGTTTTATTTTATTATAATATATATATATATATATATATATATATATGAGGTGTGGCACCTTTTGTTGGTGTCTCATTCGTCATGATGTGTAAACATAAGGCCTTGTGGCCGAACTTTGACTCTAGGCCTTGTCTATAGATAATTAACAGAGGCCTTCATCAGCCTGACATAAGAACGTGAGGCCGTTAGCTTGATATAAACTCTCAGACCTAGAGAGGAGGCATATCCTTCATACAAATTAGGAGAAGGGCCTTTTGAGGTCGAGCTTTTATGATGAAGGAAATGGAACAAAGTCCTGCTGTCTAAAAGAAACATCAATTTCTCGCCCTTTGCATCAGGCCGAAAAATCGAGGGGGCAATGTTTGGACCGGGTCATAAACGGTCAGATTCGGAGCCTAAACGGGTTCAAGTATGCTTCTAAACGACATCGTCTGACAAGCATATTTGATTTTGAGTTTAACTCGGGCCAGAAAGGCCTTGTAGGATTTCAACCACATGGCCTTAACGGATTCGACTTGAAAGCAGAACCAATTATGAAAGGCCCTCGTGGTCACAAGGCCTAGAAGAAATAGTGGCCCTCAAGATCATATTTAGTGGCTTAGCATACGACCCTGAGGAAATAAAGGTTGAGGGCCTCGAGGGCCGATGGCCCTGAAGAAACGAAGAATAGAAGGCCTAGAAATTTGATGGCTTTGGAGGATAGAAAGCCCAGAAGCTGTCAAACTTCGAGGCCTGATGACCCAAAACCCTTCAACTAAATCAGGATAGTTGGGCGAAGATCCAGAGAAGTTATGACGAAGTCCTCTCACTACGCAATCAAGTCTCAATCTTCAAGGTGACATTATAAGGATCAGATTTGCGAGGCTGGAGATCCACTCATCACGGGGCCTGAGAAGGAAAGGAATCACGCGCCAACGATTACCTTAGCCCAAGAAGGAAGTACGTGCAAACCAAGCTGGACTCGGAGCAATTTGTCATCAAGGCCTAAGCAATCAAGTCTAGACTTGGGAAGTTTTGGAACAAAGTTGACTCGGACCAATTAATGGCCCAGCTCTAGGGTTGAAGCAGCCCTATATAAACCATCAGATGGAGAAGAGAAAAGCCCCCCGAACACAACACACAAAAACTCTTCATTTTGCTATCTTTCAATTCGTAGTCTAGGTTTTTATCATTCAAGCAATTTCAGTTCTTGTCCAAGTCCTTCAATTTCTAGTGTAAGTTTATTTTCCAAGTCTTTAATACAATTGCACTTTTATTCAAAGTTCTTAGTTTAAATTCGCCTTGGTTATAGTTTAATTCATCGCCTTTTTACTTATTGCTTTATTCACATTAGTTTCATATCGTTTCATTCTTGCACTTGCATTCATCACATCTTACAAACCCAAAAAACACCAAAAAATATCAAACCGAGACCTAATCATCCTTGACCCCGAGGAAGTGAAAGAACTCAGACCAAGATGAGGTTCCTTGCTTGGTCGCACAATCGCAAGATCAGAAGTCAGACTTGAGCGCAAACCTCGACATCACATTCCATTCAGGCCAAACTCGTGGCTTGGTGGTGGCACGCCTACGCATCCAACGAGAAGAAGGACCAAATACCCTTACGGCCCGACCCGGGCTGAAAAGAGGCAAACAACAGGGAATCAAGCAAACCATCATTCTCTGTCGAGCAATAATGTAATTTACCACACTTAATCACGAGAAGCTAATTGAATTATATTGGCGGTTAAGCCTCAAATTTATCTTCCAATTACTAAATGCAAAGTCCTAAGGTGATCAATCAAAGAACTCAAACACAAAGCAACAATTATAATAGTGATCAAGCATTCATCTGATAAAATTCATCAATCCATCAATTAACATTGAAAATCATAAACATCCATACTTGGGCATCATCCTAGCCCTAGAAAATAGTTTAGCTACTCATAACTATTGAAAACATAAAAGAAAACATGATAAAACTTATTGGTGATGACGTTGACAGTCGAATTGAACGATGGCAGCAGCTGCTGCGTTTTTTATCTCTCCGAAAACTCCTGCTAACTCCTCTCTCTTCTAATTCTTGTTCTTTTCCTATATATGCCGCCCCCCTCCTAGGATGATTGGGTAAGGACTTTAATTCTTCACAAATCTGAATTTGGTAAGTTGGATTTGCTTCCATCTTGGTTTCCTACTTACTTCTGCTGAAGACAACTCTCAGAACATCTCGGAATATGAAGCAGCGGCTTAAACATTGACTTTTGGCAGCAGCTCACGTGAATCAAACATGCTGACTCATTGGGTTATTGGGCACATCATGCTCAGGTGGCCTCTTTCTCTAATAAATTGGGCTGATTAGAATAGATGATAGGAATTGGGCCTCAACATATAGTTCCTTAGTAAACCCATAGAGAATTTTACTGCAGGAGTGACTTGTACGAAAATGGTCATAACGTCTTGCATATTGCTACGGCTTACTTGCTATTTGATTCGCTGTTAAGGAGCTCCAGAAATTCCCACGAGTTGGCTGCTTGCAAAACACCAATTGCTCTCATATGCTTCTTTTTGCACATTTAGTCACACTTCTACTTCAAACCTACAAAATAACAAGACGAAGTTAAAACAAACTAAAATTACTCAAGAACATATCAAGAGTCCAAGAATAAGGATATAAAATAGTATGCAAAATCGGTTATATCAAGTGTGCAACACTAGTCTCCCATGTTCATACATGTTTGTAGACTTTGTTGAGTATTAGAGGTCATTGACCTAAGTTGGTTTGCTGCCCAGTTTATAGCTGTAAGCAAGCAAACACAGTCACCGTTTTTATTTCCTTGGAGTTTTACTGCTTTCTGAAAATGAATCTGTGACTGGTCATAAATCACCACAGCATACATTTAAGGTGCCATGTTAGAGGAATACTTGTGTATGTCCTTGTAGCGTGTTGACCAAGCAAGGATCCGCTGGAAGTGAAGTGATTGAGAAGAAGCCGCACGAGAGACCGCTGCATCTAAGTTAGGTACTTTAGATATTGAGCTTGGTTGAAATCTTGTACTGTGCATCTTTTGAAATTTCATAGTGGAAGACCGATCTTCTGATAGACCCCCAGTTTTTTATCCCTTGGTGGATTTTTCCGGGTACCAAAATGTTGTGTCCATCTTTGTGTATAGTTAAAAACTTGGCTTAATTAAAATTGGATTTAATTTAGCACCAACTCTCTTAACATGCAATCTGGACAAATCTGCCTGACTGGTCATCTTAACTGCTGCATTAGAAACGCTGGATTTAATAAGTTGTAGTTGTGGATAGCTCATGAATATCTAACTCACTGATTTCATTTATGACCTAAGTTGGCATAGCATCTGAGTGTTGTTGAACAAATCACAAGCATCCACAAGTTATATTTGTTAAGTGATTGTTACTTTCACTTTGGTAAAGACAAACACAATTGAAAGTAAACTGTCAAAGTTCTTCGCAATGGTGTCTGGTCATCTTTGTGATTATTGTTTGTGCTGTTTGATAAAGTAGAAGGAATTATTTTAAAATACCCCCCTCATTGCCAACCTGCAAAGGGTCAATATGACTATTATTCATGGGGTAAATTGAGGTCATATGACAATCATAATCCAGTAAATCAATAAATAAGACAATCATAATATAAAATATGAGTCATACAACAATCATAAGTGGCGAGATCAAGGTCATAAAATGGTTATAAGTGGGTATATTAATAAATACAGTGGTCTGGGCAAAAAGCATGTGTCAAACCCATATTTGTTTGTAGGGATAAACAAGAAAACCTCAATTGAAACTCACAAAATATAAACCCAAGACAACTTTCAAGAATTTAACAGTTATATTACAGTCATGGACATCATCTCATGAGCAAGACCAGGATCATGGTTAAATAACTCCCTTAAGTTGCTCTCCACTTTCGCAACTTGGTTCGTCAGCTGTTCCTTTGAGGTTCTAACCTTACCGCCTGAAAACAGCAGCATATGATTCATATCTTCTATCATACAGAATTCTCACAAACCAAATAAAACATAATATGTACACTCATCTCACAAACCAAAATCATACAAGTTAAAAGATGCAACCTTTCAACTCTTTTTCATGCTAAATTAAATAAAGAAATAACATAGAATACCAGCCTGATTAATGGTCTACACATTGTTCCAAATCTGAAAAATTCAAAAACTCGTGGATTCACCCACACTTCACATCACACAAACTGAAAAAGAAAAAGACTTTGAATTCACTGTAACCACACCATTGGAAAAGTGAATATCAGGAGCAATACTCCTTGGGACCAAATCTTCGCAAGGTTCTATTTTCAGCACTAAGGTCCATCTAGGAGAGTGATTAGTGATGGACAAAGATACAAGCACAACCAATACTTGGCCAGTGACACTATATTATGGGCAAAAGATCAGCTCTACATTACGAAACTGCCAACCAGTGACGATATCGCATTGCTTAAACAACTTACTTTAACTACATACTCAGATACCTCAGGTCTTCAATTAGTTCTACATGGTAAAATAACACATTATGCGGGCAGATAAAAATAAAATTAAGATCCACAAGGCCAACTAAATACTTGCCCTGGTAATTTACAAATCAAAACTGCACATAAACTTCACAAGCATTAATTACTAGTTCAGCACTGAAAGTGTCCTACAATCAGTCCAGTTTGAACACAATTAAAAAAATGAGGCACATGTGTGGTACTGAAGAGTTCCCCTTTGAAAAAGATTACAACGCACAAAAAATGAGGCACATGTGTGGTACTGAAGAGTTCCCCTTTGAAAAAGATTACAACGCACAATCCTGTTTTCCTTGTGGTTGCAAATTGGCATCAAAATGAGACAGTTAACTCAAAATTTTCAGCGTAATGAATCTACATCAACTCAGAGTCTATCCTCCACATGAAACAAAGTATTATCCCTGAAGAGAACCACCCTGAGAACGGGTACCAGAAAAGGAAAAAAATAAAGAGCTAGTTGCAAAGCATAATCAAACCTATAACCATAACCTGCTCCTCCGCATGCGGAGTAGAAAGAGGAAGTGGAACAAAATTGCCACCCGCTTCTCGCTCCCCTTTTGTACCTTGCCATTCTCGAACCAGACCCCGCTCCAACAAACTTTGAACCAACCCTGTAAATTGAGGGTCACTGACGGTAAAGAACTGAGCTGCATGATGAAACACCAGAGGTTGTGGGTCTACTATTCGGGTCCCTAGTCTTCCTCCCAACCCATGAACCCCCTATGATAGCAAACCATTGTTATGTGGCATTGGAAAGATTGCAACACAAAATCCAACTTTAAAAATTATAACTAAATACCCATTAATCGATTTTGAGAGTAAGATATCAAACTTAAAAACCATAATGCGAGAAGAAGCACAATTTTCCACATTCTATATAAAGACTAAAAGATTGGAACACAGCCCAACTTTCAAAATCATAACACGGTAATTATAAATACATCCATTGATTAGATTTCTAAACAATGCAATGCAATTTATTTACACAAACTCAAACGATAAGATTTCATAATAACTCATGTGAGTGTAAAAGTTACTAATTAATGAATAGTAGTTAACTTGATGGAAATGAGAGAAACCAACCGTGTCGAAGACGGTGGAGCGAACGCCGCGTTTCTCGAGAAAGAGAGCACAGGCGAGGCTGGCCATGCCACCACCGATGATACAGACGACGGGGTCATCGGAGATTGGAGTGGCGAAGTTCACCTGCTCCTGCTTGAGCGTTTTCCTCAAAACCGACCTTCTAGAGGCGCCGTGCTTTTTCCCGAACCTGGGTTTGGGTCTCTGGCCGTCGCCGGCTGAGTTTTTTCACGGGGCCGGCGGAGGAGCAGGTTATGGTTAGAGGTTTTTGGAGAGTTGTGAGGGGTTGGAGGAGGACTGAAGAAGAGTGAAAGAAGGCTAGGATTATAGTTAACCGATGTTAAACTTTGGTGGGACTGTGTACATATGGTGCAATATAAGTATTCTTTCACAGCCTTTAGATTTCTTTTTTAATTGTTTATTTCAATCCAACGGTGAGGGACAGTGGGGGCTGATAAAAAGGGCTGTTTTTCGGCCCTGACCCTAGCCCGTCTCTTTAAGCTCATATCATCATATGAACGTGTTAAAATGGGACAATTTTGGGATGCCCATTTTGCCCCTGTTTTCAGCTTCCTTCACAATACATTTCATGATCTGAATCATTAATTTTCTCAATTATAAAGAAAAAATTATCTATGTAAAAAAAAATTAATCAAATCGAAAGTTGTTCAGTTATCTAACTATGTGGAATATATAAACGGTACAATTAGACGTCAAACAATCCATCTATTTGTTTGGTGCAGTTAAATAACTGTACGATATTTGATTTGATTGAGTTTTTGTAGATATGATCTTTACTATATAATGTACAAAATGAATGGTTTAGATTGAAATATATCGTCTAGGAAGCCACAAATGGAGGCTAAATGCAGCCATGGAAAGCCGAAAATTGTCCGTTAAAATCATGCACAAATTATGCACATTGCCAGAAAACAATATTTCCCCTGTATTACTCAATAGAAGAGTGGACGAGATATTCAAGGTCAGGGCACCTTAGTGGGTTTTGTGTTAGGTTTTTTTCTTGTGCTTTTTATTTGGTCCGGTTGCGGAGCCATGCGACTTTGGCTAGAAGATTGAGTCTGATAAGAACTATGCAAGGATCGTTATGTAGCTCCTTTGCTCATCGGGTTGCAAGTTTGTCTTCCAATATGACTTTCTAACAAGGGTGGGCATAAAGTCCCGAATAATACCATGTTCCGAATTCTCGTCCCAAAAAATCTCATCCCATTCGGATTTATTTATATTTTAATATATCTCGTACCATTTTAAATTTTCTTTGGATGGGACGGGATGAGTAGATCGTATCCCGAAATCTCTTCCCGTCCCATTTTGTTACTACCCGTCCTAGAATTTCAGGAAAATGACCAAATTACCCTTGAGGGTCAAACGTTGACTTTTGAACAGTCAGGAATTTCATGGTTACTATTGTACTCTATGCGAAGAGCTCGGCGATGCAAATGCGTCCGCGAAGACGGAATCGAATTCGGATTGGTATCGGGGCCGTTATGAACGAAAAATGGTTTTGTTTGGGTAGGTGATTGCCACGTGGCAGCTAGTGAGTGGGGGAGAAGGTTTGAGATGCTTCTGGAACCGGTTGGGGTTTCAAAAACGCGCACGCACACAGAGTTTCCCAAAAGGGAAACTCGTGCATGCCGTCAAAGCCCTCGCCACCGTTCTCCCTTCTCCGGCCACCAACCACAATGTTGACCGCCCCAATAGCTTCCTCAAGAACCCCGACACCACACTCTCAAAGTCCCAGCTCCAATAACGGCATGGGACGCCATCGGTGAAGCCCAAAAACCAAAACGCACACCACCGCCATCATCGCCGATCTTCAAGCTCCAACCACGGATCAGGCGTGCCATCACCTGGAGCGTGTTCGTCGTGTCTCCAAGATCATTCGCACAAAGTTTCGGCTTCAATGACCTCACGGAATACCGTTGGCGTGTTGTCTCAATTGATTCCCAAACTCAAACCCAGAAATCCTAAACCCTATCATTTAATCTGCACCTACAAACACTAAGAAATTGACAAAATCAGAAGCCTTAATACCCAAATAACCACAATTTCACAAATTCGAATCCAAATCACAAACTCACCAAGTCATATTTATTCCCAACATCAACCAAAACCCAAATTTAATCGCAGTTCGAATCCCTAGACCAATTCCAGGCCCTCAATGTTCAACACGAAAACCCAGCCCTTTTAATCCCAATTTTTAACCCTAAACCAGTTCCAAACCCTCAATGTTCAATCCAAACACCCAATCCCACAGAACCCTCCTCTGTAATTTCTAAATCTCAAAAACCCAAATTTGAAAACCTCAAAGAGAAATCCCTAATTAAAACCACAGATTCGAAACTTACTTCAGTCTTCTTCGCCATAGAAAACTGACGAACCAACGTCGAAACTAAGGAGAAAGGGAAATACGAGGCTAGAGAGATCTGGGTTGAATTAGGCTGGTGAGATTTTCAAACGGATCTGGGTTGAATTTCTGGGATTTAGAAGAATTTGGTTCAATTCTGGAGATGAGAGCTTCAGACAAGAGAGAGGAGAATTATTGCAAGTGTAAGAGTGTTGAATGGGTTTCGGTCATAGTTTGTGAAAGCTAGAGTCAAAAGGGAAAAGTTAGCAAAAAATTTTGGGGGGAATTTTTATCGCTTTTTGTTTTTGGTGGAACAGACCACAGTGTTAAGTTTAAAACTGTCGTGGAAAGAAATAATGAAAGCGGGATGTTGGATATTGAGCACTCAGACAACAGTTTTTTGTTTTCTGTCGTCTGAAATAATCAGACGGCAGTAAAACACAAAAGTGTCGTCTGAGTGGTATCATCTGATGCTTGTTTTGGCGTAGTGAAGGAGAGTGTTGTACCAAGGAAGGTGTAACAATGGACTATATCTCATTCCTAGGTATGTTCCCAAAATTTCTCGTTCCTCTCCTGTTTCTACTGCCTTTTTGGGTAAAACCACTAAATCTCCCTTATGGCACTCTAGGCTAGGGCATGTGAGCAATGAGGTGCTGACACATTTGTTCAAGGCTGCCCAGCTATCAGTTGATTTTGAAGAAAATAATGAGCAGCTCTGTGAAGCTTGCTTAGAAGGAAAAATGCATAGGTTGCCCTTTCATGTGTCTAATTCAGTGTCAGTCAAGCCTTTTGATCTTGTACATAGTGATGTGTGGGGGCCTGCCCCTTGTACTTCTTTAGGGGATATCGATACTATGTATCGTTTAATGATGATTGTACAAAATATCTGTGGATATTTTGACACACCCCGCCCCAAAAGTAGGGCTTGGGAGTGCGGCCATCATCGACACGTGGTGACGAAACCTTAAACAACTAACAACTACAATAACAAAAGAAAATGAATACACTAATAATATTAGAGCATCTATACAGCGAAAGGAACAATTTACACAAGTCTGACGAACAACAAAAGACAAAGAGACTCTCACTCTTTGTGACCCAGAACAGAGCTACACTGATTCCTGCTGCTTGTCACTGTGGTGCTCAACAGTATCAAGTCCTCAGGGGGCGTAAAACAAGGGTGAGTGGACAGGGAAAATAAATGCCAGTGTAAAATATTTATAAAACATTTACAGATAACATAATATAATAACCCCCACAGTTAAAACAGTAATAGTATACGACTATACCACAAAGAACGTGTATAACATGTATATACATAAACACAACTCGGCCAATATAACTCACTGGGACTCCATACCCAATGAGCCTCAACTATAACCAGCATAACTCACTAGAACTCCAACCCAATGAGCCTCAACCCACTGAGACTCCAACCCAATGAGTCACAACTCACCGGGACTCCAACCCAATGAGCCACAACCCACAACTCACTGGGACTCCAACCCAATGAGCCACAACCCAACTTGTATAATATCCACAACTAACAATCACCATACTCAACAAAACCATTCTAATAAATAGATACGCAACAAGCATGCTCCAAAACAAGCCATAACAACCAACCAGCATAGATCCAACAATCACATCATCATATCATGTATGCATATAGGCGTAAACATTCTCAAATAATACTCATAAACCAAACAGCATCAACCAACCAACATATCACCAACAATCGTATCATCACACTATATATATATATGTAAACATAAATATAAAGGAGGAAGGAAGGGAGAAAAGAAAAAACCACACCCCCATCTATTTGTTGGTTGGTCGTGGTTGTGGTCGCCCGGGGGCGGGGGGGGGGTGGTGGTGTCCCTGGGGGCGCGCCCCCCCCCGCGGTGCCGGCGGGTGCGGCGGGGAGCGCGGCTATGCGATGGGCGTGGTGCTCTCGGGGTGGGCCCCCCCCTCCCCTGTTGTCCTGTTTTTTTTTTTTGGGGTCCTGGCGGGCTCCTCCTTAGTGGGCCCCCCCTCTTTTGTTTGTTCTCTGCTCTCCTCTCTTTTTTTCGGGGTTTCCTTCTCTCTCGGAACCGGTGAGATCTCAAAAGGCCTCGTGCTACATAGAGGTGGGCATGTACATATAAGGCACATCACCCCCTCCCCATTGGTCGCTGTGGGATGTTACAGTCCACTCCCCTTCGGAGCCTGATGTCCTCGTCGGCACACTCGCACCACACGGCAGAGTGGCTCTGATACCAAATTGTCACATCCTGGAACCGGCTCCGTCGTAGCACGATATTGTCCGCTTTGGGCACTCTCCTCTCTGGCCCTCACGATTTTGTTTTTGGGAACTCACGAGCACCTACCAAATAGGTCACCCATCCAGGGATTGCTCTAAGCTCAACTCGCTTAACTTCGGAGTTCCTATCACTTTGAAGTCGGTGAGCTCCCAAAAGGCCTCGTGCTAGATAGAGGTGGGCATGTACATATAAGGCACATCACCCCCTCTCCGCTGGTCGATGTGGGATGTTACATATTCCCACTTGTTAATAAATCTGAGGTTGCTTCTGTGTTTGCAAAATTTCATGCCTTTGTTCTTACTCATTTCTCAGCTTCTATTAAAACTTTTCAATCTGATGGTGGTAGGGAATGCACCAGTTCTAGTTTCAAGGACTTTCTAGCATCAAAACGCATTATTCATCAATTATCCAATCCCTATACCCCTCATAAATAGGAGTGGCTGAGAGGAAAAATAGACATTTAATTGAAACCACTAGGACTCTTCTGCATAATGCTCTTCTTCCTTCATATCTCTGGTACTATGCAGCTAGTCATTCTGCTTTTCTCATAAATCGTATGCCTTGTAGAAGTCTTGGTTTCAAGCCTCCTTATGAGGTATTGTTTGGAACTATTCCTGCCATTAAGTCTCTCATGGTATTTAGGACTGCTGTGTATCCTTTGCTACAAAACTCCACCACCAAATTACAACCTAAAACTCTGAGATGTGTCTCTCTGAGGTACTCCATGGGGTATAAAGGAGTTATCTGTTTTTATCCACGGAATTAGAAAATCATTATGTCTCGCCATGTGATTCATGATGAACATTTGTTTCCCTTTAAACTCCCTTTTGAGTCAGTCTCTTCATAACCTCATCATACAGTTTCACCTTCTCTTTCTTCCATTCCCTTTGTAGTAACTCTTCCTTCCCAGTCTTGTCCTGGTCCATCATTGGTTACACCAAGCACTCCTCCTGCCTTGTCACTCAATCGTCCTGGTCCATCATTGGTTACACCAAGCACTCCTCCTGCCTTGTCACTCAATCAGTGCCTGTCGTGGCATCAGTGCCAATTGCACCTACATCAGATGTTCCTAGTGCAATAGTTGAGTCAGCAGCAAACTCCACCTCCACCTTTATAGAGAATGTACCTCCAGCTCATCCGATGCAGACCAGATCAAAGTCAGGCATTGTACAGAAGAAGGACTTTCAGGATTTTCAGTGTTATGCAACCTGTCTCTCTACTGTCACCGAGTTATCTGAACCAAGGAGCTACAGAGCTGTTGCATCCCATAAGGAATGGCAGGTAGCTATGAAGGAGGAGATTGAAGCTCTCCGCCAGCAAGGTACATGGACTCTGGTCTCTCCACCCTCTCAGAAAAATATTGTTGGGAGTAAATGGGTGTACAAAATAAAAAAGAATTCAGATGGAACTGTTGCTAGATATAAGGCTCTGTTAGTTGCTCAAGGTTTTAGTCAAGAATATGGGTTAGGCTATGATGAAACGTTTAGCCTTGTTGTCAAACATACTAATGTTTGAGTCATCTTAAGTCTTGCTACTAGTAACAAGTGAAAATTGAGACAGTTGGATGTGAAAAATGCATTCTTGCATGGTGACCTGCAAGAAGAAGTGTTTATGAGACAACCACCTGGTTTTGAAGATCCTCAACACCCTAAGTATGTTTGTAAGTTGCAAAAGTCACTTTATGGTTTGAAACAGGCTCGACGGCCTTGGAATGCCAAGTTTACTGGTTTTCTTCCAGCACTAGGTTTCAAGTATACTTATGCAGATTCCAGCCTATTTGTGAAGAAGGAGGGTGTTGATACTGTGATCTTGTTGTTGTATGTTGATGATATCATCATCACTGGCTTTAATGATGGCATGATTCAAGCTGTTGTGGATGAACTCCGTGCGGTGTTTGATATGAAGGACATGGGGTTGGTGACTTATTTGTTAGGTCTCCAGATTGCCTATAAAGACAATGGTGATTTGTTCATTAGTCAAACGAGGTATGCTAGAGACTTAATTAGGAAGGCTAGCATGGTTCACTATGCCATTAAAGGTCATAGACGACGGTTGATAGACGACGGTCGCTGAAAATACCGTCGTCATGAAAAAATAGACGAGGCTTTTGGCTAAAACCGTCGTCTATAAGCTCAGAATTGGGGGAAAAAAATAGGCTCTAGATGACGGTTTTTGAAAGAACCGATGTCTATGTTAAATGTGAAAACACGGAGGACACTGTTCAAAAACACGGAAGACACTGTTTCGCTCTTTTTCATTTGCTCTCGCTCGATCTCACTCTCAGTCGTCCGTCTTTCTCTGCGAAACTTAGGTTAGAGCTCTGCCCCTCTCTTCCACAGATCTGGAAGCGTAAGGTCACGCCGGCGACGGAGCTGTCTTCGCACCCCCCAAGTGATGCTCTCAGTCCGAACCCTTGGTCGCTCCTTCTCTTTCTTCGTGGGTATCCTGTAATTCATGAGTTTCAACCGCTCAATCGCCGCTTGGAATTCGTGGGTATTCCACTTCAAAGCTCGATCGGAGGTCGGCGATTTCATCACCATCTTCATGGGCCTCGACAAGTTCGAGAACAAGGAGATTGCTACCATATATCTGGGTAAGTATAGATAATTTCGAATTTGCAGTTCTAATTTTAGGGCTCATTCGCCATTTGATTACAGTGCCAAATTCAAACCCAATTACTAATGGTTGAAATCTAGGGTTCTTCTTCTGGGTTTTGTAGTTGCAGGAGAAAGAGGATGAAAGTTATCTTGGGTTTCGATCGAGAGTTGCGATTCTAGTCCGACACCGGCAAGACCTCCATAATCGCCATCGCCGTCTGCCACCTAGTCCACTCCGCCTCACGCGAGGTCCAGGCGAGACCCAGTTCGAGCGGGTCGTTGCGCAGGCCCAGCAGCTCGGGGAATCATTCATTGTGGTTTGGTAACTTTCTGATTTCGTGTTTGGATTGGTTGAGTTCGGTGTGTTTGTTCGGTGGCTGTTTTTCATTTGGGGTTGTTTGGTTGTTGAGAGAATGAGGGGAGAGAAATTTTGCAGAGGATTGAATTTTGCAGTAATGGGTTGTTGAGAATTCGAATGCTATGTTGTGCTTGTGGATGTCAACCATCTAAATGATATACTCCAGCTTAATTGTGTCCTTTATTTTGCCGGTTTTATGTTTGTACTATCATGCTTCAGAATGTAGCTTATGGGCAATTTTGTTGCAGATATCCTTTTTGAAAGCATTGCCATAGGATTCCTGGAGGAAAAAACAGTAGTAATCTTGTAAAGAAAGAAGTAGAGCTTGAATTACGAAGGAGAATAATGTATACTATACATAGTTATGGGCTTTGAACTGTTTCTCAAGGATCTTTACGGATGGGAAGAGTGGTATTTATGGCTGTTTTTCTTCTTTCCTTATCTGGTGTAGTGTTCTCTACGATTGTTGTTTAGCATGGTATGTGCTACTGGCATTCCTTCTTTATGCTTTCTTATATTTCTGTATAAATTTTTTATTCTGGATTTATTTATAGATTAGACATGGTGAAGCTGTTGGTATGATTGGGCCTTCTGGCATGGGAAATCTACAGTTCTGAAAATTATTGCAGGGCTTCTTGCTCCTGATAAGGTTCTTAGTTAGTCCCGTTATTTTTTTTTTTTTTTGTTCTTGTTAATTAACTTGTATTCACACTTCATGAGCTTCAATGTTATTGGTTCTCTTATATTTTCTGTCCATTTTTAATGAGCAGGGAGAGGTATATATTCAAGGTCGAATGAGAGTTGGTTTGATCAGCGATGAGGAGATATCTGTTCTTTGAATTGGATTGGTAAACTTTGTTGTTGACTTGTATGATGATGTTAGGCTTTCTGGTTTCTTCTAATGCATTTGTTGTTGACTTGTGTATAATCTATAGGTGTTTCAGAGTGCTGCACTTTTTGATTCTCTGACTGTTCGTGAAAATGTTGGCATTCTTTTGCTTATTTCCACTTGATCTCATATGGTTTGCTAGGTTGTGATACTATGTGCGAACATATAATTCATATTTCCACTTGATCGTAATGAACCCCCCAATGGGCTTGAAAGCCTTTCATGTGGACTGCCAAACGCTAATTCAAATTGTGCTAATTTGTCTCTTTTTCCCTACAGATTAAAAGAGAAGGGGTTTTGCTTCTAAGAGGCTTGGATTCAAGGCTCTCTATGGATCTTCCTTCTGATCTTCAGAAACTTCGGTGCAAGGTAATGTTCACACTATTTACATTGCTTAATACTTGTATATCTTGTTCAAAACATAATTCTCATAAACTTTTGAAGTAAAAATGTGATCTTTAGTAAGTATAAAGGGTTGTTTGTGTTTGATAAGTGACAAAGTAGTGATCTTTGCATCTTGTTGCCTCAGTGATTGTGAAGGCAAGAGGTGGCCCTAGGTATGTGGTTGGATGCTGCAGTAAAGTTGACAAAGAAAAGCTAACAGCAAGCACACGGGTTGTTTTGGACATGACTACTTTGACTATAATGCTTAGGTGAGAAACCTAGAAATATAGAAATTATGTGTCTAACTTATCAATCGTTTTGAATTGTTACAAGGTGTTCTCCTCTATGGACCTCTAGGAACTGGGAAGACATATCTATGCATAATGTAAGATAACTAACGCCCAAAACGTCTTAAAGGATTGTTGTCATTTTTGTTGCAGCTTGTATATCATGGTTTAGGGCTTTGTTGCTGTAGATATACTTTTTTTTTCTTTGAATAAGAATATATCCTTTTTAATTGTTTAACTCATTTTTGTTATTTTGTATTATGATCTTTGCATCTAGGTTGTATCAAGCCCCATTATTGACAAGTATATTGATGAAAGTGCAAGATTGATAAGGGAAATGTTTAATTATGTTCGTGATCACCAGGTTTGAAATTGAATATTTTCATTGATTTTACATTGCTTGTTACTTTTTTATAAGTGTACTTGATTATGTTGACCTTGTCTTCAGCCATGTATCATATTTATGGATGAGATCGATGCTATGGCTTTCTTTCTGTCAAAAACTTGTTGGCCTATAAATGTCAGTGAGTGAGTAGTATCGAAATAGGTTAGGAAGTATATTGCAGTTTCTTGGATACTTTTCTTTACCTCCTTGTGATTTACAAATATAATTTGTAGCGTAACCTGCACAGAGATATAATTTCTTGCATTTCAACACTTAGTTTCTATTTCTTTCTTTTCTTCAATTGTTTCTTCAGCTGCAATGATCAAGTGCTGCTCATAATTTGGTTCTTTGTTCTGTCAATTTTAGTTTTAACTTGTGTTGTTCTGATGGAGGTTTGCTACTGCAGGATTTTGGTTTGTATGTGGCTCTTTTGGTTTACATAGGAAGCTATATTACAAAGATGTGAATGACTTGGAAGGAAGTCAGATTGAGAGGCTCACAACATGCTATATGATAGTTCTTTTTAGTCATGTATAGGTTCTAGTTGTAGTATCAAGTCATATGTGCTGCAATGAATTTGCAATTTGATGTACATAAGTTGAATACTTTGTAAAATGCAAATCATCAATAGATGGATCTTTGTTGGAATTGGAAGTTTATTATTGATCATTGAAATGTTTGTATGGCATTTTTGCAAGAAATAGAACTACATCAATGCAATTGGAGTGGCACCAAAATCTGAAATATTTTAAATGGCAGTTGTGGGTATTATAGACGACGGTTTTTCACCAAAATCGTCGTCTATAACAGCTATAGACGACAGTTTTGGTGAAAAACCGTCGTCTATTGTACTTATAGACGACGGTTTTGATAAGAAACCATCGTCTATAACTGTTATAGACGACGGTTAAAAAACCGTCATCTATAATATTGTTATAGACGAGTCCAAATTCTACGACGGTTTTTAAGCTTTCTTGACGACGGTTTTTGACCGTCGTCTATAACCTTTTTTGGCTTAGTGGTTTCCTGCAAGCCTAGTCCTACTCCATGCCTTCCTAATCAGCATGTTTCAAGGAATGATGGTGATCTTTTGGCTGATCCTACACATTATCGGAGTCAGGTGGGCGCTTTGCAGTATTTAACATTTACTAGGCCTGACATTGCATTTTCAGTCAACATCGCTTGTCAGTTTATGACATCTCCCACAGAAACTCATTTGGGACTCGTTAAACTCATTATCAGATATCTTCAAGGTACAATAGACTATGGATTGCATTATACTGATGGTCCTATGTTGCTAACAACTTATAGTGATGGTCATGGCTCCAAGGGAGGTTTGCCACTGACTTCCCTCTCTGATGCTGATTAGGGCGGTGATATTGATAGCAGAAGATCCACTACATGATTTGTTGTTTACTAAGGACACAATCCTGTGTCTTGGCAGTCCAAACGCCAGGGCTCCGTGGCCCGAAGTACATCTGAAGTAGAATATAGAGCCCTTGCTAATGCAGCTGCAAAAGTGGCTTGGATCTGTCAACTCCTCTGTGTACTTCATGTGAACGTTCCTATACCTCCATTACTACTTTGTGATAGTCTCTCCGTCTTGGCGTTAAGTTGTAATGATGTCCAGCACTCCAAGATTAAGCATCTCGAGCTGGACTTTCACTTTGTGCGTGAAAAGGTGCAACGGAATGATTTGCGGGTTCAATATATTCCTACTGATGAATAGACAGCTGACATCCTTACTGAAGGTTTGCATAGTCCTTTGTTTCAGACACATTCATTCAATATCAAGCTAGGAAACCCTAGCTGGCTTGAGGGGGAATGTTGGATTGTAATAGTAGGGGTGGGTTTTTTATTCCGGTTTCCCGATCCCGCCCGATCCCATCCCGAAGCCGTCCCGTCCCGAAAAATCAGGATTTACATCCCGTCCCGAAAGTTAGGGATCGGGATAGGGAAAGATTATGAAAAAACTCGGGATCCCGGAATCCCGGGAGTATATATCTCCTCTGCCACATGTCAGTAGGTGATTGGCCCAAAAATTAAAAGTAGCCCCACCATCCACTTTCTCTTCTTTCTTCATTCTGAGTCCCCTTCTCTCTCATACTTTTTTTTCCACTTTCTCATTTCATTCGACACTTCATTTCTCTGCATCTTCTTCTGTTCATCTTCTTTTTCACTTCACTTCTCATTCACACCATCCAAGCTCAAGAAAACCCACCTCCCCCAGAAAAACCCAACCCAAGACCTCCTTGTATTTAATCCTTGCGAAGTTATCCTTGTTCGCCGTTGAAGCCTTTCCATTGACCTCGAACTCGCCGCCATGCTGCCTCCTCCGTATCCACCACCGCCATGACTGCTGCGACCTCAAATCTGTATCTTAGCTTTGTTCTCTATGTGTTGGGTAATTGAAATTAAAGTTTATGTTTGGGAAATTATGGTTTCAATTGGGATTTTCGAATTCTGAAAATGGATTGTATTGGTGTTGTTCTATTGTATTGGATTATGTTGTCGGTTAATGCAATCGGAACTGGAGACTCTGTAATTGAGGTTGATCTAATTTGGAGACGAAATCTGGTTTTTGTTCTTTTTTGCTGGCCATCATGAAATCGGGATTTTGGGATGAATCCCGATCCCGATCCCGTAAGATCGGATCCCGAATGTCGGGATCCCGATCATACAGGATAGGGATCGGGAGTCAAATATAGATAGAATTCGGGATCGGGACGGGATCGGGATCGTCCCGAACCCAGGCCTATGTAATAGTTAGTCTTTGTACACGTGTTTACTATGTAGTTAGTGTAGTGTAGTGTAGTTAACTATGCTGCTGCGTTATAGTGAATCACAACCCTCAGCTCGGCATTGGTTTATAAGTTGAGCTGCTCAATGATTGTAACTAATTCTATTAATGAAATCAGATGAGCTTTCTCTCTCGCGCATTCTCTCTCAAATTCTCTCAAGCTTTCTCAGAAGACTCCATGGCTTCCCTCAAGCCTGGTACCATGTTATCACAAACATAGGTGATGGAGGTTCAAGCAGTTAGGGACAAAATTGGGAATTCAACTAGTTAATTGAGTGGAGTGCAGAAAGTGAAATTCATAGTGCTATTGATAATACCACCCTTGGAAAATGCAACTTAAGTCATTTAACCGAAACAACAATATTTCATGTAGCCAATACGCACAAAGGTCCAGATTCTCCAGAATTACAAGATTGGCGAATGATTTCTTATCAATAAATACACACAACTGCATCAAACTGTAAAGCTGAACTTTTTAAACTGAAACTGAAAGATCTCGCAGCTGTATCCACCCATAGGAACAACGGTCCCGAATCTTTTCCACTGTTAAAGCAGCCAAGTTCACAACTGGGCGAATTTTGGCTAACTCTGCCTGTAGGAGAAACCTTCTACTTGGCTCCACCTGCCAAATCCAATTGCAGCTAAAGATTAATAAAAATTAATAGATACGGAGTTCATCTCTAGCCAAGAAAAGTGCATCACCTTATCAATGCAGCGGAATGTATCCAAGACATGGCAGAAAAATGAGAGCTGCTTGTACAGATCAGCTGCTGTATACTGGCAAGGGTAACATTTAAAACCAAATTAATACTCTAACAAAAAGTAAACTAAAGAAAAAGGGTTTTTCTTTTCCTCAGCCCCATCATGCCAACCTTTCTTAGAAGACGCCCACTGCAGCGAGGATAGTTTAGACAAACTGTTCCTCTGTCTGAATCACCAGCAAGCCGGAGGTTAAGACTTCGTGTCGTGTATTTACAAGTTTCATCATCGCACTGGAAGCAAAATTTACAGAGACTGAGATTCCATTATCAATAACCATCTATGAATCAATTAGCCAAAGTTTCACAGAAAATGCAGGAAGTAGTGTACCGTCAAAATGCCCCTATAGTACATTGAAACAAAACCCTCTGCTTGCCTTTTCACCTGAACCATAAACACAGTGATCCAGTACACATTCTGAGTATATGACCAATGACAATAAAAGGCAAGAGTTGGAAGATTGTAATACCTGGTTGGCCATCATTCCAGGAGACAGTCTGCTAGCATCGCCTTCCTCCGGGCATTTTGGACAGCGCAAATTACACCAAAACTCACTGGTGGATTCTTCTACTTGTGCTCTTTTTGACTGTTCTGTGAGTGACTTAGAAACTGAGCTTAAGATAGTTGGGCAACTAAAGTTACTGAAGCAACTAGGACATGTCAAGATTAAAGGCTCACAACCCCGATATCTGCAATTCATCACATGGGTGTGTCAATTACTCTATTTCGTAGAGAATCTTTCATTATGTTCATTCTCATATGGAATGAATTGAACTGTAGGAAGAGGTGGGCAATATAATGAAAGACTTGAGAAGCAATACTCCCAGTTTTTACAGAAATCAGGACTTTATTATAGTATATAATTATCTGCTAAATCAATATCCATGAAAATTTCAAGCGGTATGTATGCCTAACCAAATAACAAGGGGTTTTATAAATTTGTCGCAATAACCAGCAAATCATCGCATTTGGAACCAGATAAGATTACCTCTCTTCGTCTCCAATGTAAAAGAGCAAGCTGGAAGGATCATTTCTGACAGCTACACTCAAATTACTTTTGAACTGAAATTTTCAAGGTGCAGAAATATATTAGAGTAATCAGTAGAGCGATAGCGCTGTCAATCACTTTCAATACTGAAAGAATTCTGAAGGGAATGTTGTTACCTTAGAGCAGTCAAGTCCCAAACAATCAGCCAAGCACTCAGGGCTGGTACCTTGAATTGAAGAGCAGATGCGTGATACCACAGGATAAATCTGCACCCAGAAGCTAACACATCAAGTGTACAGTATGAATGCTTTCCAGTCAATCAAGTTTGGATTAGAGCACAGAAAATAAGATAATAGACCTGCTGTGACAAGTAGTAATCAATGTCAATCATCCATTTTCCATCTTGTTTTAGTTCATCGGGATGTCTAGCACGTTGAGCAAATCCAGTTGAATTACCTGAACTAGTCCCCTGTCCAAATAACGAAATGGGAATGATGATAATCTACAATCCACGAATATCACCACTTAAAGATTTACAACGGGCATGCTCATTCAAAAGAGAAGAACATTACTGCATGACAAACACGTTCGCAGCAAACAATATAGGGGACTGTATCGCCAACAGAACAACCACTGCAGTAACCACTTTGCTTCATTCTTTGTGCCACCTGGAATTTTTCCAGACGTATCAATGCAATTAGATGGTGCCTTGATCAGATCATATTAATTAATACTGGAGTTGGAATATGGTTTTATAACTCACTTGAACATGCGGTTGGTTTTTGGCATCTGGATATGCCTCAGGTCGTTTGGTTAAGGTCTTGGTGATGATAAATTTCTCAAGGGCCAGCTGTCCTTTCCTCATATCCTCTTGCACCTGTTCAGTATGCAGATCACTTATAATACACTTTTTAAGACTATGCTTCAAATTACATCAATTTATTCTTTTGATCATGCAGCTGCATAAAGAAAATGAATTCACTAGGACATTTAAATTGGATTTTTTTCTCGGAAATTAAATCAACCACAATCAAACCCGGGCTCAATGTACCCAAGAGACACAACTTCAATTTCTAAGAAATTTATTCAGCAAGAAGGGGGAAGTGAAGAGGAAAGAATCTGTAAGTCCAGAGAACCATCAGTTTTCTATGATTCAGACTGGAGAGAATCTGCACCACTTATGCTACCTCTTTTTTGTTACTAAAAAACCATTCGGCTCAAAATATTAGAAAGGAGATATGGTGTTACCTTCCTGAGAGAGTTATGAATTGATTCAACAACGTCCTCACATGATCTGAGAGAAGTGCAAATGGGAAATACAAGTAACTTTAACACCAATGGCTGACAGTATCAAGTGAAATAAACAAAACAAAAAATAAGAGAGTTATAACACAGCTTACCCTCCCGACAAAATTTGATTTAGGCAGAAATCTCCCTGCTCCTTTGAGACTAAGCTCCAGTCTCTACGAACCACGTCAAGGCCCTTGCGCTCAATAACCTGCACCAGAAATATTGTAATGTCTTTGGATCCCAAGAAGGGGTTAGCTAACTCCCAAAGTCTGAAATTTTTTATTTTACCTCATAGGATTTCTCATTTCTGAATACCACCTTCACAGCTGCATATTTCTTTTTATTCAGGAGCAGCATTCTCTTGTAGATTCCATCAAGATCAATTTGCAGATATTTATACTTCTTGTTAACCTAGATGCAAAGAGAAAGAGACCAGTAACATTGGTACTTGATAACCAGCAGTACATCACGTAGAAATACAATGGATTTTAAGCTCTGTGTGAGCATATTTGGGAATGGACTTCTTCAAGGGAGTGCTACAGAATAGAACTCTCATGCCACTTACAGCTCTACAAAAGATAATGCGTATTCAATTAAATCTATGAACCACATACTGTTTAGATGGTTACAGCCTCACCTGTCGAATGACATTCTTCCCAATTGCATCTGCCTTTGAAATATCATCCAGCCCCGTAGAAATCATTATCGAATCTGTATCGCCATATATTACCTGCCAGGTAAATAAAATGGAACTTCAGAATTTTGACCAGCTAATAATCAACTGTGTAACTCAGATGGGTTTATTAGAAGAATATATTTCCTACTTCTAGGGTGTATTCAAGAAATGACCTCTAAGTTCAAATTGTTCTGTACAAGATCAACGGTACTTTGTAGAATCTCCCTCCCCTGCACGACAATTACAGGACTTGCTCAATACTAAATTGAAGCACTTGGTGTAGAAGCCAACATCCATATTTATATGAGAGCCATAAGCTAGATGCAAAAACATTTGTTTCCTACCTGCAGTGTTATAAGCTCTGCCAGTGGCTTTGCATAAAATCTCGAGTTGGAAAACCCCAAGCATCCGTAGATGCTGCAATACAGCCGCAGTCATCAATGTGCATATATAGATATGTATCAAAGAAGAGACAATTAGCATACAAAAAACCTCAGAAAATACGAAAAGGCCCAAAAGTAGAAAGCACAAACCTGTTTGCAGTCAGCTTTAGAGCTTGTTGTCGAATGTCAAGTTGCTGGAATGTGAGAGAAGGAGCGTCCTCATTCATCTTCTTCATAAGTTGCTTTGCAGTTCTCCTCCTTTTAACTAATTCTTTTAACAACTGAAAAGTGTTGCCGAAATGTATTATACTCGAACCTGCTTTGTTTTAGGAAATGAAATGGAAAAGAAAAAAAAAACATACAAGGCATACAATATTATAGCATGCATATGCTCAGGAAAAACTCTGCTTGGGCTGAAATCCGGTACATGAATAAATAAGAATGAATTATTTCTGAGGATAATTATACCTCAGGTAGAATTCCAGTTGTTTTACTAGAAGACAAACGAGACACCAATCCTTCTGGAGATCTATCCACTGTTGTGAAGCATATATTGTATTCCTGATAAAAATAATTATTAAGCAACATGTCCGTGAAAAATTATACCTTATCTTGCCATAGGCCAGAAACACACTGAGACTCAATGCAGAGAAGGCGGAGAAGAGATAGGTTCCGAATTTTAAGTAGTGACACCAAAAGTACAAATGCTACTAACCTGAATGATAGACGGGTAAAGACTGTTGAAGTCCAGAAGTAAAATGTACTTGTCATATAAACCTCTTTTTGGCTCCAAGACCAACCCACCCGCATATCCAGGAGATTTCTTGCCTTTTCCATAGCCACTCTTCGCACCATTATCAGTATTAAAATCAACATCTTTGCCCTCAACACCATCATTTATTCCCTGTTTGGTCTGTTTTGAGTCCGTCGGATGAGTAATCTTGTCTGGAAGAATATACTTCTCTGCATGGAAAGCATGCAATAACAGATACTCCACTCGTTGTGCCCTAGAGCCCTGAATAATCCGTTTTTAAATTTAGACCAACAGTACCTTTTAGGTCATGCTATTAATCAATTTTGAATGTGATCAGTTAATAGAAAAACATCTTAGCATAGCACTCACTTGTAGAGTTTTTCCCCAAAGATTCCCACTTATACGAGTCAGATGATGTGTGAGGGGAAGAACGCTCAAATGCAACATGAGCTCCACGGACAACCATGCATCTGTCTCGCCGTATTCAATCTGAATACATTAAAAACAATACTCGAATAAGATTGAAAACAGACAAAGGAATAATTTAGAACTGTAAAGAGGATATTTCACCCTCATTGAGCTGAGAGTTAAGTTAAAAAAAAAAAAAAAAAGTCATCACTAAGCTACGTTTGAATATTGAAACCTCAGAACATACCTCAACTTAAATCATCTAAAATTAAACATGACCATTCTTTTGTTTTCTTTTGATAATATCACTAAGCTCACTTTGAAGAGGAAGATGGCCTAATAGGTAAGCATAACGGACTTCCATTACATTCTGTAAACAAAGAAATTACCTACTAGGACCAATTAAAGTGATAGCATCCACAATGACTGGTCTATACATACTATCTTAAAGCTATGTCAAAACTCTCAAAACTCTAATCTTTTTCCAAGTAGATCGTTTATGAGTTCCATACTCAACATTTTTGTGTTTATTATTGAGATTTTATCGATAGTCTTTTCATCATACTTTCCTATTTCCAAACTACTCTCACTACGAGAATATATTGTATTATTTTGAATATGCTACCCTTCACGTCAAAACCTCAAACCACTAATTTCTTTTCCCGATAAGCAGATGGTCATTTATGAGTTTAAAAAAAAAAAGCATTAAACCCAGATCATTAATCAACGTAAGCATGAGACCCTACAAGTTCCGTCAGAGCCTCTGATTTTTCGAACATTTTAGGAATATCATGTGGAGTAATCTCCTTCCGGTCTTTGTTCAGCTGAGTCTTTGCAAGTTGAGTCAGAGAATAGCTAACCTGAAAAACAGCAACAAACATTGCACACCTGGGATATTAAATACTACACATAATCATGATTACCGGGTAAATAGTCTCCAACACAGCTATCGTACCTCCCTTAATAGGTCGCGCGCACACAAGTACGTATCACACAAAACCCGACCTGCAATGCAGGACATGATCCCTTGACTGGCTCCAGACCCAAAACTGGTGCTTCGTTTTGCAAGCTCGGGCATCTCAGAACGCTTGAGACGGCCTATTCTGGACCACGTCCTGCTTGGAACATGGTGAGCCTGCCAAACCAGACATCCTTACATTTACATGGGAAATGGTTTATGTGTGCACAAAATGCCACGGATATGGAAATATTTTCGCAAAACATCTGATCCGCAACACAGCACAATTTTCATTCTTCTTTCACTATAGTAGTCTTTTCATTTTAAAAAAACCAGGACAAGCACGTAAAATAGCATAATTACAAGAAATGGGCGTGTGGAAACCCAGTAGCCAAAATTTGCATTTAGAGGAGTTTGTTGTGGGTGGTCAAGGCTTCTTACATCAACAGGTCATATAGATGGTAAGGTGCTACACCAGGTCTGCAGTTGTATTCTATTTGGTCTCCAGATGGAAAGTATAATCACGATCACTAAATTTACTACAATGAAATTGTGGCTGCTTTCTCAGTGTTTGTCATCTTAAATTCATAGAAAATACACAATAAGGATACATCCAATCATTTTAACAGACAAAAAAGCAAAATATTCACACCTGAGCTCTGTGGAGAAGAAGATCCAAGTCAAACCCGGATATATTATGTCCAACAAAAACATCAGTATCCAGCTTGTCCAATTCAAGGAAGAGACGGTTCAGCAATGCCCTTTCACTGCAAAAGGAGTTCAAATGTTCTTCAATGACAGGTCTCAAAATACCAGATTTCACTAGGACAGCTTCAATTTGTTCAGCAGTCAAAGGAAAAAGGTTTGTTTGAGGACGAGAGAAATATAAGTAAACCTACCCGCTCTCGAGGATTAAAACATTTGATCCAGCTTTAGTGTTCTTATCTGTAGCTTGTTTAGCAAATCCCATTGGAAATATGCCTCCATAAAGCTTACGCACAATAGTAAAGTGGGTCATCATACCGGGTTTATTCAAGTCCGAAGCTGGCATGGGTGTGTCAATCTGAAAAAGCAAAGGGCGTAGAATAAGGATATTGGAGCAAAACTCTTGAGTAATTAGCAAGAAAAAGGAGCTTTCACAATATAAACAATTTAGGAATTCGAACTTCTCTCACTATATTCCATAAAAAACAGATCAGACGAGAATTAGTACATGTACCAATTCATCGGGCACAAAACAAAACCAAAATAAGTAGCCAAAAAAGTTTCCGTAACAAACCTTGGTTCTGTGACAACATATAACCGATGCGGAAACAATTTCATTTGCATTCAGCTTCTCGTTGATGATAGTTTTCAAACTTATTGAAGTAACAACCAGCGGTGGAGTGTCTGCAGGTGCCTTGGTGGAAGGTAAAACCTTTATGTGTTTGGGAGAAATAACAATCAACTCAAGTTTGCACCAGCTCACCTGCACAAGAGAAAAGCAACTGAACCTATTAGTATGCAAAATTCATGAGGAACGGCTAAAATAAATAACAACAGGGGCCAAGACTTGAGTATCTCTCACGGGTTGCGGAGCAGTGCCAGGAATACGCTTTGAAACTGACAGCCAGGAAGGCCCTTTGATCTTCCTTTTAACAACAAAAAGTTCCAGCGCGCTGCACATGATGTTAGCAGAAGTTAAAGGTGTTTTCTTTAGACAAACAAGCCAAGAGGAATAAAAGTATATAAGCACGCAAGGAAGGACTTGTACCTGGAGTGAGTTCCTAAAACAGCAGAGAAGGAGTCTCCTTTTAGATCTGCCTGGAGCGGGGGATACTGGAACAGGGAAACCGGAAGTGGGTAAAATAAAAAAGAGATAAAATAGAATGAGCAAGTTTCAATAACAAGATGGGGTCAGGTCAAGTCTCTGTGAACCGGTGGTTACTTGAGGAACAACCAACCGGGCATGAAACTCCAAATGTTTAATGAGGAGGAAGGTGTAGCACAAAGTGGATATGCATGCAGCTTAGAGAGGGGTTACTTGTTCAAGTGCTGTAAACAGAAGTAACGGAGTTGAGTGCGCGTACCTTGAAGGGATAAGTGATCTTAAGTACGTAATACTCCCCTTTAGGTATGTCAGATCGCTCGAATGCGTATTTCCTCTGTGATGATAAGTTCAGATAAATCAGTTGGGGGGCGACAAGCACAACAAAGAACATATGAAATTACTATTCGACGGAATTCAAAAATATGGTGGTGAATTGAGTCTGCAAACCTTAACCGGTGTCAACGAAAAAGCTTGGACGCCGAGATCTAACAGCTTGTTTTGTATTTCCTTCTTTAAATCTGAAAACACGTCCTGAGAAGAAACACAGCAAAGCATCAAGTGAAGCATAAAAGTGAACAACGGGAGGAAAAGAAAACTATCAAAGACCCACATGCAGCTTGTTACGGAGATCTGAGCGTGAAATCCTGGACTCTTGAAAGTCCTTTTCGAGATCGATTATTTGCAGGCTACGAGAGGAGCAAGTGATTGGAATCGCATAGACACATCTCTGCATATTCTCCACGACTAGACAACAGCTCTGATATGAACACGATGCTTTGACCTGTATGTATACAACATTCCAACAATGACAAGTACAAAACAGAGACTTTTGTAATAAAAGAATCAGGCTAGCCAGTGTCGCAATTTACCTTCCCGAATAGATAAAGGGCGCCCCTATTATGTCCATAGAACACTTCGTAAGCATCAAGCATGTAAAAAGCTAGTGGCCCATCTGATTCGGTATCAAGATCCAAGCGTTCGTTCTGAATCCCCCCTGCAGTTCCATTCGCCGAAAGAAGGTGGGATTGCTGAGCTTGGGGGGGCAGACCAAGTTTGTCATGAATCGCCCCTCCAATTACATACTCTGAAAAATGACTGAATTGCTGGTCACTTTCAATTAGCCCTCCAATAGCTTTCTTTGAAAGATGACTGGATTGCTCAAATTGGGGGGGTAGCCCAATTTCACAATCCAAGCCCTCCTTGTGGATGCCGTCAGAATCGCTTTCTTTAACCTCTTCACCAATAGCGCTAGCATTTGCAAGATTTCTATCAAATTCAACACCCTCATCGGAGGCTCTCTGACCCTTGTTTGCAACACTCCTCCGCTTCTGTCTATCGGACTCGTCCGGAGCAAACTCGGCAATTACTTGATCGACAATATCATAACTACCGCCGCACAACCTTGCCTTTTCATGATTTCTAGTTTTAGCGCAGGCTGATAACGATGTGAACATCGAAGATAGCCTTTGCTTCCCCAGCATCGCCGCCACCGCGGCCACCGTACTAGATGAATTGGGCTCCTTGTCCTTCTTCTCCACTTTCTTCCTTTTGCTTTTGGGCTTGTCATCGTCTGATTCCTCCAGCAACCCATCCCGAGTCCAGTCCTCTTCTTCTCCCTCGTCGCGATACCCTAGCCCATCCTCGTCGTCCACAATGAAGTCTCCGAACTCTTGGCGGCGCTTGGCAACCAGAGCTTTGTACTCGTTCTCGGCCACCGTGTCATAGATCGGTTTTTCAATCTTGATTCTCAACTCCGATCGCCCGCGGCCCCCCTTGCATACGGATCTCAGGTGCTTGAGAGCCTCGGCACGTGCGGACGATGATCCAGATTCGCCCCTTTGCCGCCGAATCCCGGCTGTTCTCGGCTTCTCGTCCGTCATTTCCCCTTTCTTTTCTTTTCTTTTCTTTCTGGTGGTGGGTCGAATAGAACTGTGTGCCTGAGAGTATTAAAAATGAAACAACAAATAAAAGTGACGCTAGGGTTTTGGTTCTTTCGGCGGGAATGGATGTTTCGAAAGCCCGCCAAATTTTGGTCTAAGAAAAAAAGTCCGCCAAATTACTTTTACTGTAAACCAAATTTTGGTCCAAGGCTCCAATAACATTGTATGCACACCTTGGAAACATCAAAGCATGGACGCCAACTGGATTGCACAACATAAAAGAATATCCTTTTGGATATTCTTCCCCCACTATCAAATGCACAACGGCTGCCTAGGGTTTTTTCATTTTTCATTGTTTCTTTGTTTCCCTCACTTATGCGCCGCTCTTTTGCCATTTCTCTCTACTGCACATTTTTCACTCTCAAAAAAAAACTTCAACATTCATTAATGCCAGCCCAAAAGTACCCCAAATCACCATAAAAAAGCAGCTATCAGGCCAAACACAACCATGCAGCCACCATCTCACCGTAAACCACCATAACCCACACGCTCATACGGACTCTAAAACCGTACGCACTCATCCACTATTCGTTACAGCACCCCTCAAGTATCCAGTTCTACACGAAAAACCACTTAATCCACGAGCTTTGATGACAACAAGCCCCCACAATCCATGCACATTCCTTCTACATGTCAATCCGTGAGATCAAGTGGCCAGCTTGGTCAAACGGTACCATTTCGTCCTTTTGCTGGTCGGGGTCGTCCAAACGGAAAGATAAGCGCTCCTATATCTCCCCAATCTGCTTTCTTGTTGACCTTTGGATTCGGATTTGGCGATTTCATGACCGTTCTAACCATATTTCTTGTCTTCGCAGGTCCAAAAGAGGATGCTGATGAGGTGTCATGATGTCCAAACCCAGATCTCGTCAGATCTGGGCATAGAACCGATCTGCCTAGCCTTTTTTTCTTCTTCTTTTTTTTTTTCAAATTTTCCTTTCTGTGTAATTTGCTAGGAAACTGGGCTGTACTATAGTGATATTTTTTTCTGGTCTGTAATTATTTTCATGGCTGATCTCCGGGGTGCTGATGATGGTGTTAACTGCCCGAATAATTGCCGAATGCTGAATATGTTTGTGATCTGTTTGAGACTGTAAATGGCAGCTGGATGCCTGATCCAGCACTATATATATGAGAATGAATGCCATGTACTGTATCTGCTATTAATGTTTTCAGCTAGTATGCATGTTTATGCACGATAATCATTGCTGAAACATGAAATCAATTAGTGACACACCCCCGAACTTGAGGGGAACTTAATCCACACAATATTAGACAATTAGAAACAAAGGAGTTAAGCTACAATGCGTCCCTGTATTTGCGATTCCTCCCCTGGAGTAGATTGTTGTCTGTGATTGTAAGTACCTGTCATACAAAAACAAAACCACTAAGAACCACCCTAATTAACCAAATAAAACTTAAAAGACAAAGAGAAGGAAATTTTAAGTACAAAATTAATTAATCAAACAAGTAAAAACACAATTAATCCCCGGTAACTGTGTCAAAAACTTGTTGTGAAAATAATGTTCCCTTAGTTTTACGCAATCGCAAGTGTACGAATCGTGAAATATGATACAATCCGTTTCAAAATTTTCCCAAAATTATTGTGGAATGACCAAAATGCCCTTGAATGGTCAAACGTGACTTTCGAACAGTAAGGAATTTCATATTCAATATTGAACTCTATGCGAAGAGCTTGACGATACGAGTGGGTCCGCGAAGACGGAATTAGATTCCGAATTGTAACGAAGATGTTACGGACGAAAAACGAAGAGGAGTTGTAGTGGAGTCTTGCCACGTGTTGGCTTGTGATTGGTTAAGGGAGTTTCTGATCAATTTTAGAAGAGTTTTTTTGGGGTATTTTTGTTAAAAACCCAAAACACCTGTGTACAGTATCAAAAACAAAGAACTCGCTTGAACCCAAACCGCATAGACTGCCGAAGGCACCCCCATCGGCATTGGCCTTCCGGCGAGCACCCATCAGAGAAATTGAGCCCGGAATCGTGCTCCCCACAACTTCGCGAGCACGAAACACCTAGTGCAGGCTCGGGAAGCATCGCGAGACTCGGTTGGCGACGCCAAAACTAGCCGCGGCACCATGAACAGCTCACTGCCGATTTTGATGCTCCGGCCACCAATTGAGGACGCCGATGCCACCAATCGATTCCCTGCAGCTTTGAGGTTGTGGCCATGAATTTCCAGCTCGAAGACGTCGTGGATAGCCGTCGGCGATGGTGAACAGAAACCGCCACTTTCCGATCCTAATTCCAGCCAAACTAGGCTGAGGTAAGCTTCGAAAATCATTCCAATAGATTGTTGGAGTTGTTTAGATGGATTTTGATATAACATGCATCGAAAATGGACGAGAATTGAGTAAATTGGAGGTCGCCGGAATCCGCCGCCTTTCAGGGCTTTTTCCAGCCAACTCCGGCAACATTGAGTTATGAAATCCTCATTTTTGAATTCCTGGTGCTTTGTAGATGCGTTTACATATAAAAATTGTTGAATTTGGTTGAGAATTGAAGGAGATTAAGCTATGGGGGTTTCGGCCGGAAAATCTGCAGAAACCGGCGAGGTCACGGCGGCGCCGGCGTCGGCACCACCGGTGACTATATCGATGCCACGTGGACGCCACCTCACTACTGACTCAGCACCATGTCAACATCGGAGTGCTGACGTCAGCGGACCGTTGACCAAGTTTGACCGGTGACCAATTTTAAGGTTTTCGACATTCCGGATCCGATGGCGAACTCCGTTTTGCCATCGAAGATACGGTTAAACCCCAATTGAGCAAAACAGTGGGAGTTAGGGTTTTTACGATTTGAATTCGGTTATTGTTATTAATTGTGGTTATTGGGACGTTCATGGTGAACGCATTCCTTGGAAATAGCACAACTGGGCCGAGCATTCAGGCAAGGATGAGGAGGATCACCTGGTATCACTGTGAGTGGACTGGTTTCGGTTTTAAATTCATTTGAGCATGCTATATCATATTATATATATTTATATGTTGGTAAATGATTGGTTGTTGGACGATATACATATTGTGATTAATGATTAGTACAGATGATGGCACACCTGAGAATCCAGTGGGGTAAATTCCTAGTGGGTTCTAAGCATACGATGTCTGGGCATTGGTGGTTAAATTCCCCTTGTCCTGACATCCGGGCATGGTGGTTAAATTCCCCTTGTCCTACACACCGTCACTGGTGGTTAAATTCCCCAGGTCGGATTAGATCACGGCCGTAGGTTTATATTGTGAAAATGCACAGGTATGCCTATTGTGATACCTTACTGTACTACTGCTGCATGCTCATTATAGTAAAGGCTTTTACTAGGTGTTTTCAAACTATGGGGGTTATTATATAAATTTGTAAATGTTTTACTTGTCCACTCACCCTTGTTTTGCACCCCCACAGGTTTTGATACTGTTGTGCACCACCGAGACGAGCGGCAAGACCCTGAGTAGCTCTAATCTATGTTACAAAGAGTAGGACTCTCTTTGTCTTTTGTGTATTTCAGACTTGTGTAAACTCTTCACTTCCGCTGTATAGAAGCTCTGATATTATGTTTACGGTTGAGTTGTCGAGTTACGTCCCGTTGTTTTATCGTTTGTTGTTTCTTTCGGGGTTTAAGGCTTCATCACTCTTTGGGGGTGACGGCCGCACCTCCCAGGCCCCACTTTTTGGGGCGGGGTGTGTCAAAATAGTATAGCTTTGCAAGTACGGATTATTGATTCCACAGAGATTAAACGTTTTACTTATTTAGTTACTTAACTTTAGTGCTAATGCATACACCTAAGTGTAGGACTAGCGAGAATGATTTTCTAGGTTTTCTAAAACTAAACTTAGACTAATAATGAAAATAGAATTTAAACAAATAAACATAAACTGCAAAACAAACAGCAAGGGGAGATTAAATCAAGATAAAAATGCCTAGGGCAACGATTTCACCACAATCAATCCAACTTAAGTTAATGATTCAATTTACTATTACATTCATTCACGTTGATGGTTAAGTTCCCCATATTACACAATATCCGTGGTATCTAGATTATCATGCACAATTTTTTCATATGCTAATTGACTATGGTATTTAGCACAATTAAACACACAAAAAGTCATTAAGATCTTTGGATACTTTTGGATAACCACATAAACCCTAGTGCATGGTATCTACATTAAGGAATTTACGATATCAATTGCATAAAGCTAAACTCAAGTTAAACATGACATCTGTTTTAACTTGCATCAGATAACTCAATTAACAATCACAAAGAAAGCAACCAAGTATGATCAAACGGCAATTGATATTCAACATAAACATAAACTTCATAGAAAAATCCAAAATCATAATTTACATATTCATGATTGGGCTACATCGAGCCCTAGCAAAAAGAACTCAAAACTGCCGAAACTCTTCGGCTTCGAAATAAACTAATGTTAAAAAGTTGAAAAGTAAAGATAGATGGTAAGGTGATAGATGCGGCAGCTTGGCTGCCACCCAGCTTAAATAGAGACTTAAAACAAATCGTAGGCAAACCCTAATTTAATCTAAAAAGGGTAATTAATTGGAACCACAACTCCTAGTGCACTAGGGAGAATCTCAGTAGCAGATTTCATGACTGATTCAGGATACCAAACGAACTTGTAAAATCCCACCAAAATTTGGGTTTAAAGATCTCTGTCTCATCTTCAATTTGAATACTCGCTGGCTTCTAGCAAAAATCAGTAAAGGCCTCAACGATCCAATCTTTCACAGCTGCGCAAAGAGGGCTGCTATGTACACTCAGTTTTCTTCTTTGGACACCTAGTTTCTTTGGAGACCCATCTTATTTTTTTGAAACTACTTTGAACACCCAAATTTGATTAAAATTTTCCACTTATACCCTTCATTTTGTTTATTGAACAAATTTTCTTGAGCACTTTTAAACTTTTCTCTAGACACCCAAAAATAGAATTTGTTAAACTCATCTCTCCCTACCTCGTTGATGTCTAAGATTCACCAAAAACTCAAATCTATATTCAAAGAAGTTCATCAGATTTGTTTTGAAGCATAGGAGGCATAAACTGTGAAAATTCCGCAATAAAACTTTAATACAATCAATGAAAATTCTTACTTTTTCTTCTTCGGATTCATCCTTTTTTATTGTGTATTTCATTAAAAATAGGAGATTGTATGAGATTTAGGGTTTAGAAACATAGAGTAGGATGCAAGATGAAATGTCAGATATTATATTTTTTAAAAAACCTAGATGAGTGTATAAGAAACTAAACCCTTAAATGTAATTTCACATAAGGGTATAAATGTAATTATATGTTATTGATACGACCCGTTCCAAAAAATCCCCCAAAAATATTGAATTGACCAAAATACCCTTATTGGTCAAACAGTTGACTTCTGAACATTGAGAAATTTCATGTTCGATATTGGACTCTATGTGGAGAGCTCGATGATACGAACGCATCCGCAAAGACGGAATCGAATTCCGAGTTGTATCGAAGAAGTTACGGACGAAAAATGGAACTATGGTGTAGTGGGACTGCCACGTGGCAGCCCGTGATTGGGTGGAGGCTACTGGACAGTTTTGGAAGCCGGCCTGGGCTTTAAAAACCCAAACCAGCCCAAGTTTCCCGAAAGGGGAAACCCGAACTCGCCCAAAATCGCCGAGAAAGCCCAACGCCCTTGACCCTTCGCGGGCGATGGATCGGGCCGGCGACCACCGGCATCTTCTTCCCCTCGCCGAGACGAAGCCGGAGCACCTCACATCATCGATGGAAACCCACGGAATCGCCGGCAAACAGACACACGGAATCCGCGAGCTTTCCGGCGAGATTCCGGCCAGCACAGTGAGAGGTGAGTCACGAAAGTTGGATTTTTGGATTCCTTGGTTTCCGTAGATGCGTTTTGATATAAAGATCGTTTGATTTAGTGAAGAAATAAGGAAGATAGAGGGTTTTGAAATCGGGTGAACAGTCGGAGGAAAATTCCCAGTTTTCAGCGACGGCGACGACGGCGCGGCGGTGATGACGTCAGCACCACATGGACGCCACATGGGCGACACTGTGTGCCACATTGGCAACACGTCAGTGCCACGTGGATGCCAGGTCAGTGCCACGTCAGCATCTGTTAGGCCACGTCACACGCTGGTGCTGACGTCAGTCCTAGCATTGACCGACCACTTTTCCGAGTGGAAACGATGTTCTGAATCCGATGGCGAGATCCGTTTCGCCATCCGAGTTACGGTTAAACCCCAATTAAGCGTAACATGGAGAATTAGGGTTTTACGGTTATTCGTTCGGTTTCGTTTATTAATTATTATGACACTGGGCTTGTTAGGTGATCAGTTCCCGAGGAACCAGCGTAACCAACCCGAGCCTACGGATGAGGACGAGTACAATCGCTCGGTATCACTGTGAGTGGACGGGTTTTGGTTTTAAAGTACTGTTTAAGCATGCTTTATATTTATGTTTACGTATATATGCATTTATGATATGATGTTGTGATTGTTGGATCCTTGATGGTTGTATCGTTTTGGAGCATGCTATATATGTATATACTTGAGATGGTTATGCTAGTTGGTTGTTATTGTATTGTTAATGGTTGTTAGTATAGTTAGTGGCATATTACTGGGATCCTTGCATATTCATTGTTATGGGTTCGAGGCCCTATTCGTATTCATTGTTATGGGTTCAAGGCCCTATTCATATTCATTATTATGGGTTCAAGGCCCTAACCATATGCATTGTCATGGATTCGAGGTCCTAGTCATATATGGAGTGTACTGTGCAGGGGAAGCGGGTACCTTGGCATGTGAATATAGTCTCCTTGCCAATGTAAAGTGCATTAGTATTGTTGTGATTGTTTATCGGCCCAATCACGTGGTGTATTTGGTTGTTGCTGCATGTTTGGTTTGGTATACTGGTATATTACTGTTTTAACTGTGGGGGTTATTAAATGGTTTTAAACTGTTATACACTGACATTTATTTTCCCTGTCCACTCACCCTTGTTTTTACGCCCCCTCAGGACCTGATATTGTTGTGCACCACCGAGACGAGCGGCAAGAGTCAGGATAGCTCTGTTCTATTTCACAAAGAGTGGGAGTCTCTTTGTCTTCTGTTGGTTGTCAGACTGGTATAAACTTGTTCCTTTCGCTGTATAGATGCTCTGATATTATTTTGTATTCCTTTCTTTCGTTTAATTGTGATTGTTGGTTGTTTAAGGCTTCGTCACCACGTGTCAGTGATGGCCGCACTCCCAGGTGCAGGTTGGCAATGAGGGGGGTATTTTAAAATAATTCCCTCTTAATTAACAAACAGCACAAACAGAAACACAAAGATGACCAGTCACCGTTCTGGTCAAGCTTGACAGTTAACTTACAGATTGTGTTTGACTTGACAGATGTTTTAAGATAGCAATCACTCAACAAATATAACTTGTGGATGCTTGTGATTTGTTCAACAACACTCAGATGCTATGCCAACTTAGGTCCTCAACGAAATCAGTGAGTTAGATATTCGCGAGCTATCCACAACTACAGCTTATTAAATCCAGCGTTTCTAATGCAGCAGTTAAGATGACCAGTCAGGCAAATTTGTTCAGATTTCATGTTAAAGGAGTTGGTGCTGAATTAAGTCCAATTTTAATTAAGCCAAGTATTTAACAATACACAGAGATGGACACACGATTTTGGTACCCGGAAATATCCACAAAGGGACAAAAAATCGGGGGTCTATCAGAAGACCGGCCTTCCACTACGAAATGGCAAAAGATGCCCAATATAAGATTTCAACCAAGCTCAATACCTAATGTACCTATCTTAGATGCAGCGGTCTCTTGTGCGGCTTCTTCTCAATCACTTCACTTCCAATGTATGCTTGCTTGGTCAACACAATATACGGACATAGACAAGTATTCCTATACATGGCACCTTAGTATGAATGTAGTGGTGATTTATGACCAGTCACAGTTGCATTCCCAGAAAACTACAAAGCTTCAGGAAATGAACAGTAACTATGTTTACTGCTACAGTTATGAACTCGGCAGCAAACTAACTAAGGTCAATGACCTCTAAAACTCAACTAAGTCTATGAACATGCATGAACATGGAAGACTCTAGTTGCACACTACTAATTCGACTTAAAGTAAGAAAACTTTAAAAAACAAGCCGAACTAGGAAGATACACTATGCCATTTTTGGTCATAGACGACGCTGGAGAGACGACGTTCGCATGAAAAACCGTCCTCATGAAAAAACAGACGACGGTTTTGGCCAAAAGGGTCGTCTATAAGGTCAAAATTGGTAATTTTGAAGTTTGTAGACGACGGTTTTCTACAAAACCATCGTCTATAGCCAGACAAATTTATTTACAAAAACACGGAAGACACTATTTTCTCTCCTCCACTTATGTTTTCACGCTGCAGGTTGGCAATGAGGGGGGTAATTTTTAATTAAGTCACGGCACGTACAATCAATTCACACAGAAGATCACTTTCAGGTGACCAGTCACCTAAAGTGATGAACCTGATACTTGTTTCAATACTTGAATCACGTGACCAGTCACGTAGTTTCCAAACTCAAGTATCTGACTAGTCACTTAGATTACAGATTGTGTATGCTTGTGAATTTGTTCAACCACACACGAATGCTATGCCAACTTAGGTCCCCAGAATAGATTCAGTGAAGATGAAATCTGCGGGCTATCCACAACTACAACCTATTCAAATCCAGCGGTTCTAATGCAACAGTTTATAGGATGACCAGTCACACAGATTTGTCCAGATTGCATGTTAAGTTAAGTTGGTGCATAATTAAGTCTGATTTTATAATTAACCAAGTGATTAACAAATCAAAGAGATGGACACAATGTTTTTGTACCCGGAAAAACCCCAAAAGGGTAAAAAACCGGGGGTCTATCAGAAGACCGGCCTTCCACTATGAAATGGCAAAAAGGTGTCCAATACAAGGTTTCGACAAGCTCAATATCTAATGTACCTAGTCTTAGATGCAGCAGTCCCTCGTGCGGCTCCTTCTTCAATCACTTCACCTCCAGTGGTACAGATGACTGGTCAATCACTTTCCAGAGAATACACACGTATGTCTGGTAAGCGGCACCAAAAGTAGTAAGCTGTGATACTGTATGACTAGTCACCAACAGAGTTACAGAGAGCTACAAAGCTTCAGTAACACAGCTGGGTAACTAGGTGTTTTGCTGCAACAGTTTATAAAACTGGGCAGAAAAATCCGAAGTCAAATGACTCCTAAATATCAACTTTGTCTCAAATTATGTGTGAGCATGGGAGACAAGATTGAAGACCACTATTTCAACTTCTAAACTTAAAATGAGTTTTGAAAACTTGGAAGTTGAAACGGTGAAGATAAGAACTTCTTCAAGGTTTCCTTCAAAGATGAATGTTTTGAAAACCCGAAAACTTTGAAAGAAGTTCAATCGCTTGCCATCTTATAGATTCTTGTATGAACTTTATGTGAATGAAAGTTAATAAGAATGTAAGAAACAATTCGAAGCAAGAACCCCAAGTAAAAATGACGGACAAGGTTTAGCTTTTATAGCCAAAGAGGATATGAAATGAATGGCCGAGATTGCATCAAGGAACGGCTGAGATTTCCTTAAACAAAAGTAACCCTAGGCAAATTTAGTTAGTGGAGAACAGTTGACAACCCAGCGGGTAAAAGGATGTTCGGTCAAAACTGGATAATAGAGTGGTCTGTCAATTTAACTGATCGGTCGCTGTCAGACAATCTGTCACATGCGGAGTTTAGATGACCATACACCAAATACATGAAAACGACAGTTTTGTAAAGAACATGATTTTCTCAAGAATAATCCTATGTTTATGAAATCATATGCAAACATAAATGATGTCAAATGCTGTAGAAATCTGGGAGCACATCTTCACATCTTGATCTTCAAGCCAACCACCATCTCACTTATTCTAATATCTAAACATTAAACCTAAATTGAGCTTGTGAATGTTTATACAAATATCCTACAATCTCCCCCTTTGGCTTTCCTTGACAAAAACTACCCCATGTGCTTACATCACTCACACTCACCAAAGATTGACTAGTCAGTGACTAGTCACCAATTGTACCTGCAAAACAACTCAAAGAGCATGTATGTTTCTATGCAGATGCTCCCCCTAAGTAACACAGTATGATATCATTTATAGAACATGGCAGAAGGAGTTAGCATGATCATGACAATATTTACTCCCCCTAACTCCAAACTTACTCCCCCTTTTTGTCATGGGAAGACAAAGTAGCAACAATGGAAGCCTTAAACATGATAAGCAAGGAGAAATAGATACACAAACTATGCAGATACAAACTGAAAATGGGAAACTCCCCCTTAATCAAGCACGAAAGTTAACAAACCACATAATGCAAGCATGACTAGTCAAGAAAGAACAGAGCAACAATTATGAACAAAAGGAGAAACTAAACCACAAAATACTTAAATGAAACACATCATAACATCAAAGTTCACAAGGGCTAGTTAGGTTACAAATTATAGGAAACGATCATAAACTGTTCACACCGACTAGACACGAAATTAAACTACAAGAAACCAACATAAAACACATAACATAGTGCAACAATTTCAACCCATGATCACTCGTGATCAGCAGTCTGGTCAGATGGGGTCTTGGACTTCTTCCTTTTCTTCACACCAAATGCTTCAAGAAGCTTTGATGTGGCTTCCTTAACAGCAACTTCAACAGTAGCGGACAAGGATGCTTCGTTGACCGATCCCACACTTAACTTAGACTTCCTAGAAGACTCCACAGCCTTTTCACTTTTGCGCACAAAGTCCTTAGTCATAGGACTGGTGGGAGCCTGAAAGACATCCTCAGGACCGAACATATCAACACCAGCCTCTGCACAGAGATGATGGACCAGACATGGAAACACTATTGATCCTCGTGACCCTTCCATTTTCCCAGAATTCCTAGATTTTGACACTATAGAATCATAAATGATATGACCAGTAGGAATGGGAAAACGATGATACAGTAAGATGGCTAGACGGGCTGCTTCTAAGGTGACATTGGCTGCATTTCCGGTTGGAATGAGATTAGTTTTGATGAAATGCAGTAGATATCGGTAGCTAGGAGTCAAATGAGACCTAGAAGGCTTATCACTGTGGGCTAATACCAACTCAGAGTCATGAAAGGCCAACACAGAGAAGTCATGCATAAAGTATCGACTTGACTCGTCAAGGAAATTATCATATACATCATGACTTAACGGTGCAGGAAGAGAAAAATAGTTATAGATGACTGATGGGCTCAAGTTGACCATTATACCCCTAACCATAACATTCACACCCGACTCAAATTCATCCAAGATAGGAAAATTAGCATAGAATTCACGGACAACAGATGCATTAAAACGGAAGGAACTAGGAAACCCATTAACCAATTTTTCAAGGTTTAACACCCTAATCACCTCTTGGACCCAACCAAAACCTAAGGACTTGACCAATTTAGAAGAGAAGTTAAGGACTGGATACCCTCTTTCGGAAATAATCATCCGGGTGGAGACTTGGTTGTAGTACCTCTGTGCATCCTCATCCACAAACCGGAATTGACTGGACGATGACTGACATGTGGATCCACGAGATTTCCGAGGTTGAGCCATATGTTTCACACGTTTGCCCTTTTTCAGCGGAGGCGGAGAGGGATTGGTCTGAAAAGATGAAGGACGAGTGGAGGGTTCTACAGGTGGCCCGTCGGAGTGGTCAACATCGGTGATTGGTGCAGCAAAGGATTCTGACATGCATTCCGGCTGCGGTTCATGAACGGGTTCAGTCACCACAACCTGTGGTTCCTCGTCGGATTTGGATTCGAATCTAATGTGAGCCAGATGCACAATCAACAGAGGAAGAAACATGATGGCGGTGAGAGAAGGATGGGTTTAAGAGATTTTCTGGAGAATTTGAAATTTTTTTTTTAGAACTTTGGAGGATTTTGGGCAAGAGCTTAGAAGCGGCGGATTTGAAGAATGAATTTGGGAGAAGCCGAACCCTAGAATTAAATACCCACTTAATCCCTCTTCAGAAAAGCTGCCATGGAACATGAAGAAACACAATGGTCTATGACCAGAGTCCACGTGGCAGTAAACTGGGCAACTTGGGAGACCAAAGTTTTTAAGAGGAACCGGTTCATGAAACCATACCTCCTTTTAAATATGTAACGGTCATTAGGGTAGTCTACACTGGTCAACCCACTCACAAAAATATGAAGACCACTAATATTAGAAGATACCGAAATAAAAATATTAATAATCAAATTATACTCACCGGTCAACAACTAAACATTATCAATTAGCAAGACTTTTCCTAGTTAATGCTTGAACCAATATGATGCAAATATAAATAATTCAAGAAAAATGCATGTATTGTATTTTTGTACTCAAACTGATTTTCACATTTATTTTGACACTCCCAATAGCATATTCAAGAGATAAAAAAGATTCAATGACTAAGTCAAACAACATATTTGGGAAGGGGATGATTAGTCATATTGAGTGTAAATTACAAGGATAACCGATTACTATTTGATGACCCACTATTTCATGCACCCATAACATCTTAAGACTCTCAAACAAGTGATAACTTGCACAAATTAATTTTGAGTGTAGATCAATCATATTGATTTGAAGGAGTGGTGTAACATTGACACATCTTTACTTTGACTCAAGCCCAAAACTTTATTTTTCATTTTATTTTTCTTTTTGAGTTAGGGCCTTATTGTCCTTCTCGTTTTCATTTTCGAGGAAAATCTCCATTTTTCTTTTTAACTACACATCTTTTGAAAAATCAAGAGTCAACATGATCAATTATCATCAAGTAGTAAGGGAATTAGACAAGTGTTGAAGACAAATTTAAATCAACCATCTTTAGAAAATGCACTCTTTACTTCTTGATCAAGAGACGGGATTATGACTATTTGACTCAATCTAGTGCTTCAATTTTATCTAACAAATATCCAATTGATAATATCAACACAAGGGAAAAACCAGCTTGAGAAGTGTTTTTCAATTTTTAGAAATGATGCATGATATGCAGGAATTGAAAAGAGCACAAGCATTAACTGTGACTGGTCATACTAATCAATAGAACAGATTCCAAGACTTTTGCGAAGACTAGTCAGAACCTGATCCTCCAAAGGTTTGGTTAGAATATTAGCAAGTTGTTTTTCCGAGGGCACAAATTTAAGCATTAATGTTTTTGACTCAACGAGATCTCTAATGAAGTGGTGCCTAATATCAATGTGTTTAGTCCTAGAATGCTGCACTGGGTTCTCCGAGATGCATATAGCACTCGTGTTATCACAGTATATGAGGAACTGGTCCTGAACTATGCCATAGTCACTGAGCATTTGCTTCATCCAAAGCAACTGCGTGCAGCAACTACCTACCGCTATGTACTCAGCCTCTGCAGTGGACAATGAGACCGAATTTTTCTTCTTACTATACCAAGAAACCATGTTGTTTACTAGATAGAAGACACCACCGGAGGTACTTTTCCGGTCATCACTACATCCTGCCCAGTCAGCATCACTAAACCCAACAAGATTGGTATTAGTATCAAATGTATACCAAATACCATAAGACAACGTCCCACTAACGTACTTAATGACCCTTTTTACAGCATGAAGATGTGATTCTCTAGGATCGCTTTGAAATCGAGCACAAACTCCAACAGAGAAGGAGATGTCTGGTCTACTTGCAGTATGATATAGCAGGCTGCCTATCATACTTCTGTAGAGTGTCTGGTCAACACTCTTTCCTGTTTTATCACTAGACAACTTGGTGGATTTGCTCATGGGGGTTCTAGCGGGTTTGGCAGAAGAAAATCCAAATTTGCTCACAAGGTTTGCAGCATACTTAGATTGAGAAATGAAGAGACCAGTCTCTTCTTGCCTAACTTGCAAACCAAGAAAATAATTCAATTCACCAATAAGACTCATCTCAAATTCACTAGTCATAATCTTTATGAACTGTTGAACTTGGGATTCGGATGTGGAACCAACAACAATGTCATCAACATAAATCTGAGCAACCACAACATCACATTTGGTCCGCTTAATGAACAAGGTCTTGTCGACTGATCCACGTGTATAGCCATTCGACAGAAGGTGACTAGACAACCTATCATACCAAGCTCTAGGAGCTTGCTTCAAACCATACAAAGCCTTTTTCAACTTATACACACCATTGGGCATATGAGGATCCTCAAAGCCTTTTGGTTGTTCAACAAACACATCCTCATTCAAGTATCCATTGAGAAATGCCATTTTGACATCCATTTGATACAACTTGAATTTAAGATGACAAGCAATAGCACACAACAAACGGACTGACTCAAGTCTAGCTACAGGTGCAAACGTTTCCTCAAAGTCAATGCCTTCAACTTGAGAATATCCCTGAGCAACAAGTCTAGCCTTGTTCCTCACTATGTGACCAGTCTCATCACTCTTGTTCTTAAAGATCCACTTAGTGCCTATGACATTTGAGGTGACTGGTCTCTTGACCAGTGTCCAGACTTGATTTCTCTCAAACTGATTCAGCTCTTCTTGCATGGCAAGCACCCATTCCTCATGGGCAAGAGCTTCTTTGATGTTTTTGGGCTCTATTGTGCAGACATAACACACATGTGCTATCTCACTTTGGATCTGACCTCTAGTCCTCACACCCTCTTTTACTGACCCAATTATGTTCTGTTCTGGATGTCTAGACACTACCCAGTTTGACCTTTTCTTTGGTGGTTGACTAGACACTTCTGAACCTTCAGAATCAGAACCAGATGACTGGTCATCTTGTTCTGTCTGAGTCTCACTAGCAGACTCAGTGACCTTCTCAGGAAACAGACCATCTTCATCTAAGGCTAACTCAACTGACGCATCAAGATCGTCAATTGTGACATTTATGGATTCCATGATGGTGTTGGTTCTAACATTGAAAACTCTATAGGCTCGACTGGTCGTGGAGTACCCAAGAAAAATGTCTTCATCACTCTTGGGATCAAATTTGGCAATGTGTTCCCTATCTCTCAGTATGTAACAAGTACTGCCAAAGACTCTTAGGTGACTGATCATTGGTTTCTTCCCTTTCCAGATCTCATAGGGAGTCTGGTCTGTGCCTGGTCTCAAGTAGACTTGATTGGAAATATAACAAGCAGTATTAATGGCCTCGGCCCACAGATTTTTAGCCAGATTTTTGCTATTTAGCATCACTCTAGCCATTTCAATCAAGACTCTATTTTTCCTCTCAACAATTCCATTTTGTTGAGGGGTAATTGGAGCCGAAAACTCATGCTTTATGCCCATGCTGGCACAGAACTCAGCAAACAAGGAATTCTCAAACTCAGTGCCATGATCAGTCCTAATTCTGACAACAGAGGGGTGACCAGTCACAACCTCATTCCGAATTTGCTTGAATACCGTCACAAAATTTTGAAAAGCATCAGACTTTTCGCTCAAGAAAGACACCCAAGAAAATCTACTGAAATCATCAACAATCACAAGAATGTATTTCTTACCACCAACAGACACGGTTTGAACTGGACCAACAAGATCCATGTGAATGAGTTCAAGGGGGTGACTAGTCCCAACATCCTTGACTCTCTTGTGTGCGACACGTGACTGTTTGGCCAACTGGCATGGACCACAAATGTGTTTAGACGGCTTATCTAGTTCAGGAATACCTCTAACAAGCTGCTTTTTGGCCAAGTTGTACAAATCATTGAAGTTCATATGTCCTAACCGTTGATGCCATAAAGCAGTGGTCTTATCAGTCACAGAGTGACAGGTCACCTTGGTAGCCAGGGTTTGGCTATCAAGAGTATAGCAGTTGTCATTAGATCTGCTTGTCCTGACTAGATCCCGACCCTTGCTATCAATAATCCTACAACCTTTTGTTGACATGCAGACTTCCTCAGCCCACTAATCACACAGGTGTGATACACTGATAAGGTTGGACTTAAGGCCTTCTACATACCTTACATTTTCAAGGACTGGTAGACCCGGAAGTTTAACACTACCTTGACCAGTCATCTTAGCAGTTTCACCACCTCCAAATTCAACACAACCACCATCAAAATTCTTAAAATTTACAAAGACAGATTTGTCACCAGACATGTGTTTGGAACAGCCACTGTCAATGTACCAACGAGTTGGATCACGCACATTCAAGACAGACAAAGCGACTAGACACTTTTCATTTTTCTTTACCCACTTGTTCTTAGGAGCACTAGGTGAAGAAGAAGATGACCCAACAAGCTTAGCAATCCTGGTTACTTCAATAAGCAACAAATCAACCTGTTCTTTAAGTGACCCATTATGCTGAGTTTGACTTTTGATTTTAAGTTTCGGACACTTAGGCCTTACTTAGGCCTTATGTGACCAGTCACTCCACAGTGGTGACACGTGGGTACATATCTAGTCCTTGAAGGAACAGTGGACCTAGACGACACTTGATTGCTCATTTTGTCGATGCTGACTCTAGATTCATGTGTAACAGAGATGACAGGTGATTTAGACGAAGTTGCTGGAGTAGCTTTTACAAACCTGGTTTGTGAAGTTGAGGGACCAGACCCATCAGCTACAAAACCCAGACCAGTCCTATCATTGTGACTTTTCCCAACATTAAGCATCTTGTCTAACTTAGCCGCACCAATTGACAGATTATTAACCTTTACTTGCAGTGATTTATTGTATTCAACCAAGTGGACATTAGATTGCTTAAGTGACTCAACTTCCTCTTTTAACTTAAGACTTTGCATGGGATTAATATCATTTTCCTAGGTGCACAGTAGATGTCTAAGATCTAGATTCTCCTTTTTAACCTTTTCATACTCAACACACATCTGTGTATACAAAACTTCAAATCTAGACTCAGATGACTGGTCATCTGCACTCTCCCTTTCTCTATGTGAATGACCGGTCTCGTAATCCTCTAAAGCGAGACAGAGTGCAGCCTTTTCCAGTTCCAACTCATTACAACGCTTTTTCAGCTCAATGCTATCAGCCTTGATCACACAAGTTTCATCAAATAAGGCATCATACCTTTCACACATCTTCTCATAAGTCTGATTCTCTGGAAGAGCATCATAATCATGAAAAACAGGACAATACATCTCAGGTGACTGGTCATCATCAGTCATGTGTTGTGAACCCGACTCGGATTCCTCACTCCCTGAGTTGTGATAAAAAATTCTAACAACAAAGGCAACCTCATCATCTTCATTTTCTGAAGAAGAGTTAGAGTGAAGTGATTCCTCATCCTCACTATCACTCCAAGATGCTTTCAAGGCCTTATCCTTGCCTTTGTATGACTTTTTCTTATTGTTAGCACAATCAACAGAAATATGACCAGTCCCACCACAGGTGAAACCCTTCACAGAACCCTTCTTGAACTTATTCTCTCTAGACTCTGAGCTCTTTTCAAATTTCTTTTCATTAGTCATTTCACGCTGAGGTTTGAACTTTGACTCTCTAGGATAGCTTGTACTACCCTTGTGATCCTTTCTATCCCTTAGAATTCTTCTAAACCTTTTGACAAACAGTGCCATATCATCATCAACAGAGGATGACTGGTCAGACTTAGTACTTTTGGGTTCAGGATGATCGGTCACACTCTATAGTGCAACACCTTTGTCCTTTTTGTGCATACTCTCTTCCAATTTTAATTCCAGCTCATAAGTCTTTAATTTACCAACAAGTTTAGGAAGCTTTATGTCCGACATGTTTTGACATTCTTTGATTGCGGTCTTCTTCGCGGAAAACCTCCTAGGCAACACCCTTAAGATTTTTTGAACAACTGTAAGCTCTGAAATTGGTGACCCTAGACTCATCGCTGCATTAGTGACACTCTCAAGTCTGAGATAAAAATCCGAGAAGCTCTCGGAATCAGTCATCCGGAGTTCCTCGAACTCGGACAGAACCATTTCAAGTTTTAAATCCCGGACCTGGTCATCACCCTCATGAATGACACGCAATCTATCCCAAGCTTCCCTAGCTGTTGTACAGTGCTGAATATGTGAATATTGTGCACTGGATACAGCAACATCTATGGCGTTCCTAGCTTTCTTGTTTGCATTAGACGCATTGACTTGGACCTGTGTCCAGTCATCTCTTGGAACATTCACTCTCTCACCGTCAACAATTCTAAATGGAGGACGCCATTCAACAGACAAATACTGGAAAGCAAACTCATCATAAGCATCAAGAAAAATCTCAAATTTATCACGCCAAGCAGCATAGTTTGTGCCATCGAAGTAGGGAGGTGAGTTCACCGAACCGGCTACTCGATCTATTTCCATGACTAGACCCTTAACCAACCAGTCCCTAGACCTGCTTTAAGTATGTCTAAAGCCCTGCTCTGATGCCAATTGCAGGTTGGCAATGAGGGGGGTAATTTTTAATTAAGTCACGGCACGTACAATCAATTCACACAAAAGATCATTTTCAGGTGACCAGTCACCTAAAGTGATGAACCTGATACTTGTTTCAATACTTGAATCACGTGACCGGTCACGTAGTTTCCAAACTCAAGTATCTGACTAGTCACTTAGATTACAGATTGTGTATGCTTGTGAATTTGTTCAACCACACACGAATGCTTTGCCAACTTAGGTCCCCAGAACAGATTCAGTGAAGATGAAATCTGCGGGCTATCCACAACTACAACCTATTCAAATCCAGCGGTTCTAATGCAACAGTTTATAGGATGACCAGTCACGCAGATTTGTCCAGATTGCATGTTAAGTTAAGTTGGTGCATAATTAAGTCTGATTTTATAATTAACCAAGTGATTAACAAATCAAAGAGATGGACACAATGTTTTGGTACCCGGAAAAATCCCAAAAGGGTAAAAAACCGGGGGTCTATCAGAAGACCGGCCTTCCACTATGAAATGGCAAAAAGGTGCCCAATACAAGGTTTCGACAAGCTCAATATCTAATGTACCTAGTCTTAGATGCAGCAGTCCCTCGTGCGGCTCCTTCTTCAATCACTTCACCTCCAGTGGTATAGATGACTGGTCAATCACTTTCCAGAGAATACACACATATGTCTGGTCAGCGGCACCAAAAGTAGTAAGCTGTGATACTGTATGACTAGTCACCAACAGAGTTACAGAGAGCTACAAAGCTTCAGTAACACAGCTGGGTAACTAGGTGTTTTGCTGCAACAGTTTATAAAACTGGGCAGAAAAACCCGAAGTCAAATGACTCCTAAATATCAACCTTGTCTCAAATTATGTGTGAGCATGGGAGACAAGATTGAAGACCACTATTTCAACTTCTAAACTTAAAACGAGTTTTGAAAACTTGGAAGTTGAAACGGTGAAGATAAGAACTTCTTCAATTCAAAGATGAATGTTTTGAAAACCCAAAAACTTTGAAAGAAGTTCAATCGCTTGCCATCTTATAGATTCTTGTATGAACTTTATGTGAATGAAAGTTAACAAGAATGTAAGAAACAATTCAAAGCAAGAAGGCAGCAAGAGAGTTTTTGAAATGTGAATGATAAAAATCTTTATGCAAAGACCCCAAGTAAAAATGGCGGACAAGGTTTAGCTTTTATAGCCAAAGAGGTTATGAAATGAATGGTCGAGATTGCATCAAGGAACGGCTGAGATTTCCTTAAACAAAAGTAACCCTAGGTAGATTTAGTTAGTGGAGAACAGTTGACAACCCAGCGGGTAAAAGGATGTTTGGTCAAAAATGGATAATAGAGTGGTCTGTCAATCTAACTGATCGGTCGCTGTCAGACAATCTGTCACATGCGGAGTTTAGATGACCAGACACCAAATACATGAAAACGACAGTTTTGTAAAGAACATGATTTTCTCAAGAATAATCCTATGTTTATGAAATCATATGCAAACATAAATGATGTCAAATACTGTAGAAATCTGGGAGCACATCTTCACATCTTGATCTTCAAGTCAACCACCATCTCACTTATTCTAATATCTAAACATTAAACCTAAATTGAGCTTGTGAATGTTTATACAAAGTTTTTGTGCAAGGATAGCCAATTTACATTATTTCCTAAGATACAAATATCCTACACACGCTCTCTCTCCCTCTGATTTTCTTTCTCTCCTTCGCGACTTCTCTCCGCCTCCTCTCCAGGCTGCGCGAGCCCAATACCCTAATCCCAGTTGAACTCATTTCAATTCGTCCCTCCTCTTCGTCGTGATCTCGATGGTCTGTTCTCCAACGGCTTTGCGCGTCTCAGCCGTAAGCTCGCCGCTGAAGGAGGTGAGTGGATCTCTTCAGATCTACTCAGATGACGTTGTTGGCTCGCGTCAGGTCGCCTTCTGAAGGGAAGAAAAAGTTCATGGAGGATGCCCACAAGATCATTCCTTGTTTACAAGGCAACGCGAATAAAGTAAAGAATTCGTCCAAAGCCTTGATTTTGTTTTTCCTTATTTGTTAATTTTGTTTTTTAGGGTTTAGTTTTGGGTTTTGTTGATAATCAATTCAATCTTTAGGATTTTTTTGGGGTGTTTGATGGGCATGGTGGCATGAAAGCTGCAGATTTTGCTGTTGAGAATTTGCACAGCAATATTCTTGAAATGATGGAGATGCATACTGAAATCCAAGAGGCAGAAAAAGCTGGGTATCTGAAAACAAACCAGGAGTTCTTGAAGCAGGTTAAGTGCAATTCTGGTTTCTCTATTTAATGTTCGTAAATCAAATCGAAAAGAATAAAGAATTTGGTTAAGTTTTGCTTGGAATACTTCATTGATGACTAGCCCTGGTACATAAAATGTGTGTTCAGCTCAGATGAATTGATTCTTGTATGGAATTCATAATTCAGTAATTGTGCAGGGTAATTTTGTTAGCTCCGATTACATGTAATACTATGTATATTTTGTTATGCAGTACCCGTTTGTATGGTTTTTCCTGTTCAAAATGCGTGGCCTTTTTTCCTGTTATTGATGAATTCGAGTAAATGCAGGGTTTAGGAAGTGGTACGTGCTGTGTCAAGGCCTTGGTTGATGGGTAGGAGGTCGTTGTTTCAAACTTGGGGGATTGTAGGGCTGTTCTTTGTAGAGGTGGAGTGGCAGAATCTCTTACGAAAGATCATACAGCGGAACAAGATGACGAACGTAGAAGAATAGAGAATGAGGTATGCACATAATCATTCTCGAGATTACATTGTATAGTGCTGACAGAAAAGAGACAACTTAGGAAATAGTTTGATAGTAACCCTTCTTGATACTGTGATTAGGGAGAGTACGTAGAGTTTCACCGAGGAGCATGGAGAGTTCATGGGATTCTAGCTGTTTCTAGAAGCATTGGAGATTCTAAAGCTGAAGGACTGGGTGGTGGCTGAGCCTGAAACAAAGATTCTAAAGCTGACTCCAGATATGGAATTTCTTGTATTAGCTTCAGATGGATTGTGGAGAGAGGTAAGAAGAGAACTTTTCATGCATGAGAAAAACCATGTTCGATTTTGATAATGTCTTCAAAAGCAGCATATATAGAAATCAATAATTCATTTGGTGAGTTCTTATCCTGTTTCACCCGCATGTACTGTTCTTATCTTTGCTAGGTCCATCTTAAATGTCTTAAGTTTATTATGAATTGATTACCTTTTCATCTTGAAAGTATTTGGAATCTAGCTGATATTCTGGATTTCAGGCACTAAGGATGGCATATGTTTTAGGAAAAAAAACTTATCTTAGGTTCCCTACGTTTGGTTCATTTCTTTTTAATTGTTATCACTTTTGCAACATTAACATCAATTATCATCACATGATTTAATTGTTTAACTCATTTTTGTTATTTTGTATTATGATCTTTGCATCTAGGTTGTATCAAGCCCCATTATTGACAAGTATATTGATGAAAGTGCAAGATTGATAAGGGAAATAATCTATCTCTCCTTTCTTTTACAGAGCTATTAGAAGCTCATAATTATATTTGATCAAGTGCTCATAATTTGGTTCTTTGTTCTGTCAATTTTAGTTTAACTTGTGTTGTTCTGATGGAGGTTTGCTACTGCAGGATTTTGATTTGTATGTGGCTCTTTTGGTTTACATAGGAAGCTATATTACAAAGATGTGAATGACTTGGAAGGAAGTCAGACTTGAGAGGCTCACAATGACACACCCCGACCCAAAAAGTAGGGCCCGGGAGTGCGGCCATCACCAACACGTAGTGACGCAGCCTTACACAACGAAAAGAGACAAAAACGAAAGAAAGAAATACAAATTAATATCAGAGCATCTACAGCGGAAGAGAAAACAACACCCGACCGGGATATAATGTGTGGTCGAGGGCCATATCACCCGTCCGAGATATATCTCTCATGAACGAGGGCTATATCACCCGTCCAAATAGCGTTCCCACGTGATCTCATGGACGAGGGCCATACCTCCCAGACCATGATTTAATGGACGAGGGCCATACCACCTGATCCGAATAATGCCCCTAATAGTACTAATCGCAAACAACCTACCTAGCAACAACCAAGCAACGATTACCAACAATAGTCACAACAACCAGCAGCATAACCAATTTATAAGCATAAAAACTTACGAATATAAATATACAAAAACATAGCACACTCAAATAACATTTAAAACCAAACCCGTCCACTCACAGTGACACCGGGCGATCGTCGTCGTCCTCCTCTGCAGGCACGATTTGGTTATGCTGATTCCTCGAAATCTGATTACCTAACAATCCCAATAATCCACAGTTAATAACCGAAACTTAACAAATAACCGAGAAACCCTACTTTTCCTTGTTTTGCTCAACCGGGGTATAACCGTATCTCAAATGGCAAACCGAAGTTCGCCATTGGATCCGGAACGTCTTTTTCACTCGGAAAAGTGGTCGGTCAATAGTGGTCAACACCGGTCAACGGCTGCTGACGTCAGCACCGGTGTGCTGACGTGGCACTAACACAGTGCTGACGTGGCGATAACCTGGCAGTCACGTGGTGCTGACGTGGCACCACGCGGCGCACGCGTGTCAACCACGTGTCGCTGACGTCAGCACCGCCGCACCGGCCGGAATCTGGGGATTTTCCGGCCGGTTTCCCCAAAATCCTAAAACATTCAATTCTCAACCAAATCCATCGAATTTTATGTCAAAACGCATCTACGGAATCCCAGGAATCCAAAAATCAAGGTTTCAGAGCTTACCACGCACTGTGCTGGCCGGAATCATGCTGAAAGCTCGCGGATTCCGTCGACGTCGTTGCCGGCGATTCCGACGGCTGCTAGCTCCGATCCTTGGTGCTCCGTGTTCGTGACGACGAGGCGAAGCCGATGCAGGTGGTCACCGGCCCGATTCGTCGCCGGCGAAGGGTCAACGGCAACGAAGAGTTTTCGACGTTTTTTTGAGGTTCGGACTTGAGCTGCGAACTCGGGTTTCCCTTTTGGGAAACTCGGGGTTAAACCGCGTTTTAAAACAACCCCAAAATATCTTTCCCAAACCGACCAATCAGAAGCTGCCACGTGGCACTTCACTACACCAAAAATCTGTTTTCGTCCGTAACTCCTTCGATACAACTCGGAATTTGATTTCGTCTTTGTAGACGCGTTCGTATCGTCGGGCTCTTCGCATAGAGTCCACTATTGTCTATGTACATTTCCACTGTTCAAAAGTCAACCGTTTGACCCATGTGGGTAATTTGGTCATTTCACAGAATTTTGGTCATGTATAGGTTCTAATTGTAGTATCAAGTCATATGTGCTGCAATGAATTTGCAATTTGATGTACATAAGTTGAAGACTTTGTAAAATGCAAATCATCAATAGATGGATCTTTGTTGGAATTGGAAGTTTATTATTGATCATTGAAATGTTTGTATGACATTTTTGCAAGAAATAGAACTACATCAATGCAATTGGAGTGGCATCAAAATCTGAAATATTTTACATGGCAGTTGGCGGTATTATAGACGACGGTTTTGGTGAAAAACCGTCTTCTATTGTACTTATAGACGACGGTTTTGATAAGAAACCGTCGTCTATAGGTGTTATAGACGACGGTTAAAAAACCGTCGTCTATAATATTGTTATAGACGAGTCCCCATTCTACGACGGTTTTTAAGCTTTATTGACGACGGTTTTTGACCGTCGGCTATAACCTTTTTTGGCTTAGTGATAAACCCTCTTCAAAGTTTTGCTTAGAATATTTTCTTGTGAAAACAACTTTGAAAATCAAGGGTTTAATAAACGTATACCATCCTCATAAATCTTATGATGCTTCTATGTAAGTGAATTAAAAGTACTCAAGAAGACAAGAAGAAACCGGAGAGGAAAGTATGAACAAAGTGAGAGCTTTTCAAAAATATTTTGAAGATTATAACTTGAAAACCCTAGCTTTGAAAGAGGATGAGGTTATGTTTATATAGAGCAAGAGGATAAGAAATACATGGCCAAGATTAATCCTTAAAACTTTACTTTAATATAACATAGGTAGATCCGAGTGAGTGGGGCACAATTGACTGACCAGTGGGTAAAAGGATGAGCTGTTTAATCAAACTGTGAGAAAAGCAGTCAACCTTCACGTGCATGAAATAGATGCCCAGTCACGAAAAACCTAAAATCCTCATTCTTGTAAAACAAGTATAAAGTCTTAAAGTGTTTAAAAGGTTTTGACTTAATAAAGAAAGGACAATGGTTTTGACAAAGAAAATCTATGCAAATGAATATTATGTATGAATGCATCTTCACTCTTCAATCTTCAAGCTTCTTCAACAATTCTAAATATCTAGGAATAAAACCTAATTGACTAATTGAGCTTGTTACATTTATTACAATGTTTTTGTATAAGGATAGCCAATCATAAAATAACCTACAATCTCCCCCTTTGGCTTTCCTTCAGAAAAACAACCTCATAACTCACATCGCTCACACTCACCAAATCTATGCTAAATTGACTAGTCAAAGTGTACCTGCAAGTAAGCTTACAACAATATGCAATATGATATAATCTCCCCCTAACTAGCATAATAAAATCAGAGTTTAAGCATATGCTAAAAATTACTCCCCCTAAGTGATAGAGCATGTGAAAGTAGTATTTACTCCCCATTTTTGTCATGGCAAGACAAAGGATATGAAATTAGAGTATAATGAGCAACGGAAGCAAAAGCAAACTACTATCAAACAATGTAACCAAGGAGCAATGAGAGAGAATAAAGCACAAACGGAGCAATATAAACACATAAGCAATAATGGGAAACACTCCTCAAAATGTAGCAACTAAACACACAAGCAAACACAATTTAAACACATGATTAGTCACAGCAAAATAAGCCCTAAAGTTCACAGTGGGCATAATATAGTACAAACCAGCAACATTAAACAAATAATTGTTCATGACTAGACACAAAATTTAAAACAGAAAGCAGACTAGTAAAAACATGCAACAACCCAACGCAACAACTTAAATCGAATCACTTCTTTGAGGAACGTTTGGAGATTTTCTTTCCACTAAACGCCTTGATCAATTTGGCAGTGGCCTTCTTCATAGCAGCGTTAACAGTGGCAGACAGGTTTGATGGAGAGACTGGTCCAATGGACAGCTTCGTATTCCTTACAGATTTCACTACCCTCTCACTCTTCTTGACCAGTTCCTCAGTCATAGGTCCCTTCAAACTCATGTAATCATCCATAGAGGGATCCATAGGAACATCCGCACGCTCGCATAAGTGATGAATGAAACACGGAAAGACCACAGATGCACGGGGTACCCACAATTTTCCCAGTATTTCGAGGTTTTGACAGAATGGAATCATAGATAAGATGACCTAAGGGAACAGGATACCTCTGCGCTAAAAGATAGACTAGTCTAGCAGCCTCAAGAGTAACATTTGCAGCATTACCGGTAGGGAGAATGTTAGTTTTGATGATTTGCAACAAATACCGATAACTAGGAGATAAATGAGACCTACTTGGCTTGTCACCTTGGGCAATAACTAGATCGGGATCATGGAAGGCAAGTGCAGAAAGATTCGGCAAGAGAATCCGGCTAGACTCCTCTAAATATGATGTGTAAGACTCATGATCGGCATGACTAGGCAAACCAAAATACTCATAAATGACTTCCGGGCTAAGATGAACTCTAGCCCCACGGACCACAACATCAACACCATAGGAAAAGACATCCAATTTTGGGAAATTAGCAAAGAACTCCCTCACAATCGTTAGATTGAACCTAAAATCATGTGTGGGGACCAATAGCAAATTTCTCAAATTAAAGAACCTAACGACATCTTGGACCCATCCTAGACCTAATGATGACACCAAATCGAGAATAGGGTACCCACGCTCCGTGACAACCATCCGTGTCATCACTTGATCATAATACTTACGTGCGGCTTCATTCACAAAACGTGGATGATTCACAGTCGGAGCAGGTGGTTGTCGAGGCATCTTTCGGCAATTTGCCTTCATCTTCTTTCTTCCTCCACTCTTCTTTTTAGGAGACACAGCAGGTTCAGATGGCTCTTCAAAGTGTAGCGAGTGCTCGAAAGGCTCACTGCAGTTAAGATCCGGAATATCATGATGTGAAGGTTCACCACCATGGAATGCTGAAGTGGCAGGAGAGACTAAGAAGTCGGCAGGCGCGGCAGAAGGAGAATCCGGTCGGATTACTTGGACATCCTCATCAGAATCGGCAGAATTGAAGTAGATATGGGCCAGACATGCAAGTGCAAGAAGGATCATCATGTTTTCTCTCAAAAAGTTGGAGAAAATTCGGAGAATTTTGGAATGGGAGACTATGAGAGAAACCGAACACTTTTGGAGGATTTTGGAAAGGAATATAACTTTATGAGCGGCTACTTGGGAAGGTGAAAGTTTTATTGAAACCCTAAGCATCTTTCTTGCCTCAAAGACCTCCCAAAAGCTACTATGGAAACATGGAGAAGCCACTGGTTCATGAACCAGTCCACACGTGTCGACTTTCTAATGGAAGGGAAACATCACATAATTAAGCTTGAAGAGACAAGTCTCTTAAGTATCCATACCCAATCAGTCAAACCGATATCAATATCAACCCAACCAACACAACTATTATCACACACCAATTGAGAATCTCGAAACAAGGATTTGAAAAATCAATTAAGTATAATCGAATCAACACTTGGTATAGATTATAATGTGCCAAGATCGATAGTAAGTGCTTGACATGAATGTTGTGACAAAATATAACTATGCATGAGGGTTATTTTTGGTAGTCAGACTTTTGTTCTCTTATTTGAATTAAAACGGCCAATAGCATGTTTAAGAGAATAAAATTGATTCAAAGACTAAGTCTGTAGGTTATTTTAATATTGGCTATCATTGTACAAAAACATTGTAATAAATGTAACAAGCTCAATTAGTCAATTAGGGTTTATTCCTAGATATTTAGAATTGTTGAAGGAGCTTGAAGATTGAAGATAGGTGGTTTGTTGAAGATGCATTCAAATGTGACAATCATAGTGCATATCATATCTGCATATTAAATGTGTCTAGCATAAGTTCTTATATTATATTGTTAAACGTTTTCAAAATACTTAGGTTTTTGCAAAAGGTTTCATTAGAATAAGGATTTCTGTTATTTTGTGACTGGTCACCGATTTCATGCACATGGGTCGTTGACAATCAGTGACAGAAACTTTTTGATAAAGTAATTTAAACAGAACATGCCTTTACCCAGCAGTACGGTCAACAGAACATGCCTTTACCCAGCAGTCCGGTCACAGTTAACTCTTTTAACCGGTTTCTTCATTGTAAAGTGATAAAGTGGTTTTGTGTTGTCCAATTCTCAGCCGTGGATCTTCAAGCCCTTATCCCCTATTTAAACAACCTTAAACCGGCTGTTTCAATTAGGGTTTTCAAGTTAATTCTCAAAACATTTTGAAAAGCACTCACCTTTGTTCATACTTTCCTCTCCGGTTTCTTCTTGTCTTCTTGAGTGCTTTTAGTTCACTTACATAGAAGCATCATAAGATTTATGAGGATGGTATGCGTTTGTTAAACCCTTGATTTTCAAAGTTGTTTTTCAAAAGAAAATGTTCTAAGCAAAACTTTGAAGAGGGTTTATCTTCCTAGTTCGGCTTGTTTTTAAAGTTCTCTTACTTTAAGTCGGATTAGTAGTGTGCAACTAAAGTCTTCCATGTTCATGCATGTTCATAGACTTAGTTGAGTTTTAGAGGTCATTGACCTTAGTTAGTTTGCTGCCCAGTTCATAACTGTAGCAGTAAACACAGTTACTGTTCATTTCCTGAAGCTTTGTAGCTTTCTGGGAATGCAACTGTGACTGGTCATAAATCACCACTGCATTCATATTAAGGTGCCACGTATAGGAATACTTGTGTATGTCCGTATATCGTGTTGACCAAGCAAGCATCCATTGGAAGTGAAGTGATTGAGAAGAAGCCGCACAAAAGACCGTTGCATCTAAGATAGGTACATTAGATATTGAGTTTGGTTGAAATCTTGTATTGGGCATCTTTTGCCATTTTATAGTGGAAGACCGGTCTTCTGATAGACCCCCGATTTTTTTATCCCTTTCTGGATTTTTCCAGGTACCAAAATCGTGTGTCTATCTCTGTGCATTGTTAAATACTTGGCTTAATTAAAATTGGACTTAATTCAACACAAACCCTTTTAACATGCAATCTGGACAAATCTGCCTCACTGGTCATCTTAACTGCTGCATTAGAAACGCTGGATTTAATAAGCTGTAGTTGTGGATAGCTCACGAATATCTAGCTCACTGATTTCGTTGAGGACCTAAGTTGGCATAGCATCTGAGTGTTGTTGAACAAATCACAAGTATCCACAGGTTATATTTGTTGAGTGATTGATATCTTAAAACATTTGTCAAGTCAAACACAATCTGTAAGTTAACTGTCAAGCCTGACCAGAACGGTGACTAGTCATCTTTGTGTTTCTGTTTGTGCTGTTTGTTAATTAAGAGGGAAATAATTTAAAATACCCCCCTCATTGCCAACTTGCAAAGTCACATGACATATTTGGGAAAGGGAAGTCTAGTCAAATCGAGTAAGAATCACAAAGTAAATTGATTACAATTTGATTACATAATAAGTTATGTACCCACAACACATTAAGATTTTCAAATTAGTGAAAACTTGGAAATTTATTCTTTTAAGTGTAGAATTGTGGAAAGTACATTGACAATCACACATTGGTGTAACATTGACACATCTTTATTTTTAACTCAAGCTCAAAACTATAACTTTTGTTATTTTTCTTTTTGAGTTAGGACCTTATTGTTCTTCTCGTTTTCATTTTCGAGGAAAATATTTATTTTGACTACACATCACTTTTTAAAACACAAGAATTAACACAATTGATCATCATCAAGTAGTAAGAGTTTTTATAAAAAAGTGAAGAAAGCAAACTTACATCTTTTATACTTTAAAACTCACACTCTTTCATTCTTTGACAAGAAAAAGGGATTATGAACATGTGACTCAACCTAGTGCTTCAATTGTATTCAACAAGCATCCAATTGACAGTAATAATTCAAAGAGACTAGTCTGAAAATGCATTTTTCATTTTTCATGATGCATGATATGTAGTAATTGAAATATGTACAAGCACCGACTATGACTAGTCACAATTATTCTGTAGTACAGATTCCAAGACTCTTGCGAAGACCAGACAAGATCTGATCATCTAAGGGTTTGGTCAAGATATCAGCAAGTTGTTTTTCCGAAGGTACAAATTTGAGCATTAAAATCTTTGACTCAACAAGATCCCGAATGAAGTGGTGCCTAATATCAATGTGCTTAGTTCTAGAATGTTGCTCGGGATTTTCAGAAATACAAATCGCACTAGTGTTGTCGCAATAGATGATGAACTGGTCATGAATAATGCCATAATCACAAAGCATTTGCTTCATCCATAGTAGTTGAGTGCAACAACTACCCACAGCAACGTATTCGGCCTCGGCAGTAGACAAAGATACAGAATTTTGTTTCTTGCTATACCAAGAGACCATGTTGTTACCAAGGTAAAACACACCACCGGAAGTACTTTTCCGATCATCATTACAACCGGCCCAATCGGCGTCACTAAACCCAACCAAGTTAGTATTTGTATCAAAAGTATACCAAATACCAAAAGGAAGAGTGCCACTAACGTACTTGATGATTCTTTTCACAGCATGCAAATGAGACTCTCTAGGATCACTTTGAAATCGCACACATACTCCAACAGAGAAGGAGATGTCTAGTCTACTGGCAGTGAGATACAACAAACTGCCAATCTTGCTTCTGTAGAGTGTCTAGTCAACACTCTTGCTATTCTTATCACCAGACAACTTAGTGGTTCTACTCATGGGAGTCCTAGCAGGTTTGGAAGAGGAGAATCCAAATTTGCTAACAAGGTTTAGAGCATACTTGGATTGAGAAATGAAGAGACCAGTCTTCTCTTGTTTAACTTGCAACCCAAGAAAGTATTTTAATTCACCAATTAGACTCATCTTAAACTCACTAGTCATAATCTTTATGAATTGTTGAACTTGAGATTCCGAAGTAGACCCGACAACAATATCATCAACATAAATTTGAGCTACAACCACATCATTCTTTAATCGCTTGATGAACAAGGTTTTGTCAACGGATCCACGAGTGTATCCATTGGACAGAAGAAGACTAGACAGTCTATCATACCAAGCTCTAGGAGCTTGCTTCAAACCATACAATGTCTTTTTCAACTTAAAAACACCATCCGGCATATGAGGATCCTCAAAACCTTTTGGTTGTTCAATAAACACATCCTCATTCAAGTAACCATTTAGAAAAGCCGTTTTGACATCCATTTGGTACAACTTGAATTTTAGATGACAAGCAATAGCACACAGCAACCTAACGGACTCAAGTCTAGCTATGGGTGCAAATGTTTCCTCAAAGTCAATCCCTTCAACTTCAGAGTACCCTTGAGCAACAAGTCTAGCCTTGTTCCTCACAATATTCCCGGTCTCATCACTCTTGTTCTTAAAGATTCCATTTTGTCCCAGTGACATTTGACCTGACTGGTCTCTGTACAAGAGTCCACACTTGGTTCATATCAAATTGATTTAGCTCTTCTTGCATAGCACTTATCCATTCCTCATGAATAAGAGCTTCCTTAATGTTCTTAGGCTCAACAGTAGACACATAGCACACATTTGCTATTTCACTTTGGATTTGACTTCTAGTTCTCACTCCTTCCTTGATTGAACCAATGATGTTTTCTTTAGGATGTCTAGACACTACCCAATTTGGTTTCTTTTTCAGTGGCTGTCTAGACTCTTCTGAACTGTCAGAATCAGAATCTGATGACCCATCATCATTTTCTGCCTGAGCCTCACTAGTAGACTCAATGACCTTTTCTGGGAACAACCCATCCTCATTTATGGCTTGATCAATTGATGCATCAAGATCATCAATTGTGACATTTATGGATTCCATGATGGTATTGGTTCTAAGGTTGAAAACTCTATAGGCTCGATTAGTCGTGAAATACCCAAGGAAGATGCTTTCATCACTCTTGGGATCAAACTTTGCTAAGTGTTTCCTATCTCTTAGAATGTAGCAAGTGCTGCCAAACACTCTAAGATGACCAATCATGGGTTTCTTCCCTTTCCAAATCTCATAGGGAGTCTGATCTGTGCCTGGTCTCAAATAGACTCGATTCAAAATATAGCATGCAGTGTTAACGGCCTTAGCCCACAAATTCTTGGCTAGGTTTTTGCTATTTAGCATCACCCTTGCCATCTCAATCAAGACTCTATTTTTCCTCTCAACAATCTCATTTTGTTGAGGAGTAATTGGAGCCGAAAATTCATGTTTAATCCCCATGCTAGCACAGAAATCAGCAAACAAAGAGTTCTCAAATTCAGTACCATGATCGGTTCTAATTCTAACAACAGAGGGATGACCAGTCAATGCCACATTCTGAATTTGTTTGAAAACAGTTACAAAATTTTGAAAAGCATCCGACTCTCTCAAGAAAGACACCCAAGTATATCTAGGGAAAACATCAACAATCACAAGAATGTACTTTTTACCAGCTACGGACACGGTTTGAATCGGACCAACTAGATCCATGTGAATGAGTTCAAGAGGATGTGAAGTTCCAACATCTTTGACTCTCTAGTGTGCAACACGTGACTATTTTCCCAATTGACAAGGACCACAGATGTGCTTTGAAGGCTTGTCTAGCTTCGGAAGACCTCTAACAAGTTGTTTCTTAGCCAAGGTGTACAAATCATTTATATTCATATGTCCCAACCTTTGGTGCCATAAGGAAGTGGTCTTATCAGTCACAGAGTGACAGGTCAACTTGGCAGCCAGGGTTTGGCTATCAAGTGTATAGCAATTGTCTTTTGACCTACATGTTTGGATTACCTCATGACCAGTGCTATCAACAATCCTACAACCTCTTGTGGACATACAAACTTCATCAGCCCCTTGATCACATAAATGTGACACACTAATGAGGTTGGACTTAAGGCCTTCTACATACCTTACTCCTTCAAGTAAAGGCAAACCCGGGAGTTGAACACTCCCTTGACCAGTCATTTTTGTTGTTTCTCTGCCCCCAAACTCAACAAAACCACCATCAAAATCATTAAGCTTTACAAAGACAGATTTGTTACCAGACATGTGATTGGAACAGCCACTATCAATGTACCAACGAGTTGGATCACGCAAATTCAAAACAGACAAGGCAACCAAACATTTTTCCTTTTTCTTTACCCACTTAGTTTTGGACTTACTAGGTGGTGATGAAGATGACTCAACAAGTTTAGCAATTTTGGTCACTTCAACCAGCAACAAATCAACCTGTTCTCTAAGTGAACTGTTATGATTAGACAGACTTCTGATTTTAAGCTTGGTGCACTTAGGTCTAATGTGACCAGTCACGCCACAGTGGTGACACGTGGGAACAAATCTGGTTCTTGTGGGTGCAGTGGAACTGGAGGACGCTTGAAGACTCTTTTTCTTTTCAATGATTCTAGGTTCTTGTGAAACTGTGATGACCAGTGATGTCGGTGAGTGTGGTTCACTAGCCTTGACAAACCTAGGTTGTGAAGTTGAAGCAACAGACTTACTAGCATCAAATCCAAGACCAGTCCTATCATTATGACTTTTTCCAACATTAAGCATTTTGTCTAACTTTGCAGAACCAATTGATAGGTCATTAACTTTTTCTTGCAGTGATTTATTGTAACCAACCAAGTAGACATTAGATTGCTTGAGTGACTCAACTTCTTCTTTCAACTTAAGACTCTTACTGTGCATGAGATTAACAGTGTGTTCCGAGTTACTCAATTGATTTCTAAGGTCAATGTTTTCCTTTTTAATTCTTTCAAAATCAACAGACAACTGTGCATACATGACCTCAAGTTTTGACCTATGTGACTGGGCATCTGCATTCTCTCTTCCTTTACTAGACTGACCAGAATGCAGCCTTTTCCATCTCTAAATCATGACAACGCTTTTTCAGCTCAATGCTATCAGCCTTGATCACACAAGTTTCATCAAATAAGGCATCATACCTTTCACACATCTTCTCATAAGTCTGATTCTCTAGAAGAGAGTCATAATTATGAAAAATAGGACAAAACATCTCAGGTGACTCGTCATCATCAGTCATGTGATGTGAACCCGACTCGGATTCCTCACCCGCTGAGTTGTGTTCAGAGATTTTAACAACAAAGGCAACCTCATCATCTTCAATATCTGAAGAAGAGTCAGAGTGAAGTGATTCCTCATCCTCACTATCGCTCCAAGAAGCTTTCAAGGCTTTGTCCTTGCCTTTGTTAAACTTTTTCCTATTATTAGCACAATCAACAGATATATGACCAGTCCCACCGCAAGTGAAACACTTAACTTGACCCTTTTTAAACTTGTTATCTTTAGATCCAAAGTTCGTTTCAAATTTCTTTTCATTTGACCCTTCACCTTGTGGCTTAAATTTTGAATCTCTAGGGTAGCTCGCACCGCCTCTATAATCCTTTCTATCCTTCTAAACCTTTTAACAAACAAAGCCATGTCATCATCAACCGAAGATGATTTTTCAGATTTTGAGCTTTTCAGCTCAACATGATCAGTCACACTCTGCAGTGCAACACCTTTATCCTTCTTATCCATACCTTCTTCCAATTTTAGCTCAAGTTCATAGGTTTTCAATTTTCCTACAAGTTTAGGAAGTTTGATGTCGGACATGTTTTGACATTCCTTGATTGCGGATTTCTTCGGGGAAAGCCGTTTAGGTAACACCCTTAATATTTTTTGAACAATTGTTAACTCAGAAATAGACTCATCGCGGCATTGATGACACTCTCAACTTTGAGATAAAAATCAAAGAAGCTCTCTGAATCAGTCATCCTGAGTTCTTCAAACTCGGGAAGGACCATTTCAAGCTTTAGGTCCCTTACTTGGTCATCACCCTCATGAATGACACGCAACCTATCCCATGCTTCCCTAGTTGTTGTACAGTGCTGAATATGTGAGTATTGTGCACTCGAAACTGCAACAACTATGGCGTTCCTAGCCTTTTTATTTGCATTGGACGCACTGACCTGAACCTGTGTCCAGTCATCTCTAGGTAGATATTCACTCTCTCACCGTCAACAATTCTAAACAAGAGGACGCCATTCAACAGACAAGTATTGGAAAGCAAATTCATCATATGCATCAAGAAAGATTTCGAACTTATCTCCCCAGGCAGCCTAGTTTGTGCCATCGAAGTATGGAGGTGAGTTGACCAAACCGGCTACTCGTTCTCTCTCCATTGTCTAGACCCTTAAACCAACCAACCCAAGACCTTACTTTAAGTATATCTAAAGCCCTGCTCTGATGCCAATTGCAAGTTGGCAATGAGGAGGGTATTTTAAAATAATTCCCTCTTAATTAACAAAAAGCACAAACAGAAACACAAAGATGACCAGTCACAGTTCTGGTCAAGCTTGACAGTTAACTTACAGATTGTGTTTGACTTGACAGATGTTTTAAGATAACAATCACTCAACAAATATAACTTGTGGATGCTTGTGATTTGTTCAACAACACTCAGATGCTATGCCAACTTAGGTCCTCAACGAAATCAGTGAGTTAGATATTCGCGAGCTATCCACAATTACAGCTTATTAAATCCAGCGTTTCTAATGCAGCAGTTAAGATGACCAGTCAGGCAGATTTGTCCAGATTGCATGTTAAATGAGTTGGTACTGAATTAAGTCCAATTTTAATTAAGCCAAGTATTTAACAATACACAGAGATGGACACGCGATTTTGGTACCCGGAAAAATCCACAAAGGGATAAAAAAAACGGGGGTCTATCAGAAGACCGACATTCCACTATGAAATGGCAAAAGATGTCTAATACAAGATTTCAACCAAGCTTAATATCTAATGTACCTATCGTAGATGCAGCGGTCTCTTGTGCGACTTCTTCTCAATCACTTCACTTCCAATGGATGCTTGCTTGGTCAACACAATATACGGACATAGATAAGTATTCCTATACGTGGCACCATAGTATAAATGCAGTGGTGATTTATGACCAGTCACAGTTGCATTCCCAGAAAGCTACAAAGCTTCATGAAATGAACAGTAACTGTGTTTACTGCTACAGATATGAACTAGGCAGCAAACTAACTAAGGTCAATGACCTCTAAAACTCAACTAAGTCTATGAACATGCATGAACATGGAAGACTCTAGTTGCACACTACTAATTCGACTTAAAGTAAGAGAACTTTAAAAAACAAGCCGAACTAGGAAGATAAAGCCTCTTCAAATTTTTGCTTAGAATATTTTCTTGTGAAAACAACTTTGAAAATCAAGGGTTTAATAAACGCATACCATCCTCATAAATCTTATGATGCTTCTATGTAAGTAAACTAGAAGCACTCAAGAAGACAAGAAGACAAGAAGAAACCAGAGAGGAAAGTATATACAAAGTGAGAGCTTTTCAAAAATATTTTGAAGATTATAACTTAAAAACCCTAGCTTTGAAAGAGGATGAAGGTATGTTTATATAGAGCAAGAGGATAAGAAATATATGGCCAAGTTTAATCCTTAAAACTTTACTTTAATATAACCTAGGCAGATCCGAGTGAGTGTGGCACAATTGACTGACCAGTGGGTAAAAGTATGGGCTGTTTAATCAAACTGTCAGAAAAGCAGTCAACCTTCACGTGCATGAAATAGATGCCCAGTCACGAAAAACCTAAAATCCTCATTCTTGTAAAACAAGTATTAAGCCTTAAAGTGTTTAAAAGGTTTTAACTTAATAAAGAAAGGACAATGGTTTTGACAAAGAAAATCTATGCAAATGAATATTATATATGAATGCATCTTCACTCTTCAATCTTCAAGCTTCTTCAACAATTCTAAATATCTAGGAATAAAACCTAATTGACTAATTGAGCTTATTACATTTATTACAATGTTTTTGTACAAGGATAGCCAATCATAAAATAACCTACAACAGGCACTACTTTTCGGGGCGGGGTGTGTCAGTTATTAAAAAATTCAGAGTGTCCAAAGAAGAAAATCGGGTGTACATAGCAGCTCTCCTGTGCAAATATGTAAGAATTCGCAATAGGGTCAACTTGTAAATTCAATATAAAATAAATGGCTGAAGAGAAAAATCTGAAACTTTGGGAAAACGATCTTCAACATGTCAGATTTCTTCTATCATGTTTCCACAAGAAATCTCGTCCAAATCGGCCTCCAAATGTCCAAAAATGTCCAAACTGCACCTGTGGACAAATTATGTGCAAAATAAAGCAATAAGTCCTTTTTATATTAAATTCATGGCATAAAGACAATTAATTAATGGGTAAAATATATGATAAATAAGCACTTAATAGCCGCAATCAAAATCTAACATGTAGTCGTCGATTCCCTCTAGTCAATTCATACAGACAAACATTGTAGATTTCTTTTTTTTCCCGATTCCAAAAAGTCCCATCACACCAGCTTGCCATCACCACTCTTTCTTTTTCACTTCACTCCTCCACTTCTTCTCCTTCTTCTTCATAACCTCCTCCATTCTTCTGCAAATTTCGACCGACCCATTTGAAAATTCCACATGAAAATTCCAAATGTCTGACGCCCAACCGGCCCAAATGAGCGACCACTTGTCGGAGCGGACCTCAATCTTCGGCCTTGACTTGTGGGTTGTCCTCGGAGTCTGGCTCGGCACTGCGTTTGTACTTGTTTTGTTCCTCATTTCGCTCTGGCTGGCCTCAAAGCGATCCGAGAACAAAACTTTATCAAAACCCACAATCCCAATTGTGTCCAAAGAGATCCAGGAGATCAGGGTCGACGCTTACCCGTACTCAGAACCCGACCCGGCTCCGAGATTCAAGTGGCAAGCCTTGCTGACGACGACGGAGGAAGAGAGCCTAGTTGGGTACCAGAAGGTCCACATTGATATTGGGAAGGACCATCGGATTACGTACCCTTGTGGCGGGTCGGGTTTGTCTAATGGAAGTGGGGAGGCTCGGGTTGGGTGTGGTGATCATGAAGGTATGGTTGGACCCGAAGTTTCTCACTGGGGTTGGGGGCATTGGTATACTTTGAGAGAGCTTGAAGTGGCGACTAATGGGTTTGTACATGAAAATATTATTGTTGAAGGGGGGTATGGGATTGTTTACCATGGGGTTTTGGAGGATAAAACTTAGGTTGCTGTGAAAAACTTGCTGAACAACAAGTAAGCTTTGTTTTATTTTGAATTGAATTTGCTTGGTTAGTTGAGTTGTTTTATTTTGTACTTTGTAGTTTAACATGTACTTGGTTGGTTCGGTTTTTTTAAAGTTTGTGTTGTGTTAATTGAGTTATGATTGTGATGAGTGAGCTTGTTGCATTGGATTGATGGATTGAAATGTGGGTGTTTTTTTAAAAAGGGGACAAGCTGAGAAGGAATTCAAGGTTGAAGTTGAGGCGATTGGACGAGTTCGGCATAAGAACTTAGTGAGATTGCTCGGTTTCAAGCATGGAAACTAAGAACTACACTTCAGAAATTAAAGAGATTTTGAACCCCCATGGATTAAGAACCAAAAAAAATATCTGTTACATCCAAACAGTGTCACATTTACCTTGCCAAATAGATAAAGGGTGCTCATATTAGCACCATAGAATTCTTCATAAGCATCTAGTATGTAAAAAGGCAGTGAACCATTTTCTTCAAGATCAATATCTGAAATATGTTCACTATTTGAGCTAGTATTAACCTCCACGAACCTCTGCATCCCTTCCAGTCCTCACTGCCTTCCATCCAACCATAGCACTCGAGGCTGGGTCCTTATTATCTTCCGTAATCTTCGCATTCAAAATAAAACTCTCTTCCTTCTTCACCAAATCTTTCCCTTTCTCCTTAGCAACCACTCTGTTCTCCTCAATTTCCCCTTCAGTTTCTGAAAAATCATTGCTTTGCTCAATTGGGGATTCACTAATCTCAAAACCTAATTCCTTCTTCCCCCCATTGTCCTTTTTCCATTCACTAATTCCCACAAAATCACTACCACACTATGTCAAAAAAGGCTTCACACGATGGCAAAAAACTGTCGTCTATAGGGCCAAAAAATACTGTCGTCTATAGGCCTGCCGTCTGATGCTATGCATCAGACGACAGTTTTTTTCCGTCGTCTGAAGATAAATCAGACGACAGTTGTGCCTCTAAAACTGTCGTCGGAATGCTCTCAGGAGAGACAAAAAAGCCTTTTTCCGTCGTCTGAAGATACATCTAACGACAGTTTTAATTTTTTTAATGTCGTGTGAATGTAAGTTCTACGACAGTTTTAATATATTTTGTGTCGTGTTAAAGTATATTCAACTACAGTTTTTCACTAATACTGTCGTCTTATTCATTGACTTTCGTGACAAAATGGTTGACTTTTATGTGACTGTATGTATTTTATACGTATTTATGTATGATTGTACATGTATTTTTTATGTATTATATACGTATTTGTATATGTATATCCTTGACTTTGACCAAAAAATTAAAATTGGGTATTTAATTCTGGGCACTATTCCTGCCCAGAATTTACTGTTCCAGAATGCATATCTGGGTTTTTTTTGCCCAGAAAATACTGTTCTGAAATCTGTTTTTGTGCAAGAAAATGCACACATTTAACATACCAACAAACATGTTTACATATCTTCATTCAATCAACATCAATCCATCCATGGCAATCCAAAATATACAAAAATCATGGATATCTAACAAAGCAGTACAACTTATCTTAGAGAGTAATGCATACTCCAAACAACTATGCCATTTAACCCATTTACATATTGCTTAACTGTCTAGCTAAGAAGCAAAAAAAAAAAGCCTACATGAAATTTTCAATCCTCCACTGGCAGATTAGCAATTACCCATGTAGCCCACTCCGCTCGTACTTCATCTATATCGGCTTGAGTATAAATCTGATTTCCTCGCCTTGCCCACTGTAAAAAAATAAAAAAAAAAAAAAAAAAAAAAAAAAAAAATAACTGCAATTTAATATGACATTCCAACAAAATTCCCAGCTCAAGTATGTCAGTATGCAACCACTTGAAAAGAGTGAATATCTACTTAAATCTGCAAAATTCCAACAAAATTCCCAGCTCAACAAAATTACATGTAATACTGTAGTTTTACAGGTAATATAGGTCAACAAAATTCCAATTCTGCAACTACTGTATCCCTAATGTAGGTAATATAGTTTTACATTTAATGATTTCCTAATTAAATCTAGGGATAAATACAGGTAATATACATCATCAAAATTGTGTTACCTTGGTCTCAAATGACATTTCTTTGTCATGGCAGATATCCCTAATGTATCTGAGTACATAGTAGCCACAATCTGTGCTACTTTGCTGCATAGGTATACCCTAAAAAGAAAATCAATTTAGTAAGAAGCACTTGATAAGAGGAAATCATGTAGGTTCTATGAACTCACTGCTAAGTTATTCCAGTGAACCTTCTTTCGAGTCTGCACCGAGTGTTTTGCTTTCCACATAGAAATTGCACTTGTACAGTAAAAATATCAAAATACGCATCAGTAATCTTTCAGTGTACAGCAAAACAAACTATAATCTATAGGTAAATTCTAACTTACTTATCCACAACATTTATCCAATCAGATGTAGGTAGCTTCCTCTTCAACGGATCCATGAAGCTCACAGTCTCTTTCCAAGGACAAACCACAGTCAATGTCCAATGCTTACTGCATGCCCATTAAATCCACATTATATTGCATGACCTAATCAATTGATTGTTCATAAGAACATGTTTAAATTCTTACCCTGAGTTGTAAGGAATGACAAAAATCTGGTTCTGGAATGCACCAGTAAATGAATCAGCCAAGGCTCTACTTCTTGAGTTGTCTTTCCCACAACTTTGACCAACTATATCTGGGTTCACAAACTTCACCATTTCAAGCATGTTGGATTTCTCCAATACATCATGAAGGAACCTAATACAGAATACAATATTAAAATGCAAACTATGGCTAAATACTTCTCTGGTTAAATTAAAATCACTTTTAATAACCTCAAGTATAGCAGTATGCAACCACTTGAAATTTCTTTCATCCCAGCAAAGTCATGGATGTCCTTCAGCCCTATAAAAGTCTTGTATGGACTGCCAAACAAAGTTGAGCCCACTTCGAAGCTAGGACATGAGTCGTGGTCCAGCTGAAGACCTGCCAGTCTACACAGAGCCTTCACAGATTGTGGAGTGCTTTTAGGCAGAGCCCTAATGGCAAATGACGGTCCAGATTCAACCTCAATCATTTTTCTCTTCTTTGGTTTACTGACAGTTTTTACCTTCTTCTAGGTTAAAGGCATAAGACTATTAGACATTTAACATAGCAAAAACTAGGTTATCTAGATTGAAATAATGAATTTGTACAGTGGAAACCAGCATTTACCTCATAGTTTACCGGAAGAACAAGCCTCTTAGGCCAAGCCACAAATGTTCCAACTGCATCCTCAACAGTTTGGAGCTCTCCTTTAGGAAAAGGAAGCTTTGCATGTGGCTTAATAGCTGTAGTGATGCAAACACGGTCTTGATCATGCTTCAATTGTACAGAGTGAAGGAACTGAGGCTCAGCTGAGTTTACAACAAATACTCTTCCATGTGCGACAATATTACTAGAATTCCCTATCGCCAATATGCAGTCTTCTTCAACTGGAGTAGAATTCTCCAAGATGCCTTTAGCTTTCTGCTCTAATAAAATTCTATCTTCTGTTTCCTCATCTAACCCAACATCAATTCGAACTTCAACATCCTTCTCTAACTCAACATCAATTTCTATTGTGATTGTTTTGTTTGCAATCCCCTCTCCATCCGCAATCCCCGCTCCATCCAAATCAAAAGCTTTCTTCATAGTTGTTTTGTTTGCAATCCCCGCTCCATCTGCAATCCCCGCTCCATCCGCAATCCCCGCTCCATCCAAACCAAAAGCTTTCTTCATAGTTGTGTGCTTCTCCAAGGCTGCAACCCCCTTGGCTGCATGTGAGCAACTTCCCTGAGTCTCCTGACCAACAGGTGTTTTAGGGGAGCCCTTTCCATCTGGGTCTATTGTACTCCCTCTAGTAGCTTGAATTTGGGCTCTTAACTCTGCAAAAATTGCATTATTGCGTTCACGCTCCTCTAAAATCCATTTATCCTTTTCAGCTTTGATGAGCTCCTCTTTCTCTTCTTGTAAGATGGCCTTTACACTAACTCGCACTTGACATTCCAGGCTTTCCTTCCGACGTTTAGGAAAGTTGAAGTATGCAGATGGCTTGATGTATCCTCCTATGCCTCTGACTCTACTTGGATGTTCAGGAGTTCCCAACGCAATTGTCAAGACATCTGTTGTTCCAGAGGTTTGCAATTCCCCAGAAGCCGTCTTATTCTTCAGCTCTTCCTAAAATGTTCACAAAACAAAAGAGTTGGTTAGTCTATACATACCACGAATAATTTAAACACCTGATGAATGGGTTATAGCTTGTACTTACAATTTTTTTTTGCGGTAGCCTCTACCTCAGCATTTCTAAAGCTTCCAGATTTCTCTGTACGAGCTGCAACCCAGAGTGCAGCTCTGTCTAGTTCTTTATCAGGCATTGAGGTAGATTGCAAGAGAAGCACAAATCAACAATGTCATATATGCCACTATAATTTAACATTGTATACAATATAATACAGGGAAATCAACAAGTGAAAATAACTTACTAGCTCTGCTTCTAAACCAGCATATCCCTTTCGAGACATGCTATGAGCATACTTATTTAACCCTCTCTTTGCTTTTTGTTTGTCATGTACCTCCTATACAGCAAAAACTGATGAGTTCAAACATTTAAACAAGTAATAGTACAAGCTCTCAAATATAGAACCTTACCAAAAATTGTGGCGTTGCTCTGCTAGCAAGGAAAGTCACCCGGAGGCGTCTTTATTAAATCGCGTTTATCCAAATATGGCAAAACATATGAAGTTGTCAGCAAGGATTTAAAATCCCTCCACTTATCGTTAGCCAAAGCAAGAACCATCTTACGTTTTTCAGGGCCCAAAACAAATGCCAACTGCATAAAAATTAAATAAACCATGATTTTCAGTTTGTGCAGTATACTTAAATTTGATAGTTATCATAAGATCAGATACGATAAATTCATACCTGAACAGATTCCCAAATTTTATTTTTAACTTCTTCATCGACCCCTTTCCAAGTGAGATTTGCAGCTTTCTTAGTTTCATCTGTTCCATCTGGCCATCTGCCAATTGGAACCCTCATCCTTGCTAGAACCCCGATGTATGACTGCATTTCTGTTGCCCCTTTCCCGATTGGATTTCCCTCAGCATTGAAATCCACAATCATTCTCTTGCCCAAAGCTACTCTTTTACTTACTCTACTCATAGTAACTACGCCACGCTTCATCAATTTCAAGCCCTCCACTGTGCTAGTGGCATTTTCTTCACCTTTTTGTATTGAAGGGGATGAATACTCAAACAACTCATCCCTCTTCAAGGACCTCTTCCCCTTGATTGTTGATGCTACTGCTTTCTTTTTCCCATTCTTGGCCTTACTGTTTCTCTAACCTGGAATGGACCGAGCAATGGACTGAGCAATCTTTGCTGCACGCTTTGCTGGAGTAGACCGTGTTGCAGGCCTTGTTGGAGTAGACCGGGTTGTAGGCTTTGTTGGAGTAGACCGTGTTGCCGGCATGATCTGAAACACATTAAAAAAACCATGTTAAAACATATATAATACAGAATAGCTACTACCAGAGAACATTAGGTTCCAATATGCAATTCATTTGATGTTTCAACAATATACTAGAGTAACTTGCAATACATGACGTAATGGAAATAAACACATTTTATTGAATTGCATAGAAGCACAACATAATAGAAAACCACAAGACAAGTGTACATAATAGAAATTACAACATTCACTACCTAGTTTGCAGCTAAAACACTCTCATTTCCATCTCGCATATAGTTTCCATTTGCACCCTCTTGTTCCAAATAGTCGATCGTTGGAAGTCCATTAGAAAAGGGCAGGTAACCTAACATTGTGTCCCCAAGCCCATCCTCATGGACATTATCATAATAATCCCTATCTGGAGTTCTAAGAACAATAGATATTGCAGAATTACGAGGGTCTTTAATGTAGCAGACCTGTTTTACAAATGTTGGCCAAACAAAAGGATCGGTAGTACGATCTATCCTATTTAAATTAACCAAAGTAAACCCATCGCTATCAATTTCTACCCCTTTTTTAGGCTCTACCCAATCACACCTAAATAGAGGAACCCTAATCTTCGTATAATCCATCTCCCATATTTCTGTAATAACTCCATAATAGCACATCTCTGAGGTAATAGGACTTTTGGCCTTATCTAATTGCATTGTATGAGCAAAACAACTGACTCCACTGCTTTGCCTTGATCGGAGATTATCGCGGTGTTCAGTGTTGTAATGGACCCCTCTCACGTCATACCCACTATACATTGGCACTAGCATGTTTGGTCCATCAGCCAACCACCTTAATGTCTCAGAAATGTTGTTGGGAACTTGTTTAAGTCCTTCACGAACCTGAAATATATAAAAATCCTAATATATCAAAAACAGATGCAAATTACTTGAATAAAAAAAACTCTGCTCATATTTATATATGTCTAATCATACCCTTTTCTTTAACCATTTACTGAACGTGCGGTTATGCCTATCCTTCAGCCACAGTTCATTGTTTCTATGCAGAGGGAATGTTGTCTCCAGAGTGTCTTTATATTCTCTGAAACAATAACATAAAGTTGTCAGAGTATAATTCAATCAATCAAACTGAAATCCAGTCCTTTAAAGTGTATTAACAAGTACTTACAATATATAGGGTTGTACTTCTTCAATGTGCTCTAGTACACAGAGATGTGCTGCATCAAAGTCCGTCTGATCCACTCTTTTTAATGTTGCACCAGATAACGCCTTGCAGCCACCCTCCAACCAAATATTCAGCCTTGCTGGGGTAATCTCATATTCAACAGGAGGATATAGATCTGAAATGAGCTCTAGCGCTTCTTGACCAACATTTGTCTCAGCCATGCAACCCTCAGGATATGTCATATTCTTAACAGAACTCTTCAAAACTTTCATGTACCGCTCAAATGGATACATCCACCTAACTCATACTGGTCCGCATAATTCGACCTCTCGGACAAGATGTAATGTCAAATGAAACATGATATCAAACAAAGAGGGTGGAAAATATACTTCAAGTAGGCATAGCGTCTCTACAAGATCCTCTTGTGACTTGTGCAGCTTTGAACAGTCAACCACTTTCGAGCATATGAAGTTGAAGAAATGACAAAATCTAGTAATTGCATATCTAACAGGCTCATTCAACACATATCGAATAGCTATAGGTAATAGCTGCTGCATCAGAATATGGCAGTCATGAGACTTGAGGCCAACAAGCCTATTGTCATCCAATGATACAAGTGATTGTATATTGGAACAATAACCTTCTGGGAGTTTCATACCATACAAAGAGTTGCAAACAGTTTTCTTCTCTTCTGCAGTCAGATTCCAGCAGGCCAGTGACAACTTGTTTCCCTCCGGAGCCTTCAAGTCAGTTTTCCAGCCTAATTTAATTAGATCTAAACGAGCTGCTACCCCATCTTTTGTTTTCCCAGGCTGATTAAACAATGTACCACACAAGGCTTCCAAACAATTTTTCTCAATGTGCATCACATCTAGATGATGTCGCACAAGGAGAAATTTCCAATAAAAAAGTTCAAAGAAGACTGATTTCTTCTTAAAAGATGGTCTATCCAGACCATCAACACCCTTATAGACAGGAGGCTTATGTGTTTTTCCAAACACACAATGAATTTTTGAAACCCTTTCAAGCACTTGTTCTCTAGTTAAGGGCATGGGAGCAAATTCTGTTTCAGTCTTGTTGTTAAATTCTGCCTTCTTCTTTCTGTATGGGTGATTACACCGTAAGAATCTTCGAGTTCGAAGGTAAGCCACTTTCTTACATTTCTCTAATCTGATTGGTTTGGTGTCCTCAAGGCAGATAGGGCACCCATTGTAACCTTTGACAACATTACCGGACAAGTTGCCATAGGCAGGAAAGTCACTAATTGTCCACATAAGGACAACCCTAAGGGTAAAATGTTCATTTAACTCTGAATCGTACACTCCCGGTACTCCCTCCCACAAAATCTTCAACTCATCGACAAGTACTTGCAAATACACATCTATATTATTTCCTGGTTGCTCCGGACCAGATATTATGGTGTTTAACATCATATACCTCTTTTTGAACGTTAACCAAGGAGGCAGATTGTAAATGACAACTATAACAGGCCAGCAACTATGTTTGCTAGACATAGAGCCATAAGGATTGAATCCGTCAGTGGATAGGGCAAGCCTAAGATTTCTCACCTCATGACCAAAAGTTGGCCACTTATCATCAATTAATTTCCAAGCAGGGGAGTCTGCCGGATGACTCATTATTCCTTCTGTCACAGTTCTTTTACCATGCCATTTCAAATATTCAGATTTTTTAGGAGACTGAAACATTCTCCTAAACCTAGGGATAAGTGGAAAATACCACATGACCTTTGCTGGAGTCCCTTCCTTTATGTGTTTCCTATCTTTAGTTAGCTGCCACCTAGAAGCTTGACATGTTGGACAACTAGTGTTGTCGACATATTCGTTCCTATACAGAATACAATCGTTCAGGCAAGTGTGTATCTTCTTATATCCCATTCCCAAATGAGACAAGATCTTCTTTGCCCCATACGCAGAAGTGGGAATATCATTACCCTCTGGTAGGAACTCTGCTATCATAATTAGCATATCTTCAAAGCAAGAATCAGTCATTGAGTTCTTTGCTTTAAGATTATACATTCTAACAAGCGCACTCAACTTAGTAAATTTTGTGCATCCCGGATACAAGGGTTTACACCCATCATCAACAAAATCGCTAAAGTCTTCAGGGTCCTTTGAGAACTCCTCATCGCCGGTGAAATCAATATCAATATTCAAATCTCCTACAAGTTCTACATCATCATCCGTATCTGCCTCAACACCATCTGAAACATTCTCTGATTCACTATCACTGCTAGCACCTTCACCTAAACGAGCAGCTTCCCCATGCCAAATCCAATTTTGGTAACTAGTATCAATTCCATTAAAAAACAGGTGTTCTTTTATAAGAGATGGACTCAATTTTTTGTTGTTCCCACACTTCAAACAAGGACAACAGAGAAGTTCTAGCTTTATCGACTGCATGGCAAACCTAAGAAAACTGTCAACTCCTAACTTGTACAACTTTGATCTTCTATCAGCCAACATCCAAGTTTTATCGATCATTGACTACAAAAGTATTTAAAGCATACGACAGACACATATTAGCAATCACACCATCATAAAACAGACCAATCACCAAAGAAACACCACAAGGTAGTAAACATACATATAAACATGTCATATAAAAATTAAACATAGATATACTGAAGTTTGTACTTACTGGATGCTCCAACGTATGCTCCAATATATGCTTAAACGTATGCTCCAATTTACTGCCTCAACCAGATTTATCACCACCTGTAAAAAGCACAACATACCAGTTCAAGTACCAATCTGTAAATGCATTCAAAGAAGTGCAGTATCTACAGAGGCAAAGATTTATTAAGCACAAGCATCACCAAAACCAAGAGTTGAACATTGAAATTCCAGACTCGAACACTCCAACTCGAATACCCAGTTTTAAAACCTCGACATTCTTTGATACAGATAGCTCAACAAGTTGAAATTTTGAATACCCACCCTTGGAAACCCTAGATTTGTGTTCAATATGAAAACCCAGAGTTGAACACTGAAATTCCAGACTCAAAACACTCCAACTCGAATACCCAAACTCAAAACCTCGACCTTCTTTGATACAGATTGCTCAACAAGGTGAAACTTCGAAAACCCACCCTTGGAAACCCTACATTTGTGTTCAATACGAAAACCCAGAGTTGAACACTGAAATTCCAGACTCAAAGCACTCCAACTCGAATACCCAGACTCAAAACCTCGACCTTCTTTGGTACAGATAGCTCAACAAGGTGAAACTTCGAATACCCACCCTTGGAAACCCTACATTTGTGTTCAATATGAAAACCCAGAGTTGGACACTCGAAAATTCCCTGACTCGAACACCCAGACTTAAAACCTTGACTTCCTCTGCTCAACAAGGCGAAACTTTCAACTCGAACACCCAGACTCAAAATCGAATTTAGAAGAAGAAAAGTCACTCACTTTGATTATCTCTCCTATAGCTGAAGAATCGACAATTTGATGACAGATTTTCTGGAATTTGGATCTTGTGAAATTTTCAGATGTGGGTTCAGTGAGGTTGAAGAGTTGAGTTTGTGGGAGTTATGACAAAAATTTTGTTTAAGTGTTGATGTCGGGTTGAGTTTTTAATAAAAACGCTGTTCTGTTTAAGTCAAAGGGAAAATTCAGCGAAATTTTGAGGGGGAAAATTACCGCTCATTTTATTCGGGGCAATGCACGACAGTTTTAACAGGGAAACTGTCGTCTAACTAACTGAGCAAAACTGAAGTGTGGAATGTTATGCAATCAGACGACAGTTTTCTTGAAAACTGTCGTAAAATATTAACAGACGACATAAAAACTGAAAACTGTCATCTGAACGGTGTCGTCTGAAGGCTATTTTGGCGTAGTGCCCTTTTGACTACTAATTGTACCCAATTCAACCCTCCTTGTCAAATCAGCACCCGAATTAGACCTAATTTCACTATGAACACTAGAAATCGGCACTGAAATCTTATTGGGCTGCATTCTACTCTGCTTCTCCCTATCTTCCTCGGGTCCGTGGATCCGATGTCTCCCCGTTGGCCTCTGTTGATTGTTCGTTGTCTGTTATTGATTTGTCTGTTATATCGGAGAGGGTGACGGTTGCGGATTTTGGGCCTAGGGATTCGGCGCTAATTTTTAGATGAGATAAAACAAGGCAAGAGTTATTGGTGATTTTGGTGGGAACGAAGTGTTCTTTTGTTGGTGAAATGGCGGGAAGCGTGCTACATAATGAATAGTGCTACACAATCACCATTTCACTACCTTGTTTTATTTCATCAGAAAATTAGCGGGAAAACCCTTGGCACAAAATCCGCAACCGTCACCCTCTCCGATATAACAGACAAATCAATGGCGGACGACGGGCAATTGCCAGCGGCCAACGGGAGGCTTCGGACCTGCGGACCCGAGGCGTCTGCGCGCACCGGAGCCCTCGAGCGCCTCAAAGACCTCCGCCACTGCGACCGCTGATCTGAAGCCGAAATGAAGATGGAGAACCCGATCTACGACACCGTCGATGATGATGTGTACGACGCGCTCATCGCGAAGAACTTGGGGCTTCATCGTCGACCAAGACAGCCACAGGTAATGCAACAAGGGCGAGGAGGAGGACTGGACACGTGGGGGGCTGTCGTCGGTCGAATCGGACGGCGACATCGATAGGCCCTAGAGGAGGGAATCCAAGAAGAAGGAGAAGGATAAGGAGCCCCGACCCAAAAGGCCCAACGCGTCACTGACGGCGGAAGCGATGATGGGGAAGCAGAGGCTTTCGTCGATGTTCACGTCATCGGTTTTCGGTAAGCCTAGAGATAATGATAAGGCGAAAGGATTGAATTGTGATAGTATTGTTGATGATGTGGTTGTGGAGTATGCGCCGGATGAGGAAGATAGGGAGAAGTGGAGGATAATGCAGCCCAATAAGATTTCAGTGCCGATTTCTTGTGTTCGGAGTGAAATTAGGTCTAATTGGGGTGCTGATTTGACAAGGAGAGTTGAATTGGAGACAATTCCTAGTCGAAATGGTGATGATTTTGTGGAAATTAGTGAACGGGTTAAGGACAATGGGGGCAAGAAGGAATTAGGTTTTGAGATTAGTGAATCCCCAATTGAGCAAAGAAATGATTTCATAGAAACTGGAGGGGAAATTGAGGAGAACAGAGTGGTTGTTAAGGAGAAAGGGAAAGATTTGGTGAAGAAGGAAGAGGGTTTTACTTTGAATGCGAAGATTACGGAAGATAATAAGGACCCGGCCTAGAGTGATATGGCTGGATGGAAGGCAGTGAGGACCAGAGGGGGATGCGGAGGTTCGTGGTGGTGCTTTGGAGGTTAATACTACCTCAAATAGTGAACAGATTTCAGATATTGATCTTGAAGAAAATGGTTCACTGCCTTTTTACATACTAGATGCTTATGAAGAATTCTATGGTGCTAATATGGGCACCCTCTATCTATTTGGCAAGGTAAATATGACACTGTTTGGATGTAAAAGATATTTATTTTGGTTCTTAATCCATGAGGGTTCGGATTCTCTTTAATTTTTGAAGTGTAGTTCTTAGTTTCCATATTTGATTGTGTGGCACTATTCATAGTTGTATTCGTATAATATAGGTTAAAGCAGGAGATACGTACCAGAGTTGTTGCGTGGTTGTAAAGAACATGCAGAGATGTCCATGCAGTTCCAAATAGTTCTATATTTCACAGTGATGAAATCATGAAGCTTGAAAAGGATGTCGAAGAGTTGAGGATTTCACCCATAGATTTCTGTAAAAAGCTGAGTGTAGGTGTTTCTTTTTGTAGAGGCTTGAACATACATACATTTTAAATCTTCTGGGACTAGCCTTTGATTTTCTTTTTCTTCTGTTGATGCTTTTGTCTTTCCCACTCTCAGGAAGCGGTTTCAGATTTAAGAAGTGAGATCATAAATAAGTTGTCAGATCTGAATGTATCAACTTTTAGCATGGCACCGGTCAAGGTTTGAAGATATACAATCATTGAGATATTTCAACTGTGCATTGGTTAAATTATAAATCTGAAGTTTGTTCAGTCTGCACAGCACTTCCATGCTCTCTAATTGTTTGTTCTTTCTTGTATGAACATATCACAGAGGAAATATGCATTTGAGCAATCTGACATACCCGCAGGAGAGAATTATGTACTAAAGATCAATTATCCATTCAAGGTATAATACTAAACCTGTAAATGGAAGTCCACTTTCTATTTGCATATGGAAAAATGTTACATCTTTCTTGTAAAAATTTGGAGTTCCATCTATAAAGTTTCCTGTGATGTATTGATTCTGAATGACTTGATGATTCAGTATCAAAATTTGTTCAACTCCACCTTTTGATGAGCTCTGATTGCACTGTTGCAGGATTCTCCACTTCCAGCAGATCTAAAAGGAGAACTTTTCCTTGCTCTTCTAGAAACTCACAGCAGGTACAATTGTTAGAGCAAATCCGTAACTTTGGTGTCTGATCTATAACTCTCAGATTCTTCATTTTTATAGTATTATTCCTCTTTTTTCTCGTTGTAAGCTGAGAAACTGCTGCTTGATTATGCTGCTTAACATAGTTTAACTTTTTTCATCTAATAAATAAAAGAAAACCTAATGTATTGCAACATACAGTGCGCTAGAGATTTTTCTTGTTAAAAGGAAGATCAAAGGACCCTCTTGGCTATCAGTTTCACAGTTTCGCCCATCTCCCCAACGGGTGAGATTCTCAAGTCTAGATATCTGTTGTCATTTAAGCCATTCTTATCAGATTTATTTGTTTGCAGGTTCAATTTGTAACAGCTTTGGTTATTCTATCATACAGGTGACTTGGTGCAAATTTGAAGTGATTGTTAATTCTGCAAAAGACATAAGGGTTTTAAGTTGTCCAAAGAAAACTAACTCCCCCAGTAGTTGTTACTGCAATAAGAGAACAACTTTTACGCACAAAGACTCCCATGCCTTTCTTGGACCAACCAGATTTCCGACAAGTCTTTCTCTTAGAGCAAGAAGCGGGAACTAAGCTTGAAAATTGTTATCAATGAAGCGCAGAATTGTAATGAAATTGTCTATGCATCTGTAATCTGCTGTCACAAGGCCAAGATTTGTTCTATAATCTTTTAAGCCTTGCTTCTTCTCTAGTTTTCATCTTCATCTGATAATTCTAAGTCTCTTGACTTTGGCTCATAGCATCAGGGAAAATTTCTCCGTTGACCTTGCATTTATAAATTTCATCCACGTATTGGACTTCTAGTGTCAACAAAGTTTGAAGGCATAAATTCTTATAGTATAACTGCTAATATTTTTTCTTAAGCACATAAGAAATCACTACAAGAAATATGCACAATAGGCACCAAACTTTAGGCACCACTAAATTTTGGTGCCTCTTTGTTTTCAATTAGGCACACTTGATTGTCAAGTGTGGCTATAAGCCTTTACCCACACTCCAACATGTGGGAAATTCAAGTTTTTGCCACACTTTTAACCAAAAGTGTGGCTGAGCAAATTTAATACTAATACTTGTATTGTTTTAGGCACACTTCCTCTAACTGTGGCTAACAAAAAGACATTTTTGCCCTCAATAAAAACGGGTGCCTTCCTTTGTGTGCAATATAGTGCCTATTTTGCCCCTAAAATTTGTATACTTCTTCTCCTGAGCTCTCGATATTCTTTGTCTTCGATTTTATCTTTTTTCTCTCTAAACCCGACTTATTTTTTTCGCAAACTCTCTCCATTTTCTTCCTCTGCCTCTTCCTGACCTCGCTAAGATCTCAAAACTGCAAGTCCAAAAATTCGAGATCTACAAACTCATCGACTACGACTCAGCTTGACTCGCCTCCTCTCTTCAGCCCGCGACCTTCGTAATCTTTCTCTCGTCTCTCTCCTCCGACTCCGCAAATACCCAGACCTCGAGCCCCACGCCGCCTCTAAGAAGCACTGCCTCCACACGGTTGTTCTCAGCAACTTTCTCGATGAATCGACAGAGTTTTCCTTGGTTCATCAATCTCCGGCGGGCTGGTGAGGCTGAAGATGTACATGAGGGAGACGGCGGCCTCGACGGCGTCTCGGCGCTCAAAGGTGCCATCTTGGCTGGTGTTTTTGTTGGTATCGTCGGCGGGTTCGCCGGCGCTAGGCACGTGTACAAGGAACAGATCTACGTTTTCTCATCAAGTTATCCACTGTAATTGTAGGTAAATGTGCGGATTATTTAATACCCATTTTAGGTTTGGTTTTAATTATGCTTCAACTTTGGAATTGGAATTTGGTTTTGGAGTATACGCATTTGATGTTTTACTCGAATACCTGATTGTTAGGATTCGGCTCTAGTAGATTGCCGTTGATAGATCATTTTGGAACTTCATTATAAATGTGGGCATTGGTGTATGAAAATTTTGCTTCTCTTGAGTCCATGCAGTATGAAAATTGAGGTAATTGTGTTTCTTAATATATATTTGAAAGCTTTTGTACAATTTCATGTTGTTTGTTTGGGTTATTTCTATAACGATTTGGGTCATTACTAAATAAATAGTAATGCAGATTTTTGGATAGTAAAAGTGTTCAAAAAAGATGCTACCTTGATTGGGATGTGACAGGAAGATAAGTCTTTTGTTGAAATTTTTCGATAATCTAGTGTGCTCTATGAGGTCTGATGTTGTGTTTTTGCTGCGATACACGTAGTCTGCCAATTGATTGTGTTTTCCAGTGGTGTTGATGGTTGGCCACGCCAAAATGTTTAGGTTCTGAGATTGGTTTTTCTTGCCTAGTTACTTTTTATGTTCTGTATACTATACTTATATAAGCTGCTGTGCAAAGAGTCTTAGCTTCAACTGTTAAACCTATTGAGTGCTTCTGATCTGTTGAGATCATCGTTTTGGTTCAGTTCTATAATGCTCAAGTCAATGAGTTTCAGGGAAACCTTGTATTGAAGTCCTAAGCTCCTGAACGGATGTGGAAGTTCATCAACGAGCCTATCCATGCAGATGTTCGCATTCTTTCGAAAAAGATTACTCTAACTGGATTTTTGAATCTCCAGGTTTGATGCTTTCAATGCCCCACCCCCATTTTCTACATAACCATAGTGTATTGCTGATCCTTTGCACCATATTAAAAGCACTTGGTTTAATGTATACTTGCTTGATAATTTTTTAGCTAAAACAATCATATAGCCTGCATGCCCACCTCCTTGCCTGGACTGAGCCTATATTATATTTGTTCAAGTATTATCATACTCACACTATTACCTGTTGGAAAGTTTAGGGTGGAGTAGGCAATAATTTTGAAGTGAATGCAGTCGGATAGAAATGGAAACTGACTATATGTTTTGGTGGAGATGGCATATCTCGGGTCTGGAATAAGACATCAGTGGGCTTGTTCCCTGGTGTGGATTTTCGCTTTGGTTGGAGGGCTGATTATGTACTTCTAGAAGTTACCGGGCAAGTTCCTTAGTCGTGTATGCATTGAATGATGTATAGATTTGTGACCTTGTGAAATTCAATTTCAAAGTACTCTCTCTTCTAGTGTCATTTTTGGTTCGAGTTTAATGTGGGTTTTGGAATTTGGAATGTGTGTGGATGGGTTAGTGTGAATTTTGTCATTTTTGGTTCGAGTTTGAAAATTAAATGGCATGAATCTTACAGGTTGTGTGAATTGCTTATATCCCTTCATGAATCTTACAGGTTGTCCTGCGTTTTCAAGAACTGTTTGCCCAAACGAAATACAAAGAAGCTGCTGAACTCGCAGCTGAGTCCCCACAAGGAATTCTTCGTACGCCTGATACAGTTGCTAAATTTCAGGTTTCATTTCGCTTCTATACTTGCACATGTTTCTTCCTTCAGCTAGTTTTCTGTGGGCATCATGGTTTTCTGCCCTTGTGGACCATCAGATGAAGTACTACTGTCATTTTACTAATGATCCATAGTGTAAGCCAGCACTGGAGTTGTTTGAGGATATGCATTTTGAAGTCAATGAGTAAGAACATTTATTGAGTACTTATAATATGATTTGGTTTTCTTTCAGAAGGAAAAATAGCTCCTGATGAACCAGCTGTTCTTCCTCCATTACCTATAGTCCCTAAAAATGAAAAACGCAAGTATGTTTATGGCACACCTCAATCAAAAAGGAGTTTGCTGTTCCCATTGATACTGAGCAACCCATTGATCCAAATGAACCTACCTACTGCGTTTGCCATCAGGTACTACCTCTCTTTACATATTTATTATTTTTTGTTTGAGCTATTGTTGAGCACATTAGTTTTACAGTCTCTTCAATAATTTTTAGACTGTCTGCTGCTTGTTTTGGACTAAAATAATTTTTATGATGGCTTAGGTCTCTTTTGGAGATATGATTGCCTGTGACAATGAAAATGTAAGTCCTTTCTTCAGTGTTTATGGATTCTTTTTCGTTTAGTTGTCTGGTTATTATCTTTTATTTGTTTCTTTCTGTATAGAAAGCATTTGCGCATCAAAATTAGCAGTTCTTTAGCACCAGCTGGAACAACTAATAGTAGCAATGTAGCAATAGATTTGAAAAACATTTGCCGACAATGGCCATGGTATTTGCATGTTAAAATTGATGAGTGTGCTGGCACTATAGTAGCAATGTAGCCTAGATTTGAAAAACATTTGCCGACAATGGCCATGGTATTTGCATGTTAAAACTAATGAGTGTTGGAGCTTTTACAGTATACCAATAGTGGGCTGAGAGAATTATGCAAGGTCATATTGGCCTATCCTCCTAGACAATCTTACTGATTATGAAGTCTCCCCGTCTTCTTGATACTAGGCTCTTTCAATTGTAGTATTATCTTGCTACCCTCTTGCGTTTTTCTTATCCAGTTCTCTTTTTGATAAGTAAAACTACATTAAGGCCTTGTAAAATTTTCATGCTTATGTGTTTAGTGTATCAGTGGAATTGCTTTGGTAGTTTCCTAGTTCTCTTATTGTTGAACTCTTTGGCATTAACACTTTTCATACCTGTATTACATCAATTGCTCGTACTATTTCTTTATTCCACTTTGTACAATTCAGGATGTAAAATGAAGATATGAGTTTTATGATTTACTCTGTGCAGACTCATCTTTTGGTTTTCCCTGCTTAATACCATTCTTTTCCCATCTGCAGAAGAAGATGATGATTAGCTTGCATCTCAGTGTGTTGTGGCATGCTCGGACACGATATTCTGCACGGCTATTGGGACTTCAAGTTGTAGGCACTTTCTGTTTTCAATTTAATGCTGATATGTTTGCAAGTCAGTAGAGGTTTTATTTCATGGCCAATAATTAGTCAGCTAATGTTACTTATAGTTAGTTTTGAAACAATAAAGATGTTTTTTGTATTCAATTGGAATTAGTTAGATTTTAATTTGAGTGGAAAGATACATTTGCTGAGAAATTCAATGTGAAAATATTTGGTTTATGGTATATTATTGTGATTAATAAGCCCAATTTTAATTCTGCATATATTTTTTTTGCCCCCTAAATTCTTTAGCCACGGATGCACCATCCGTGGCTATATATAAAATAAATTTATTTCGTAGCCACGGTTTCATCATCCGTGGCCATGACATAACCACAGTCGACTGAAGGGGTGCCTAAAGGTCGATAGGGACGGTGAGTTAAGCCACAGATGCTTCTACCGTTCCTATTTGCATTTTCCCACGGATAATCCGTGGCTAACATGCCTTTAGGCACAGATAAAGGCTTCTTAGCCACAGATAATGTTTGTGCCTATTGTGCAGTTTTTTTGTAGTGAATGTGTTCCGATATACTCACACTGCTTTTTTGGCTTTCAGATCGACACTCCTATGTTGGCCTCATAATGCATGAGACCTGGTATGCTGAGCCATTTAACAGTTGTTCCGAAGCTTGCTAGGGGCATATTTCCAATGGGGTTCACTAAAGAGGCTACAGAGAAGAACTCTAAAGCTGGATCGACTGTTTTAAGCGTCGAAAGCACGTGGGTTTTACTCTCATATATGATTCTCAGTCAATTCTTTTCTTTGTTTAGTCTAGACAAATAGCAAATATTTTTATTTATTTATTTATACAAGCTATATTTGGTTCTGCAATTGAACTTTAGTATATCTGAACTTTTCTTTGTAGTGAAAGTGCTTTCCTAACTGTTTGATGATTGAATTATATAAGTTGGATAGTGATGTTATTGTTGGACATAACATATCTGGGCATGACCTGGATGTCCTTCTCCACAGAGCATAGGTTGGAATACTTTTACTTTGACTTTCTTTTTAAACTATTTATAAGTATTAAGCAATAAGTATGTAAGCAAGATAAAGGAGACAGTAGTGAAACTATCATTCTATTCTACCAAATGTGATTGATAAGATTAGACTTGGCTGCATCCATTTTCATCTAAAGGCAAACTAAAAGGAATCCAGATTGATGGCTAAATGCAGTTGCTGATCAGCTATATGACATGTTGGTGCAACATATCTTGTCTGTTGCATTAAATTCAAACAAAAGGCTGGCATGTTTTAAGTAATTTGGTTTTGATGTTCAAGTTTTGAAAAAAAAAAGAAAAAAAAGAAATCCTCATTCTCCAAGCAGTTTTCCCCAACTATATCATTCCAATGCACATTTCATGACTTTCCATTGTTTCTAATGCTCATTTCTCGTAATTGTAAATTTTACTCTTGCTGCTGGTCCTTGTTTTAAAATGCAAATTATGTAGTTTTCTCCATCACATATGCATGTGACCATCTCCCAGAGTTTGCATATTCCATGGATAACGGTTAACCTCCTCCCAAAAATTAAAGAAAGGAAAAAGTCACTTTTTCATAATGGTTTCAACTCCGCTGCTTTCTATCATGAAAATTAAGTCGTTTAATATTTCCAGGCTTGCCGAGTATCAAGCAGCATGTGGTCCAAGATAGGCCACCTCAAACGATCTATGATGCATAAGCTTACAAAACGAAGTACCATTTTTGGATCTGGAGAAAGTCTAGGGATAATGTCCTGCATTTCTGGTCGCCTTTTGTGTGATACATACTTGTGTTCACATGATTTATGAAGAGAGGTATGTAATGGTGATTTCTGTAGTTTCTCAGAATCTCATAATTTGCAATGTTTTTTTTTTTCCAGGTTAGCTATTCTTCGACAAAACTTACAAAGACTCAGCTGAACAAAGACCGAAAGGAGATCATGCCACATGATATTCCTAGAATGTTCCAAAAATCATAATTCCTCATGGAACGGGTACGTTTTTAGCTTTAGTTTTAGTGTATTTTGTTGTTAGAGTAGTTTTAGTATTGGAGCTAATGTTGTTTTATGCTAGACTACTATTAGTGTCGTTATATTCTCCTGTTAGGTCGTATACTTATCATATGTGTAAATAGTTAGCTGAAGGGGCTGTGATTAATAAACATCTTAACCTATGTTTTCTTGAATTTTCTGATCTTTATTTCTTGACTTTAGTCTTCTGTTCGAAAGTTGAGTTCTCCTATTTTCATTTATGATACGAAATAATAATTGAATGTTTATCTCATTCTTGGAAAAAGATAATTATTATCAAAGGTTTGGTATGCAAGGGAGGCAGTTCAAAAAATTAAATCAACTAGTAATCTCAATAAAATTGTTATAATACATGTTGTACAAAATTGTATTAAGAGAGAGCATCTGTGTGTGAAATTTGGTCCTTTTCTTCCGCAGTTGGCTGGCGATTCATGGTTGTGAACCTCTAAATTGTTGTGCGCCAAAATTTACACTCACACACGTCCTTTTCTTTTATTTATTCCATTGCAAAATGTAAAAATGGACCATACAATTTTTCAGCTATGTCAACCTCTTCTTACTGAGACATAAGAAAACGTGCTATCATCCACTTCATTAATAGTCTAGCAAAGACTTAACTGATTTATGCTAACCCTGTATGGATTATCTCGCGGGGTTGGGGAATAACGCTATTGACTTTTACCAACTGAACTGCCCCAGACATCTCTTTGACTCACTTAAACTGGAATCAATAGATAATACATCTTATGACTTTTTCTGAAAAGATATAGGTCTATCTGTTCCGCATCTCGACTCACTTAAACTGGAATCAATCAATATGTGCCACTGGACTTTCAATCCCACTTCGATTTCGATACGGTCGGTTGGGCATCCATTAGTTATGTGATGACACGGTTGAGTGTGCCAAGGAGCATGTCTAATTACCTCATGGATAGCATCCACAAGACACTGAATTAGCCTAGAGATGCATGCGTCTTTTAAGTGCTATAGACAGCTAGCCCTGCACAAGAAACAGGAAAGAGGCTGACTAGGACCGATGGGAGGGAACTGGTTTGCTTTCCCCCTGACTGGCTTTCTTGCCTGGAATGACTTCTCTAAGGAAAGAACTTAGCACTTGAAACTCCTAGCTCAACTAGAGTGAATGAGCATGATCTTGACCTATCATGACACACCCCGTCCCAAAAAGTGGGGCCCTGGAGGTGCGGCCATCACTCCCAAAGAGTGACGAAGTCTTAAACAGCTAACAACAACAAAAAACGGAAGAAAAGAATGACAAAACAATATCAGATCATCTATACAACAGAAGTAAAAGTAACACAAGTCTAGCTCGAAGGCGAAAAAGTACAACACAAACGTACACAAGTCTGACGAACTGCAACCGCTAAAGAGATTCACACTCATTGCGAACACAACAGAGCTATCCTGAACTTGCCTCTCATCACAGTGGTGCTCAACAGTATCAGGTCCTGAGGGGGGGCGTAAAAACAAAGGTGAGTGGACAGGGAAAATAAATTTCAGTGTAAAACATTTACAAATAATTATAATAACCCCCACAGTTAAAACCATAGTATAAGCATCTACTGTAATGAGCATGCAGCAGTAGTACAGTATGGAATCACAATAGGCAAACCTGTGCATTTCAATCATATAAGTATATGGCCGTCATCTAATCCGACATGGGGAATTCAAGCACCAGTGACAGTATGTAGGGCATGGGGAATTCAACCACCAATACCAGTGAATAGGACAAGGGGAAATCAACCACCATGTCCGGATGTCGGGGCGTGGGGAATTCAACCACCATTGCCTAAACATCCATTGCGAAGAATCTAGTGGGAATTCAACCCCCTAAATTCTCAGGTCTGCCAACAGCTGACACACCCCGCCCCAGAGAGTGGGGCCTGGGAGGTGCGGCCATCACCCCCAAAGAGTGACGAAGCTTTAAACCCCGAAAGAAACAACAAAAGATAAAACAACGGGACGTAACTCGACAACTCAACCGTAAACATAATATCAGAGCTTCTATACAGCGGAAGCGAAGAGTTTTCACAAGTCTGAAATACACAAAAGACAAAGAGAGACCTACTCTTTGTAACATAGATTAGAGCTACTCAGGGCCTTGTCGCTCGTCTCGGTGGTGCACAACAGTATCAGAACCTGTGGGGGCGCAAAACAAGGGTGAGTGGACATGGAAAATAAAGATCAGTGTAAAACATTTACAAATCAATATAATATCCCCCATAGTTTGAATACACCTAATAAAAGCCTTTACTATAATGAGCATGCAGCAGTAGTACAGTAAGGTATTACAATAGGCATACCTGTGCATTTTCACAATATAAACCTACGGCCGTGATCTAATCCGACCTGGGGAATTTAACCACCAGTGACGGTGTGTAGGACAAGGGAAATTTAACCACCATGCCCGGATGTCAGGACAAGGGGAATTTAACCACCAATGCCGAGATATCGTATGCTTAGAACCCACTGGGAATTTAACCCACTGAATTCTCAGGTGTGCCATCATCTGTACTAATCATTAATCACAATATGCATATCGTCCAACAACCAATCATTTACCAACATATAAATATATATATAATATGAAATAGCATGCTCAAATGAATTTAAAACCGAAACCCATCCACTCACAGTGACATCGGGCGGTCATCGTCATCCTCCTCATATGTCCGAGCGATTTGGTTACGCTGCCTCCATGAAATCTGATCACCTAAAAGTTCCATCAAATAACGGTTAACCAATAGAAGAGAACGATAACCGTAAAACCTTAAATCTCCTTGTTTTACTCAATTAGGGTTTAACCGTATCTCGGATGGCAAAACGGAGTTCGCCATCTGATCCTGAACGTCGAAAACCCTAAAAAGGTCATCGGTCAACGGTAGGCTGACGTCAGCACTCCGGTGCTAATGTGGCGCTGAGTCAGCAGTGAGGTGGCGTACACATGGAGCTGAGGTGGCATCCACGTGGAGCTGATGTGTCATCAATGTGGCGCTGACTCGGTATTCACGTGTCATCCACGTCATCACCGGTGGTGACATCACCACCGTCGCGCTGATGCCGGCGCCGCCATGATGTCGCCGGTTTCTGCAAATTTTCCGGCCGAAGCCTCCATAGCTCAATTTCATTCAATTCTCAACCAAATTCAGAAAATCTTATATGTAAACGCATCTTCAGAACACCAGGAGTTCAAAAATGAGGATTTCATAACTCAATGTCGCCAGAGTTGGCCGGAAAAAGCCCTGAAAGGCGACGGATTCCGGCGACTTCCAAATTACTCAAATCTCAACCATTTTCGATGCATGTTATATCAAAATCCATCTACACAACTCCAACACTCTATTGGAAGGGTTTTCGAGACTTACCACTGCCGGATTTGGCCGGAAAACACGCCGGAAAATCCTGCTTTCTGTTCGGCTTCATCGGCGACTCCTAGCTCCATTTTCAACGCTGAAACTTGGTGTGTTTCGCTCACATCGATGAGAGGAAGCTTTTGGGAATGGTAGCAGGTCCAATTGGTGCTCGTCGGCAGCGAAACGGCGACGAGGAGATGACGGCGAAGATTCCAATGTCGACTTCACCGACGGCGATCCGGGGTGTTTCCAGCGGTGAAGTTGGGCGTTTCGTGATCGTGGAAATGAGGGGAACACCTCTATGGTGGTGGTGCATCCGAAGGTGGCCAGACGGCGACAGAATCACGGCGAGGGGCTCTCGGCGGTTCAAACGGGTTTGCTGTTTTGTTTTTGGAAAACTGAGTTTGGGCTGCGAGTTTTAATCAAACCGGCATATCCAAAGTCAACTAGTCAACCAATCCTTGCATGCCACGTGTCCCACTTAACCACACCACATCATCTTCCATTTTTCGTCCGTAACGCCTCGAATACAACTCAGAACTCAATTCCTTCTTCGCGGACGTGATCGTATCGTCGAGATCTTCGCAAAGAGTCCAATATTGAATACGAGATTCCTTACAGATCAAAATTCAACTATTTGACCATCAGGGGCATTTTGGTAATTTCACAAAACTTTGGAAAATTTTCGGAACAGGTCGTATCAACAGATGTACTAAATAATCACAATATGCATAATATCCAACAAAACCATCTAAACCCTATATATATATCATGCTCAAATAGCCATTTAAAACACAAAACCCGTCCACTCAAAGTGACACTAGGCGATCGTCGTCTTCCTCCTCTTCTGCCTGAATGGTTCGGTTACGCTGATCCCTCGAAATCTGATCACCTAACAGTCCCAATAATCCACGGTTAATAACGGAAATCGGAGACATTAACCAAGAATCCTAATCCTTCCTTGATTTGCTCATTCCAGTTTAACCTTAATCCAAACGGCGAAACAGACTCCACCATCGAGTCCGGAACGTCGTTTCCACTCAGAAAAGTGGTCGGTCAAACTTGGTCAACATATATGGACAGTAACTTAACTATAGTGAATAGTGACTCCGTTAATTTTAACGCAGATGTACAGTAACTTAACCGAAATGAACAGTACCACCGCGTCAGTGCACAGTTGTCGGTGATGACGTCACCGCCGCATCTACAGTCGCCGGAATTTTTTAGATTCCGGCAGCGCTAATCAGGTAAGATCCAAAATCTATAACTTCTTCATTTCTCAACCAAAATCGACGAATTTTATATCAAAACGCATCTACGGAATTCAAATATGCAGCTTATAGAACTCACCTCGCACTGTGCTCGCCGGAATTACGCCGAAAAATTTTTGGAAACCTTGAACGCTCGCCGACGGCAAACCGCTTGGAATTTGGGGATAAAACCAATTGCACTTGTTCGTGTCGTCGAGGAGATGAAGTTTCATAAGTTGGTTCGCCCGATCTGTGACCGGAAAATGGAGATCGGCGATGAGGACACGGACGGTATTTTTGGGTTTGTTGGGCTGGTGTGAAGAAATGGAAAATGAAGGGTTTTTAAGAAATTTTTCAGTTTTCCCCATTTTTATACCCCCCATCAAAATGCATTTTGGCTCGTTGAGTCTTCGTTACAGTTGAAAATCCAATTCCGTCTTCGCGAATGTGTTCGTACCATCGAGCTCATCGTATAGAGTCCAATATCGAAAATGAAAATTCTTACTTTTCAACAATCAACCGTTTGACCCATTAGGGTATTTTGGTCATTTCACACTATTTTGAAAAATTTTCGGAACGGGTCGTATCAATCAACCCCCTTATAAGAATTTCTTCCTCGAAATTCAAAAACAACGTAGTGGACAAGTACGTACCTAAAACAGGTGCGAATACACCTTCCGTACATACTCCTCCATCTTCCACGTGGCTGCCCTCACACGGTGGGTGTTGCGCAAGATTTCCATCATCGTAAACGTGCAGTTGCGGAAAACTCCCAATTTGCAAAATTACCAAAATACCCTTTTTGCTCCGTTGAAACGATCAAATTTCAAAATTTTGGCTATTCCTAACCAAAAGATCATCTTTTAGCCAAAAGACCATTTTCTTCAAGATCAATATCTGAAATCTGTTCACTATTTGAGCTAGTATCAACCTCCACAGCACCACCAACCTCTGCATCCCCTCCGGTCCTCATCACCTTCCATCCAGCCATAAAACTCTTGGCCGAGTCCCTATTATCTTCCGTTATCTTTGCATTCAAAGTAAAACCCTCTTCCTTCTTCACCAAATCTTTCCCTTTCTCCTCAACAACCACTCTGTTCTCCTCAATTTCCCCTCCAGTTTCTAAAAAATCATTTCTTTGCTCAATTGGGGACTCACTAACCTAATTCCTTCTTCCCCCCATTGTCCTTACCCCGTTCACTAATTTTCACAAAATCACCACCATTTCGACTACTAATTGTATAGAATTCAACCCTCCTTGTCAAATCAGCACCCCAATTAGACTTAATTTCACTCTGAACACTCGAAATCAGCACTGAAATCTTATTGGGCTGCATTCTCCCTATCTTCCTCATCCGATGCAAATTCTGCAATCACATCATCAACAATACTATCACAATTCAATCCTTTCGCCTTATAATTATCTCTAGGCTTACTGAAAACCGACTACGTGAACATCGATGAAAGCCTCTGCTTCCCCATCATCGCCGCCGCCGCCGTCTGGAACAGGTTGGGCTTTTTGGGTCGGGGCTCCTTATCCTTCACCTTCGTCTCAGATTTCCTCCTCTTGGGCCTATCGCTGCCGCCGTCTGATTCGGCCAACGACGGCCCGCCACGTGTCCAGTCCTCCTCCTCGCCCACCTCTACCAAATTTCGGAACAAGATATTGCTAGCTCAATCCTGCATGTAACGCTAGCTAGGATTGATCAACATCTAGATTACCTTGAGGCATAACATGTGACGTTATGTATGTGTACAAACGTGGTTGTTGATTATACAATTAATTCAAAGGTTGAATTAATGTGGTCTATTTAAAAGTTAAATGTTTGAGATATCGGTGACGCAAGTGCTGCCTCACGCCATTACACTTGAGAGTGAAACTTAAAGTGTTTTGTCAAGATGAGAGTGCAGGCTTACAGACTTATGAAGTTCTAAGCGGGGCTTTTTAGAGACTCCGAAATTCATTGAGATTGAATTTAAGATTCTGAACCAATCAAGTAAACCATGGATTCCCTTAGACATGGCCTTGATGGTGTAATAGCTCAAGCCACCGGAATAGACAGGTTTCACGGATTCTATCTGAACACCCTGCGCATACGTGTTATAAATACGAGCGTAAGCATTCTGAGCGCAACGATAAAAATAAGCATAGTGGACCCAAAAGCCATTAATAGCAATTGATGCATATAGCTGGAACGAGATTCATATGGTATGAATGGACGTGCGCGTCAAGTTGCCCTAGCATGTAAGCGGGAGATTGTTGGATTGTGCCCGTTAAGGCATTGACATGGCAATACGTGACGGGAGACATGTGTCAATCAAAAGTTGAGAAATCAAGAATAAGGGCAAATATAGACACCCTCGACGGAGCGTGTGACCTAATAAGTCTATTAGGGAGGCTTGCGATTGAATGCCAGGGCGAGGCCTAGGAGAATATTGAGTGTAGGGATGGAATCACAAAGAGGTTATGATTTGAAATACATTCCCTACTGTCCTCGACTCCTAAAGAACGTTCCTAGCCATAGGATATCCAGATAAGGTTGTTGGTTATCCGCTAAGGCCGGCTCATGTCGTATTTAGTAGTCGATCTCAGATTAAGCATATAGGCATGAAGGTGCTCGTATATAGATACGAGTTCACTGAACACTGACCAACCACAGAGCATACGAATGGAAGTTTGCCTACTATGTCAATCGTACAACGTTCTGGCTAGTTATGGGTGCAAAATAGTTCTTAGACATAAGGCTTCATCGGATATCTCGTGTTGGGAGACTTGCACTTTGACCTCAATCTCACGGTTAATCAAGAATGTTTTGGGCCAAGTAGGTGGGGATTGGGTTCATGGATTCAAGCATGGAGATTTGTGAATGCGCAAAATAGGATTCGTCAACTTCTAGGTAATCAGTGAATGTTGATATTCCAAGAGCCCCTTGAAGATCTATCTCTAAGTCTTCGGCCGAAGCATATAAGTAAAAAGATACATCAGGGCGATCATATCAGCACACTAATGCATTAGGGCTTGACAATGAGTTTCCATGCCCTAAATGATTTGATCGGAATATAGGAGACAAAGGAACCTTATTGCACTGTAACCATAACTAATGGTTGTGCTCGATGTGTGATGAAGAAGTTCGAACACATTCTTGATAATCTGGGTAGCCGAGAGCCATAGCTAGATGTTACTACTCGGTTAGTGAATGATCTTCCCTATAAGGTTGAATATTGGTAATTTTCATATTCGGAAAAATAAGATTGTTTACTGCCAGCTTTATCGGAACCTACCGAGGTCAGACACATAAGAACGCATGCCTTCAGGTAAATTGATGAGGGTGTTTAACATGAATTAGTTCATGTTAAATAGTAAATTTATTTAAGTTGGTGATTGCGCTTGAATGAATAAATTCAAGTCCTTTGGGCTTGATAATAATATTAGCCTAATACAATTTGGAATTGTCCAATTAAATAAATTAGAATTGATGACACATTAGTGGGGTAAGCCCACTAAGAGGTGCAGCGCCATTAGGGACGGTAACTCTAGGGCTTCTCCCAGAGTTGCCGCACCCTATTCCTTATGAGACAAGGATTGTTGTTTAATTGTTAAATAAGAGTCCAAGCTTATTAGAAAAAAGTTCTCTATAAAAGGGCTTGTTGGTATTGACCTAACAGATGTCGTGAACTCACATATCAGTAAAGAATCTTATGTGTTGAGAATACATTCTTTACCAAAATATAAAGTCTGAAAAATTATTTCTCTGAAATCTGTTCCACAACCCAACAGAGGATGCGTAATGGAGCGCGAAGGTAAACGGTCACGGACGAACGCGGCGGTTTCCGGAGAACGGGCCGTAATTCGGGGACGGAGCCCGAAGAAAGTTGTATAGTGCGTCGATACGAACGCAACGACGAAGATCGTGCGCGAAGCGGACACCGAATGCGAAAGGAGGAAGCGCCACGACGCCACCTGGGACAAAGGAGGAAGCGACACGCAGCGCTTCCTTAGTGGATCCAGAGGCGCCACGTGGCGCCACCAACAGTAGAAAAGTGTATGTGGCGGAACAGTGATTTAGGCCAAAAAATTTAAATATTTGCTGGAACAATGATTTTGCTGGGAAATACGTTTTTGGATGGAATAGTGATTTTGGGCCGGGAAGAACACTTCCTTCCCGCCAGAATCACCAATAACTCCTGCCTTGTTTTATTTCATATGAAAATTAGCACCAAAATCCTAGGCCCAAAATCCGCAACTGTCACCCTCTCCGAATCAATGGTGGATGACGAGCGATTGACAGAGGCCAACAGGAGGCGTCGGACTCGCAGACCCAAGGTGTCTGCATGCGCTGGAGCCCTCGAGCGCCTCAAAGACCTCCGCCACGATGGCCGCTGATCCGAAGCTGAAATCAAGATGGAGAACCCGATCTACGACACCATCGGTGACGACTCGCTAGTCGCGATGCACTGAGAAGAAGTCCGGGGCTTCATCGTCGATGACGACGGCCTCGGGTATTGCGACTAGGGTGAGGAGGAGGACAGGACATGTGGCGGGCCGTCGTTGGCCGAATCAGACGGCGGCGGCGATAGGCCCAAGAGGAGGAAATCTGAGACGAAGGTGAAGGATAAGGAGCCCTGACCCAAAAAGCCCAACCTATCGCTGACGACAGCGGCGGCGATGAGGGGGAAGCAGAGGCTTTCGTCGATGTTCACGTCGTCGGTTTTCGGTAAGCCTAGAGATAATGATAAGGCGAAAGGATTGAATTGTGATAGTATTGTAGATGATGTGATTGTGGAGTTTGCATCAGATGAGGAAGATTAGGAGAAGCGGAGGAGAATGCAGCCCAATAAGATTTCAGTGCCGATTTCGATTGTTCAGAGTGAAATTAAGTCTTATTGGGGTGCTGATTTGACGAGTGTTGAATTCTATACAATTAGTAGTCGAAATGGTGGTGATTTTGTGGAAATTAGTGAACGAGTTAAGGACAATGGGGGGAAGAAGGAATTAGGTTTTGATATTAGTGAATCCCCAATTGAGCAAAGTAATGATTTTTCATAAACTGGATGGGAAATTGAGGAGAACATAGTGGTTGTTGAGGAGAAAGGGAAAGATTTGGTGAAGAAGGAAGAGGGTTTTACTTTGAATGCAAAGATTACGAAAGATAATAGGGACCCGGCCTAGAGTGTTATTGCTGGATGGAAGGCGGTGAGGACCGGAGGGGATGCGGAGGTTCATGGTGTTGCGGTGGAGGTTGATACTTGCTCAAATAGTGAATAGATTTCAGATATTAATCTTGATGAAAATGGTCTTTTGGCCAGGAATTGCCAAAATTTCGAAATTCGATCGTTTAGGGCCTCAATAGAGCAAAAAGGGTATTTTGTTAATTTTGCAAATTGGGGGTTTTCGATGGCTTCGACATTTCCGGAATCGGCACTTTCCCAATTGAAGCGCCCCGTTGTCCATTTTTCAATTGGCGGTCCTGATCTTCCGATTTGTGCATGGGTATAATCGTCCACTCCGAAAATGCTGCCCCTGAGGGCATTTTCGGTATTCTTCTTCGGCACCCCTCAAAAAGTGGCCCTTCCGGACCCCAACGTAACTTGATGTCATGGCCAGAAATGTTCGTATCGATCTGTCGAGCAACTTTACTGAAGGCCTCAGAGTCTGGATGGTGCTCCATCATCGAAAATCACTATTCCAGCGCCCCCCTGTTGGAGTTGTGCCCTAAAACCCAAATATTTTGTAATATTATGAACAACTCAACTATATATAAAAGGGCAAGTATTCATTCATTCATGAGGGTGGCTTTTATATTATTGAAATAATATGCTATGAATGAGTCCATTGGATTAAGGTATAACTACAATGTCCTAAATGTCGTTAGGGCAAGGAGGCTTGTAGGACATAATACTTAATCCACAAAATTGTTCCTAGCCAATGGAGAGTCAATTGGGCATTGACTATCCTGTGAGGCCGATGTATATTGCATTAGGGTTATAATGGTCTCCTGCTACGCATATTGGATATGTGATGGATATACAGGTGCTTATTATTGACCAAGTCCATTGAACATGACCTCCCCGAAACTTAAATGTATGAATGCTTACCACATGTCAAGCGTTACAGAGTTTCGGGTTGTAGTATGTAACTAGTCCTTAGACCTGAGGCATCTTGGGATATATTGTGCTTAGCATCATAAACTTTGACTTTACTTCAAGGTCACTACATGGTTCAGTGACCCAATGGGTACAGATTGGGTTTATGGTTATAGATACAAAGGTACATGAATGCACAATATGGAATCTATCACCTTCCAATAATCAGTTCAATGGAAGGAGATATCCCTTAGAAGCCACTTGACGATCCATCTTAGAAATCTTTGCGCAGAGTGTTTATTGATCAAGCGTAGGTTTGTAAGAACCGCTTTGTCAGAGATGGATCTTGGTGATTGAGATTGTTTATAGTGATTTGACAAATCTCCATATCACTCACATCTCAATTGGGATATAGATGATAGAAGGACTGTATTACATTGTAACTACAAACCAAGGTTCGAGAAAGGTAAACATGATTTAGTCACGTTCACTTCTACTAATCCGGGTAGCCATGACATGTTGCTAGGCGTCAACCATGGTTTGTGGAACGTATTGTTTCACTGATGGCTTTAGTTAGAACCTAAGAGGTCACACACCTATGGTAGTGCTGACGACATAAAAGGATGATGGATTATGTAATTGAATGTTAATTACATCGATATATATGATTAATTGTTAATTATATATATTGGATCAATTAATATTGGGCTTGCATAATTAAATTAGAAAGCATCGGGCTTTATTTAATTACCTATAAAGGAGTAGGATTGGACAGAGGCAAAAAGCCTGTGGCGCCAACCCTAGTAAGCCTGCAGCATGGGCTTGCATATATAAATATGCAAGTCATGCTATTTTTCTCATAAGTTCAAGAATTGCTACAATTTGATTGTGCAAGAGTCCCAAAATTCCAAGAGAGAAAAATACCTAGAGTGCCTAGATACATTGTGTGTGCCGTACCTTTCCTTGTCTCTCCAATTGTTGGAGATCGATTGATCATCTTATGCGAATAATCTTGCTAGCACAATTGAGAGTTCATTCCGATGTCCGTCGTCGGCGTTCAAGTGTGGATACTTTTAGAGGCTTAACACTTGAGGAGCTAATGTGATTGAATCCAAGATCATGGCAAGCAAGAGCAGCTCAACAATGTCATATGCACGTGGAAGAAAGACAACAAGTATGGTTGCTCAATCTCCTATTTGTTTATTTTTTCTATTTTGCGAATTATTGATACAACCAACCGGATATGTAATTGGGAATTACATGTTTACTTTCCGTTACGTATTATTTATTGATTATTGAATTAATAAAATTCAAATTATATGCCCGGAAACCCAACGGTGGTATCAAAGCCAGGTTGTGATCGATAATTGCGCAATTGTTCATTGTTATGGTGAATTCTTGAATTCTTTGATTTAACATTAGGTTCATGATAATATGAAATTGTTTCTTGATTATCATGATTGTTTTGTTCATAATATATGATATGATTGAATGGGGTTTGACGCATAAAGGATTGGTTGAAAAGTGGGAGGAAAAGGAATTGAAAAAATCAAAGGAATTCTCGACTGGACTTTAGTAGCGAAACCGTTTCGCGGCTAAAAGCTCTGCCTTACGGCAGGCTAATGTAAGCAGCTCGTCAGGAGGTTTTTGCGGCGGCAGAGATGTCTGCAGCAAAAGCTTAGTGCGGCAGAAACTGTTCTGATGCTCAGTTTAGCGGCGAAATCTGATTTCGTCGCAAAAGGCAATAAATTTAAAAAAAAAAAAAAAGATTTTTCAGATTTCTTTAGGCCTTAATTAGTGTCCTTAAATGTTAAGAAAACTTATTAGAACCCTCCAATCAATATGTTTCCTTAAAGAATTGTGAATTCTAATTTTAAGGAAAGTTGAGTGAAATTAGGAATTTCATTCCATATTGAATTTGGTTTCTTTAATGTACAGAAATTAATAATTCTATTTTGACAAGGAAATTGTTTTCTTGTTGACTAGGGATTCTTAAAAGTTAAGAATCCAAATAGAATTGGTATTAGGAAATGGTTTCCAAAATCCTCCTGGGATTTTAATTAAGATTGAGTTACATAATTTATTGAATTCTTTAATTGTTAAGGAGTTTAATTTAAATTAGGAACAACAAATTCTTTTAAGTAGTGGGAGCTACAATGGATTACTTGTTCGACAAGCTATCCTAGACCCATGAAAAATTCGGCATCCCTTAGGGTTACAAAGCCCATGATGTATGGTCCATCTAAGCCCTTTTATTTGTAACCCCACAAACTAGTCACTTAAATACATAATTAGGATGAAGAATTATTTATTATAAAGTGTTATTTTAAATAATTGAAAAAGGATGCTCATGGAATAGACCACTATAATTAAGCTACTTGTTTGGTCGTTTTGCTATGGGGATTATGTGTGTGACACGTTAAATTAGTTTTTGGTTTTATTTCCGGTTTTATTAAATGGGGACTGCATGCCCTACTCCCTCCTAATTCTGGTCTTGTAAAAGTTCTATCTCCCTCCATATTGTACCTCCCCTAATCCAAACTATAAGGATTAGGTTTCTTTGGTTTTTATGTGTGTTTTGAAGAAGACGTGCAAACTTTGAAAAATTGGAGGTCGACGGCGTTGGAGAAGACGGACGGTGGCTAGGTGGTTGGTGCGCAACCCGAAGCTGAAAAAGGCCCAGTAAAGATGGAGTGAATGTATGGGCACGGCCCCGATGGCTACCATTGTTAGTTTAAGCTTAACCATTTAATCAAAGCCGGGGATGGGACGTAAAATCAAACAACAATTGCAATCCGCCATACCTAGGGTTTGGGCGTGTGGCTTGCGCCGAAACGAAGTCCATGATCAGCTCCTTAAATCCATGTGATGCAATTCGCTGGATCTCTTGTTTAAATTATGTATCTCAACATATACTTGTGAAACCGGTAACAAAACCCTCAATTTTAAATATTGAATTTGTAAGGGTTTCTTGGAATTGTTCTAGTGGACCCAGGCCTTCCACCGAAACCTACTAATCTTTTAACTGGCGCACCCCTCTATGTCTTAGCATGTCATTCGGGGCATTTTGGGCGGCAATGGGAGGGTTAATAGGACACAAACATTGGATGTCCGATAATACCAGAACTCACGGTGTCTTAGTATGTCATTCGGGGCATCGGGGCTAAATTTGGTCCCTTATCGATTTGGTGGGATTTTGATTCAACTAATAATCACTTATCTTAGGTGTTCTCCGGGGTAATGGATTATTAGAGGCCGAATGTCGGTAATTGAATAAGATGCAAAGGAGTTGTGAACTCTCTTGGGTGGATAACTGGTAAAGGCGTTAGCGACACGCGCGTCATGGCCCTCCTACCGCAAGCCTCCGACTCCGTCTATGGAGGGATCTCACGAGTAGTGGGAGGAACTCACGTCATCATAGAGGGTAATTTCGAAGACGAAGAAAAGTAGACAGAAACCAACTTAAGATAAAGACCCATCTTATTTTGGTGAATTTCAACATATCGCTAATTAAAATCTGGTTTTATTTTCTTTAGATAATCACCTTCACAACTCAATACTATAAACAAACCCTGATAACCAATTGATTGAACAAAGGAGGCAAAGGACTTTCGAGAAAGAAGTTATTCTAGAACTCGGAACAGATTTTGATCCGAATGTCCTTGCCATCATGGGTTCAAGAGATGCAGTACAAACTGTCAAACCCTGGATACTGGATTCAGGAGCTTGCTATCATGTTTGTAATTCGGTGCATGGCATGAAGATTGACAGATATCTAGAGAAAGGCGCATTATCATTGAGAATGGGGAATGGTTCCCGTGCGCATGTTTCTGCCATTGGCACACATACTCTAGATCTACCTAATGGCAAGTGTCTCTTTCTGAAAGAGTGCTACTACATCCCGACATGTATTTATAATATTGTGTCGATCTCTTGATTAGATTTGGTTCGGTATTACATCCTCACTGGAGGATCCAAATGTAATATCACATATAAGGATGAAGCCATTGGTAATGGCACTATGCCAAAAACGCTTATAGACGACGGTCAAAAACCGTCGTCCAGAATTATCCAAAACCGTCGTAGAATTGGGACTCGTCTATAACGAATGTTATAGACGACGGTCGTAAAAAGCCTCGTCTATATACTGTTATAGACGACGGTTCAAAAACCCTCGTCTATAATAATATATACCTTGTCTATAACAATTTATAGATGAGCGTTTTACCAGAAAACCGTCGTCTATGTAGTCCCCAATGGAACCAAAACCTGAAATATTTATAGTTATTATAGACGCCGGTTTGTAACCAAAACCCTCATCTACAGCTGTTATAGACGAGGGCTTTGGTTACAAACCGTCATCTATAATAACCATAAATATTTCAGGTTTTGGTGCCACTCTGATGCAATAGATGACAGTTTTTAACCAAAACCCTCGTCTATAATAGCTATAGACGAGGGTTTTGGTTAAAAAAACGTCGTCTATAATAACTATAAATATTTCAAGCACTATGTCAAAAACCGTTATAGACGACACTGAGAAGACGACACTCTTTTAAATAACCGTCGTAAAAAAGTTATAGATGACAATTTGGTTTCAAAATGTCGTCTATGACCCCAAAATTAGAAGAATTACGTATTGAAGGTGTAAAATGATAATAGGATTGACGACATTTTTACAAAACTGTCGTCCATATTGTGTGGAAAAATAGAAATATGAAGACGCGCTAACCCAAATCTGTTTTCCTTCACTGAGTCTCTCTCTTTCTTTCTCTAAAAAAAACCCAGATCTGTTTTCCTTCGCGACTCCGCTTCTCTTTCGCTTCTTTCTTCTTCTTCTTCTTCTTCTTCTTCTTCCGTCTCCATCGCCCGACATCTGCAATTGAGTTTCTCTTTGGTTACATCTTCCACCAGAATTGAAAATCTCCCAAATTAATTCGTCATTGAAATGTCCAAACCCTAAACCCCAAATTTCATCTCCCCACTGAGTTCGCCCTCGTCGGCCCTTCCCACGAAAATCTCTTCTTCTGCGACATCGAATTTCAAGATTCGCAGTTGAGCTTCTGCGAATTTGGTCTTCTAAATTGCAGAAAGCTGCCACCAAATCGCTCGTACTGGAGGAACTCATTTCAAGCCTTCGATGCCCAACTCATGTTTGGGTAACTACATGTTTGGGTCCACCCTAAAAGACCCCAAATTGTGCGCTATCCTGTCTCTGAAACCCTAAACCCTAACCCCTCAGTTTTTTGTCTCCCAAAATTTCAATGGCTTTCACTTCAATTCTCCGCCGATCGGCCTCCTCCTTGGCTCCACCGCCCAGCTGCCTTGTCTGCGACCACCAGTCTTACTACGGCGCCGCCGTCGCCGCAGCAAACCGTTTCAATCTCTCCCACGCCACCATTCTGACAGCTTGCGTTCCGGCCTTTCGCTACTACTCGTTGAGCTCCGACCGATCTCTCATCAAAGTCCTCGACGCGGAGATGAAGTGCGCTGAGGAAACCGACGATATCGACAAGGTGAAGTTTTTTGTACTATCAATTACTTTGTGAATTGTTTGGTTTCTGGGAAAATTTCGGGAAATATCGAGAATTGATAGTTCTGGAGGATCTGTTTTGTTTGGTGATGTCGGATATGAAAAACCCACCTCGTTCAAATTGAAAAGTTTGTGTCTTGGAGTGGTTGATACTTTAGTAAGAATTTGATTTTTCTATGTTTGGTAAAAGATTGAACAGTCTTTTGAAGCAGATCTGATACTAATGATGCTGATCAATTTGGTTGTGGTTCAATTTCTTTCGAATTGTCTGCTGAGATGGCTATCTGTGAAAGGTTAAAAGAACTAGATGATCTTAAGTTGTTCGAGATTGATGTTTATGTGCAGGTGTGTATGAATTTGCAGGACTAACATTAGGTTTAACTTGTGGAATGCAGTGGGTTTTATCGTCCAAGGAAATAAACTTCTCGTATCCTCTTGGGTTGACTCTACTTCACATGCTCTTCTCCTCTGTCTTATGCTTTTTACTCACGAAAGTTTTTAAGGTATGTAGGTCACATTTTGAGTAATCATTAAATTTGAAAACCCAGATGGTACTCAACTTATATCATTATCTGCAGATTTTGAAGGTTGAGGAAGGGTATCGGTCTTTTGTTAGTCTTCTTTTGTGGTGTTAAAGATAGATTTGTTAGTCTTCTTTTGTGGTGTTAAAAATAGATTTGTTAGTCTCTTTTGTGGTGACTGAATAATTGGATGGATTTCTTTTCTATCACTTACCTTTATGGTGTAAATGGGGACGTCTTCATTGTTTCAGATGTGAAAAGATCATTAGCATCTATGTGATGAATCTAAGTGTTTTGCAGATTTGGTTCGTAATGAACCCAGTCCAGCTATCTAATAAAGTAAATTATCAGGAAGTTAAAACACACTATGAATTTGGCATGAGACCAACGAGTTGGATTGAAATTTTGGCTTGCTATCCCATAAGATTCCCTACAGGCTTGAAGCATGTGGTGTTGACATGATCCTTATTGCACTCTTAAATGATTGTGTAGCCTTTTAAAATCCTAAGACTCTACAGGTTCAGTTTGATTGTTTTTCAGAACTGCTGAATGTAAATACTTCAGTTTTTACATTTTGTACTTAAACATTTTTGCTTGCTAACTTCTTAATCAACTATGTCAATCGGTTTAGATCATAAGTTGCCCACTGAAAATCTTATGAGATTTTGTTATGCAGATACGTGACATCAGTAATGCCAATCGGTGCAATGTTTGCAATGACTCTTTGGCTTGGAAATACTGCCTACATGTTTATTTCTGTCGCATTTGCGCAAATGTTGAAAGCAATCAGTAAGTTCACACTACTTCTTTTTGGTTTGTTAATCAACTGGATCTAAATGTGATAAGCTTGTGGATGAACGTTTTCATCGAATAAGCGTTTTCTTAACCTGTATGTTTTGGCATCCAGAACAATGTCTGCTGTACTATAGGATGCTTTGCCCCTTTGGCATCATTGCTAGAAATTCTTTGTCTCAGTATCTGATTTCTTAGATGACATATGTATGCAGTGCCAGTAGCAGTTTTTGTTCTTGGAGTTGCAGCAGGACTTGAGGGTTTATCCTTCAAGCTTTCGTTGCGTTTTCCTGTGGACTATCCTTTCAAGCCACCGCAAGTCAAGCTTGAGATAGCATGATTCCATCCGATTGTCGATCAGTGCAGCAGCATATATCTTGATATTCTACATGTATCTATCATTTTTAAAAGAAGCTCAACATCAAGCTGTGTCTCACTAGTACTTTCTTGAAGTTTCTTCCATGTAACTTTGACTTGAATATGGCATATGTTGTTTCATGTATTCTTCTCTACCTGATTATGTTGGTTTTCTTTTTTGCTTGACAGAAAATGAATCAGCATTTGACCTTATCTATTGCATCACATTCAAGCTCATGGATGGGACCATATGTACCAGGTTTTTTTGGGTAGTTTTGATTGCTCTTTGGTTAACAACAGTTTACCATATATGTAGTACAATTATGGTCAGCTGGATACCAAATTTTGGGATAGTTGCTTGCGTAGTTGATCAAAATGTTGACAGCAGTTTAACATATGTAGTACAATTATGGTCTTTTGGTACCAAATTTTTGGGATAGTTTGCTGCTTGGTTGGTTGATTGCTGGCAGCAGTACCTTATATGTAGTACAATGGTCTTTTCGTATCAATTTTTTGAATACAATTACCTCAATCACCTTTTAATGTCTTTTGATATTATATGTAGTGCATTTGGCTTGTTGGTGATGGTTTAATTATATTGAACATGATTTCTATCATATTTTGTATATAGAAATAGCAGGAAATTTGCAAAATTGTACCCACAAAACAGGCTAAAACAATTGGGGATGACATTTTCCGAATCCCCCTATTAGTTAAAGACGACGGAAAACAGAAAAATAAGGTCGTCTAATGCCATAATAGACGATAGTCTTTATAACAAAAACGTCGTCTATTGTCTACAAAAACGACATTCATTATTCTGAAAATATCGTATAAAGACGACGAAAAACATAAAAATAGCATCGTCTAATACCATAATAGACGATACTCTTCACAATAAAAATGTCGTCTACACACAAAAACAAATGTCGTCTATTGAACACATAAACGACAGTCATTATTTCGAAAACGTCGTCTATGACTATAATAGACGACACTCAAGCTCAAATTCAACAATTTTGGCTTTGTTAGACGACACTCTTACTTAAAAAAACGTCGTCTCATTATAATATAGACGACAGCTAAAAGAGTGTCGTCTATTTTTTTGTAATAGACGACACGGCCATTTACGACGGTTTTTACTATATGTGGACGACGGTTTTTAGCCGTCGTCTATAACGTTTATTGGCATAGTGAAGTTTTGGTGCCACCCCATTGCATTGTTGTACTTCTGTTGATTGCAAAATTCCATACAAACATTTCAATGATCATTAATAAACTTCCAATTTCAACAAGTATACAAACAACAAAAATTTCAGACAAAAATTTCAATGATCATTAATACACTTCCAATTTCAACAAGTACAATACTTTGATCCCTAAGAGAATATAAACTATATTCATAAGATAGATGGCTTACAAACTACTAAGTACATTAATTCTATACAAACATTTGAATTTTACATATACAGCTTAACCAAAACTCTATCCTATTCTAACCCAAATGAGGTATAAGGCAGGTAAATATAACAACATATAAACCTAGAAAATGTTCTGAAAGAAGACATAACAACAAGAACATATAATTAACCTTAAAAAGGGATAGGTTTGAGTATAGTCAAGGCTTGAATATTCTGGGCCGGCAGTAGCCTCTTCCTCTTCCTTTTCCTTGGTCTCCTCAGGATCTCTATAGAAGAACAAATCAACCTGTAAGGGGCAGTTTGAGCGACAATAAGAAGTTTAGAACTATACTCTTATTTAAGCCATCTGGTTTCTGACCACAGAACCATAGATATCTCGAAACAGAAAGCTATGTGCTTACCATGACATCCCACTTGTGTCCGGGACGTAGGGAACCACGCATCTGCAACACCATCCGTGCTAGAAGCCAAAAGAGACATCCAATGCTGTGCTTACTTTGTTATTGGCTGGGATGCCAATATCAACATATCGCATGGGCCAAAAAAAAAAGCTGTATAAAATTGGGGAATAAATCATTATACAATAGCATGCACGAAATCCCAAAACGAATAAAGCTTTGACATTTGACATGTTAAAAACGAACATGGCAAATGCAAGGATCAATGCAAGAAATGAAGGATGATGACCTGGCGATCAGTTCTTGGGTCAGTCAAAATGAGGAGACGGGGCTCATTGAAAGAAGCCTGGAGCTGATTGGTAAAAGTACCAAGAGTGTGCCTTCCAACAATGGCATTAGTTCCTGTGTGCTAATCAATTACCAAATTCACATACTAATTAAAAAGTTGAAATATGTCAATGAAATGTATACCTCAAGTCATCTCTGTTGGTTGTAATAACTGAGTGTAGAAAAGAACAAGCCAGAGGATTGGATATGGATGAAAAGATGTCATCCTTGCGGGACAAACCATAAGCAAAAACTGAAAAGATATTGAAAAAAAAACCCTAAATGTAAGAGGTGCAGGAAAGAACCTTCTTCATGCTTGGCAGCATGGATTTTCTCCGTTGAGATCTCTATTTTTTTCCTCAAATGTTCAAGAGCTTAAAAAAAAGGCACCATATACAAAAGATAGAAGGAAAATCGATCAATCATCTATCAGCACAAATGAAGACAAAAATGATTTACTTGCAAAATGAGAGTAACTAACAATGATAATGCAGCAACCTGATTTTTTCGGTCCAGTTGTGAACTTCATCTCCCTGGAAAGACTTCTCAGCTCTCGTTCGACATCATGAATTTTCGAATAGTTCTCTTCAATGTATCTGCAGGGAACATCAGTTTCAAACCATGAACCATCAAATCTTCCACATTACCGTTATTTATAGTAAACCCAATCCCCATTGCAGCAACTTTGAGAGCATGAAAAATTGAAGGATGACTCAAATGCAGGTATTCCTAAGTCCAAAAAGACATAATCAAAGCACAGCACCATTTTCCGAATAGTGCGTTGACTCCCTTGTTCCTACACCTCTTTGACCACATTTTTTCATATCCTCAAATCAATTACCAAGCATTTTCACAATGCCATTGTTGCAACTATTGAACTAACACTACGTCAAAAAAGGCTTCACACGACGGCAAAAAAGTGTCGTCTATAGGGCCAAAAAAAACTGTCGTCTATAGGCCTGCCGTGTCTGATGCTATGCATCAGACGACAGTTTTTTTCCGTCGTCTGAAGATACATCAGACGACAGTTGTGCCTCTAAAACTGTCGTCGGAATGCTCTCCGGAGTGGCAAAAAAGCCTTTTTCCATCGTCTGAAGATACATCTAACGACTGTTTTAATATTTTTAGTGTCGTGTGAGTGCAAGTTCTACGACAGTTTTAATATATTTAGTCGTGTTAAAGTATATTCAACTATAGTTTTTCACTAATACTGTCGTCTTATTCATTGACTTTGGTGACAAAATAGTTGACTTTTATGTGATTGTACGTATTTTATACATATTTATGTATGATTGTATATGTATTTCAATACGTATTTGTATATGTATATCTTTGACTTTGACCAAAAAACCCTAAATTTGGGTATTTAATTCTGGGCACTATTCCTGCCCAGAATTTACTGTTCCAGAATGTAAACCTGGGTATTTTTTTGCCCAGAAAATACTATTCCTGAAATCTGTTTTTGTGCAAGAAAATTCATACATTCAACATACCAACAAACCTGTTTACATATCTTCATTCAATCAATATCAATCCATCCATGGCAATCCAAAATTTACATTGCTCAACTGTCTAGCTAAGAAGCAAAAAAAAGCCTACATGAACTTTTCAAGCCTCCACTGGCAGATTAACAATTACCCATGGAGCCCACTCCGCTCGTACTTCATCTATATCCGCTTGAGTATAAATCTGATTTCCTCGCCTTGCCCACTGTAAAAAAAAAAGCTGCAGTTTAATACGACATTCCAACAAAATTCCCAGCTCAAGTATATCAGTATGCAACCACTTGAAAAGAGTCAATATCTACTTAAATCTGCAAAATTCCAACAAAATTCCCAGTTCAACAAAATTACAGGTGCTTATTTTGCAAATAATAGCAATTCTGCAACTACTGCAGAATTGCAACCTTAATGATTTCCTAATTAAATCTAGGGATAATTAGAGGTAATATACATCATCAAAATTGTGTTACCTTGATCTCAAATGACATTTCTTTGTCATTGTAGATATCCCTAATATATCTGAGTACATAGTAGCCACAATCTGTGCTACTTTGCTGCAGAGGTATACCCTAAAAAGAAAATCAATTTAACAAGCACTTGAATGGCTAAATACTTCTATGGTTAAATTAAAAGTCCTGATATACTTGAGGTAATTTAAAAGTGATTTTAATTTAACCTAAAGCAAATGAAATGTAAAAGATATTTTCAAGTAGAGAATTGGAAGTTGTTTGAAGTGGAATTGTTTTTCAAACATAACAATTGGTACACAACTTTTTATCCTTTCTAACTACAGATGGACACTAATGAAAGAAAACAGGCATGGATGAACAATAGCACAGGAACCATAGGAGAACTATACCAGTACATTATGGTCACATAAGGCAGTACATGAAAACTGATTAGTTTCGACAGTCATGCTAGATGAAAAAACAGATATTGACCAACAACATGACAATCATTATATATGTTTCTTTGGAAAAAGACAAAAGACATTTATAGATGTGGGTTTCAAATAGAGAACAGATAGGTAACCTGCTGTGTTGGAAGCAATGTACATAATCAAGAAGCAAATAGAAGCAACTGAATAGGATAGGTAGACAACACCTGTAAACAAAAAGGGGACAGCTTAAATCCAGGAGTAATGGCTTAATATTGCAATGAATTTCGTAGTAAATGTAAAGTAGTACAAGTGTGCACAAATTTAACAGAGAACAAAGCATGTTTTCAAGATGATTGCCACCATAGTTTAGTTAATACAAATGAAAATTTCAGTACTTACTTATGAAATGGCCTTCATTGAGTATCCTGGTGCAGAAAACTTACCAGAGGAAAGGTGAGGTTCAATTAACACTATTAAACTGACATCTGCTATATGCTAGCTGAGAACAACCTAGATATGTAATTGAATAGAAGCATGGATAAATCATAAATGTAAATCTTTTGTTAATTATGTAGTTATACTGGGTGGGGTTCAAAAAGAGTAGTGGAAATTACTTTTATTGGAGAAAAGCAGTTGTTGGTTAATATAACCATTAACCAGCAAGGCAAGATTAATTAAGTAAATCAGGAAAATAGCAGCTGCAAAACATTAAAGTGAGGAAAAAAAGCTATTTGACAAAACATTAAAATGAGGAAAAATGGAAATATATATACAGTAAGGACTTGAACAACTATTTGACAGATATGTTACAAATTGGCATGTCTCGTGTAGCTATATCTGTGGAATTTTTAACTGGTTGTCGATATATGGTAAATTTGTGGTTACCTCTATCTAGGAAAGTTGAAATTTCTAGAATTCCAAGTTCCTTTCTTCGACTAAGCCTGGTCCTCCCACGAAAGACAAAGCAGTAGCTTTTAGACTGCAATAAGAATCAGGAAAACATGATCATATCATTGTTGAACAGAAGAATGTACCATTGGAAATTTTATCAGATAACTTGGTCCATATATATACCTATGTTTATTAAAGTGATATTCACTATTCAAAAATACCTAAGTCTGAATGCTCAGCATAAAGTGGATAACTTAAACAGCGGCTAATCTTCCTGCACAGTCCACAAAAGTCTAATACGTCTACTTTCTGGAAAGATAACAAACAATTACACCATAATGTACAATGCTGTCTTTTGCATATTTGCGAACTATATGCCACTCCTCATCACTTAATCATGGAATGGACCATTATCTTTAATATTGATGGCAACTGGAAATTATGCAATGGTATCCAGCAATGGAAAGCTACATCTCATATTCAATTCAATGCACTAACAGAAATATTATTAACCATGACAATCCTTGCATGCGGTATGTGATTCACATTTGACATTAAAAGAGGACCAAGGGCAATTAAAAGGAAATGATGTGGGAAAGTGGGAAACATTATACAAGCAAGGCTAAAGTTTATCTGAGCTAATAGGAGACCTGAAAATATGGGCAAGGAAGGACAAATGTTTCCACCGTCCTACGACCCAGTTCTGTAAGACGTCTTTCATCTCGCTCAATAGAATCTTTGTTAAAGTCCTCTCCAGAATTTCCATCCTGCAGACAAAGAAGAATGATTGATCAGACATAAAACAAAGATCAAATTCATTATCTAAATATATCTATCATATTACTTTTACAATCACAATGATAATGCATTAACATATACCTATCATACTTATTTTCCAAGGGCACATACTAACTTCATTTTAGAAACCTATTATCTACCTAATCATATAAAGTTTCACTGACGTATTCAATGCAAATCCTTCTGAATCGCCAAAGTGTTAGAAGGAAAATTCATAAAAATTAACATCGAGGCATTCAAATCATAAACACCAGCATAATTGAGGTGAAGTATAATTCACACATAAATTGAAAGCTGACAAAAGCATGAAAGAAAGCAGACTAAACCTAATAGATTTTCAGAACTCAAACATAAATAACAACCAAACCTAAACTCAATTTAATAAACTGAAATTGCAATTAGCGTAGACAAAACTATCCTTTGAACATCAAATTGCAGAAGAGCACTAAAAGAGGGAAAAACAACCTTGTGTAATCTCGTAAAGCACAAAGCTATAAAAAAAACACCAAAGTGGCGATTAGGCAACAACCAAAAACACTCAAATCATGTGACAGGCCGAAGCGTAGAGGAATAATGAAGAGCCCAGCCGCGCAACACCACCCGCGTCGGCAACGGAAGCGGAAAGACAAATCACCAACGCTGCAAACAAACACCAAAAAAACTTCACCAACCGTTCGAATTTACCCAGAAAGCCAAAACCCATTAAGTCAACAACAAAATCTTCACTGATTCAAGTAGAGAGACAAATTATACGAAATGGCCCTTAGATCTATGAAATGAGAAGATAAGAAATACCTAAATCAGACAGAGAAATGGAGGCGACCGGCGAATGGAAGTGAATATCTCATATCTATCATATAGAGGCGAGATCTACCACCAAAATTCACAGCCCCAAATCCGAAATCAACCCTTCAATCCATTGATGTGAAGGCTGAATCGTCGCGACCAAAGAGACGGCACCGAGTTCAAAAGGCTGAGCTGAAGAAATCCGAGTAGATTTGAGTAGAACTGGCGAGATCCACGCATCCCCTTCAGCGACGAGCTCGACGGAGACGCGTGAAGCCGTCGGAGAACAGATTATCGAACTCACGACGGAGACGCTAAGGCCGCTAGCTTGGCTTTCTAGGGTTTCGTCGGATACCGTTGTCGATTAAGGAAAGAGGAAGAACGAACGAAGAGAAGAAGTAGTGGCTATGTCGGAGGTATTGACGGCATTTGAAGTTTGATGACAGATTTTCTGGGATTTGGCTGGGCTTGTGAGATTTTCAGATTTGGGTTCAGTGAAGTCGAGTTGAGTTTGTGGGAGTTATGAGAGAAATTTTGCTTTAAGTGTTGATGTCATCAGGTTGAGTTTTAGGGAAAACCCGGTTATTTTTTAAGATTCAAGGGAAAGTCACCGAAATTTATAGGGGGAAATTTACCGCTTATTTTTTTTGAGCCAATGCACGACAGTTTTAACAAAGCAACTGTCGTGTAATTAACTGAGCAAAACTCAAGTGTGGAATGTTAAGCAATCCGACGATAGTTTTTAAAAAAATTGTCGTAAAATATTAATAGACGACATAAAAATTAAAAACTGTCGTCTGAATGGTGTCGTCTGAATGCTATTTTGGCGTAGTGTACGCTAAAGAACAATCTCTCTACATTTTGGTTTAAGTCGAAGGTTCTCAGTTCTTGGATCCCTAATCTTGTTGCCATTACTTTACAAAATTCAATATTCACCTAATTAATTGCATCACTGCTAAAACACACAAGCTTAAGCAATCAAGATTCTCTAAATGCAATTAACAAAATACTTACTTTCTTAATTGAAGCTGTTCTTCTCGATTATCTGCAAACCAAAACAAATGCAAATTCAGAAAAGAAATCACCAAAACCAAAATATGAAATAAAAGAAAATAAATATGTAGTTTTCCTGGTTGAGACCAAACATAAGAATAATTGGAGAAAAAAATTACGAAATATAGAATAAGAAACCCAATCGCCTTAGTTTTCTTGCTGCATACACTCGATCTCATCAGGTTTGTGGCAATTTCCTACATTTCAACCTCAAAAGGAAATAGAAATCATGCCTTTAAGCAGTATTACCGAAACCCAACAAAAATTTAACGAAACGATGTCTTTGATTAGAAGCAGCCACACCAAATTCTCGACACCCATTCATCAAATTGGTTATTGGACTCATGTCTTGCACTGAATTCGAATTCGCGAACGATTCTTGGTCAAGCAGCGGTCAGAGCGGAGCAAGCGGCATCTTCTTCGCGCAGAGGGGCGGAGATGTCCCAAACCCATTGAATTTTCCGGCGAGTAGAGGCGCGGAGGCGTACCTCCGCTCTCACATGGATCCGCCCCTAGAAGATTGCGAATACCGGATCTAGGGTTTCACAGAGGTGAGACAGAAGAGAGGAAGAAGGAGAGAGGCAAATTGAATTCAATAAAAACAAAAATCGGCAAGGCATGGACTCTGGACAAACTCGGCGAGTTGAAGGTCGTCGCCTGGAGATGAGGTGGAGAAGGTTGCGCGGCCTGGAGAGAAGAGGCGAGGAGAGAGAGAGAGAGAGAGAGAGAGAGAGAGAGAGAGAGAGAGAAGATAGGGGTTTGTGAAAAAAAGAAGCGTTCAAATACTACCGGGGACATGGAAGGCATTTTCAGGTTTTTATTTTAAGTGAATAGTGTCTTCCGTGTTTTGATATTAACTTTACAGACGACAGTTTTAGCCTAAAGCGTCGTCTATTAACTTTAAATTTATCAATTTTGATCTTATAGACGGCGCTTTTAGTCTAAAGCCTTGTCTTTTTTTTTTGTTTACGACGGTTTTTTTATGAACACTCATCTATGAGTCATCGTCTATAATGTTTATTGGCATAGTGTGGGCAACTTGTGGGGCGCCATTACATCCTAGAATAGGAAGGTGGGATTTACTGTAACTCGAGCAATAATAGTGGGAGCAAACGACCCCAGGAAGAGGTTGATCTCAGCAAGAAGTGGCATATGCGACTAGGTCACATCAGTGAAAAATGTTTGGAACGTTTGGCTAAAGATGGACTAATCAGTTTTGAAGCTTCGAAGCCGCTACCGCCCTGCAAACCATGCCTCAAGGGAAAGATGCCCAAGTCTCCATTTGATGGAGTAAACAAGCGTGCTGATGAGATTTGCGAGCTGATACATACTGATGTATACGGCCCCATGAATCACATTGCAAGAGGAGGCTATCCTTACTTCATCACATTCACCGATGATAAGTCACGGTATGGATATGTGTATCTTATGAAGAACAAATCCGAGTCTTTTGAAAAGTTCAAAGAATTCAAAAATGAGGTGGAATTGCAAACATGCAAAAAGATCAAAATCCTACAATCCGATCGAGGAGGTGATTATCTAAGCGCCGAATTCACAGACTTTCTGAAAGACTGTGGAATATTATCGCAATGGACTCCTCCAGGAACGCCACTGTTGAATGGCGTGTCTGAAAGGAGAAATCAAACTTTAATGGATATGGTTCAATCCATGATGAGCTATACTGATATGCCTATAACCTTCTGGGGTTATGTGCTTGAGACAGCAGCATATTTGCTGAACCTTGTGCCAACTAAGAGTGCAGAAAAGATTCCGCACGAAATGTTCGTGGGAACGAAGCCTAGCTTAAAGCAGTTGAGGGTATGGGGATTCCCGGCCTATGTAAAGACATTAGAGCCAAGAAAGTTGGACAACAGGTCTAAGAGATGCCGTTTCATTGGATATCCGAAGAAAACTTATGGATACCAATTCTACCATGTTGAGGATCAATAGGATAAGGGGACTTCACCCCAAACCGACCTGCACCTGCACATGGCAATACCGAGCAATCCACAAACAACCCATCATAACCAGCATAGAATCAACATAACCAGCACATACATATCTCCCAAGCTCCATAACAGTCAACACCAACAAATATCCCACGATCACATCATCATATCATATATGTGTATAAACATAAACATGCTCGAACGATACTCAAAACCATACACCAACAACCAACCAACATATCACCAAGGCATACAGATACGTAACATAATATAAAGCATACTCAAACAATACTTTAAAACCAAAACCTGTCCACTCACAGATATGTCGGGCAATCGTCGTCGTCCTCCTCGTTTGTCTGAGCGGTTCGGTTATAGTGGTACCTCGAGAACCGATCACCTAACAATCCCAAAGAATAATGATTAATAAACGAACCAAACGAAATCCCGTAAAACCCTAATTCCCCACGTTTCACTCAATTAGGGTACAACCGTATCTCGGATGGCAAAACGGAGTTCGCCATTGGATCTCGAACGTCGTTTCCACTCGGAAAAGTGGTCGGTCAAACTTGGTCAACGTCAGTCAACGGCCAGTCAACACCGCTGTTGACCAACCGGTCAACGTTTGCTGACGTCAGCACTCCGGCGCTGACGTGGCACTGACACAGAAAAAAGAAAGAGTGGTGATGGTAAGCTGGCGTGATGGGACTTTTTGGAATCGGGAAAAAAAAAAAATCTACAGTGTTTTTCTATATGAATTGACTAGAGGGAATCGACGACTACATGTTAGATGTTGATTGCGGCTGTTAGGTGCTTATTTATCATATATTTTACCCATTAATTGATTGTCTTTATGCCATGAATTTAATATAAAAACGACTTATTGCTTTGTTTTGCACATAATCTGTCCACAGGTGCAGTTTGGACGTTTTTGGGCATTTGGAAGCCGATTTGGACGCGATTTCTTGTGGAAACATGAGGGGTTTTTTTTGTCTTTTTTTTTTTTTTTTTTGGCTGTGGTTTTTTTTGCCGCTGGGGGTGGTTTTTTTCTCCCCCGGTGGTTTTTCCTTTTTTTTTTCTCTTTTGCGGCCCCCCCCCCTTCCCTCTTTTTTTTTTTTTTTTTTTTTTTTTTTTCAGGTGTTTTTTTTTTTTTCGGCTCGATGTGCAATCATGTACTTAAATCATGATTTTGATTTTTCTATGAATTTTATGTTTGTGTTGAATATCAATTGCCGTTTGACCATACTTAGTTGCTTTCTTTGTGATTGTTAATTGATTTATCTGATGCAAGTTAGAACAGATGCCATGTTTAACTTGAGTTTAGCTTTATGCAACTGATATCATAAATTCCTTGATGTAGATACCATGCACTAGGGTTTATGTGGTTATTCAAAAGTATCCAAAGATCTTAATGACTTTTTGTGTGTTTAATTGTACTAGATACCATAGTCAATTAGCATATGAAAAGATGCATGATAATCTAGATACCATGGATATTGTGTAATTTTGGGAACTTAATCATCAACATGACATGAATGTAATAGTAAATTGAATCATTAACTTAAGTTGGATTGATTGTGGTGAAATCATTGCCCGAGGCATTTTTATCTTGATTTAATCTCCCCTTGCTGTTTGTTTTGCAGTTTATGTTTATTTGTTTAAATTCTATTTTCATTATTAGTCCAAGTTTAGTTTTAGAAAACCTAGAAAATCATTCTCGTTAGTCCTACACTTAGGTGTATGCATTAGCACTAGAGTTAAGTAACTAAATAAGTAAAACGTTTAATATTTGTGGGATCGATAATCCATACTTGCAATGCTATACTATTTCACGATTCGTACACTTGCGAGTGAGTAAAACTAAGGGAACATTATTTTCACAACAAGTTTTTAGCGCCATTGCCGGGGATTAATGTGTTTTTACTTGTTTGATTAATTAATTTTGTACTTAAAATTTCCTTCTCTTGGTGTTTATGTTTTATTTGCTTAATTAGGGTGGTTCTTAGGGGTTTTGTTTTTGTGTGACAGGTACTTACAATCACAGACACCAATCTACTCCAGGGGAGGAATTGCAAATACAAGGACGCATTGTAGCTTAACTCCTTCGTTTCTAATTGTCTGATATTATGTGGATTAAGTTCCCCACAAGTTTGGGGGTGGGTCACTAATCGATTTCTTTAGTGTTTCAGCAATGATTATCGTGCCTAAACATGCATACTAGCTGAAAACATTCATCACAAATCCAGTACATGGCATTCATGCTCATATATATATATATAGTGCTGGATCAGGCATCCAGCTGCCATTTACAGTCCTAAACAAATCACAAACATATTCAGCATTCGGCAATTATTCAGGCAGTTAACACCATCATCAGCAAGCAATTTCATCCATCTCAGATACATATGATGACCATGAAAATAATTACAGACTAGAAAAAAATATCACTACAGCCCAGTTTCCTAGCAAATTACACAGAAAGGAAAATTTGAAAAAAAAAAAAGAAAAAAAGAAAAAAAAGGCTAGGCAAATCGGTTCTATGCCCAGATCTGACGAGATATGGGTTTGGACATCATGGACACCTCATCAGCATCCTCTTTTGCACCTGCGAAGACAAGAAATATGGTTAGAACGGTCATGAAATCGCCAAATCCGAATCCAAAGGTCAACACGAAAGCAGATTGGGGAGATATAGGAGCACTTATCTTTCCGTTTCGACGATCCCGACCAGCAAAAGGACGAAATGGTACCGTTTGACCAAGATGGCCACTTGGTCTCACGGATTGACATGTAGAAGGAATGTGCATGGATTGTGGGGTCTTGTTGTCATCAAAGCTCGTGGATTAAGTGGTTTTTCGTGTAGAACTGGATACTTGAGGGGTGCTGTAATGAATAGTGGATGAGTGCGTGTGGTTTTAGAGTCCGTATGAGCGTGTGGGTTATGGTGGTTTACGGTGAGATGGTGGCTGCATGGTTGTGTTTGGCTTGATAGCCGCTGATTTTTTTTTGGGGTTTTTTTGATATAAACCCATCTGACAACATAATTTTTACAGTTAGCCCACCCAATATATTATAAATATAAATCCACATAAGCATTTTAAGAAAATAAAAATTACTCATGCAAATACAATAAAGTCCGCTACTTTTTCAAAAAATTACAGCAATTGCCATAGATTAATAACTGAAACGTTTTCAAAATTATACAAGTTTAAATTCTATTAAAGATCTCACTAGAACTTGCTCTTTATTATCTTTCGAGGAAAACTTTTAGACATGTGCATCTTATTTTACGGATATGATGAAGGCATTAGGGTTACCACCAGAAAAAAGCCTTAAACCTTGCCTTTATACATTATACCCACTAGTTAGTCATTTTGAGGCTAAATAAGCCTATTTTTCATGAGCCACATTATTACCTGATTATGCTTAGTTGATAGATCCATCCTACCCTAATTCCTGAGAAAGAATGTTGAATTATTCGGGTTTGAATTTGGTGGGTTATTTCTATCAGGTTTTGAAAAGCAGGGAATATTTTGGAAACTTTGTGGGAAGAGTGTTTCTATTTTCAAGACCTTTGCCGAAAAAAAAAAAGAGTCAAAATAAAAAAATTGAATGAAAAGATGGCGCAGCAACGCACCAAAAGAAAGTGAAAAAAACAAAGAAAGGTTGTGCGTCAGAAGAGGCAACAAAAGAAACAAGGAAAGCTGTGGCCAAAATAAAAAGAAAAGCAAAAAAAAAAAAAAGTTGACTTTTGGCAAGGGTTGGTTTTAGTTTATTCATGGGTTATCCCGAATACATGAAAGGGATTATTCATTATTCTTTGGTTTAAGCACATATTATACATGAGACTTGGGTGTTAAAATAGCCACATTAGTTGGGAATTTTCGGATTTTAGAGTAGTTCAACTTACTTCTCAGGAATCTTTCTTATCTCTATCCGTTCTTTCATAGCCATTACCCTAGCCCCGTTACAACCTTCATTAAAGACCTTTTGATCCGTGATGCGTCTACAAATAATGGAGAAGGTATAAAGAGTAATCCTATGGGTTGATTATACTTAATCATTTAGAGATCTCATTCTTATTCTACTTGTTTCGCATATACCTGCTATGGTGGCAAGTGTAATTTGGTTATTGAATTGGACGCTTTAATGCTTTTAGAATGATTTTTGTAAAATGTTGCTCACCCTTGAATCATTTGAAGAGTTTATATAATGCTTGGTATGTTATAGAGTTGTCCCTACTATGCAATCTTTGAGGAAATATTATGGAAAGGCTAACTTGTTGAGTTTTTGTTTGAGTTTTTGTTTTATTCTAGTTGTGTTTTGTTTGCTCGAGGACTAGCAAATCTTAAGTTTGGGGGTATTTGTTAGGTGCTGATTTATCATATATTTTACCCATTAATTGATTGTCTTTATGCCATGAATTTAATATAAAAAGGACTTATTACTTTGTTTTGCACATAATCTGTCCACAGGTGCAGTTTGGACATTTTTGGGCATTTGGAGGCTGATTTGGACGCGATTTCTTGTGGAAACATGATAGTGTTGTAGAGAGAAAGAGAGAGATGTCAGAATATGGGGATTCATATCTGAATTGTGTTCAGCCCCTTCTTTAGTGCCTGTATTTATAGTGGAGTATTCCCAAGGTTTACCAACCCCAATAGGAATGGGCCTAACTATTACATAGAATCCATATAAGATTCCTATTACTGGATACATTGTAGACAGTTTTCCTACTTCTAGTTTACACAGTCATACTGGAATACAATTTACAACACTCCCCCTTGAATGTGTAGAACGCAAGCAGTAGTCGCATCAGATCTTCGGAAGAAAATGAAGGCAGTCGATGAAGTCATCACAATAGGCACTTGGGGAATACGTATGTCCAAAAGGGATCCATTCAGGGATATGCTAACACCAAAACCTTGCTGAAGAAAACCTAGTGGGAAAAAACCAAAGCGAAGGAAAAAACGGTGAGCATGTGCATGTCGACATTTAAGCAATTAGAGGTATGACCAACCCATTGCGGGTGCCTCGTTAAAAACCTTGCCAGGCAACAAAACCCAGTGGGAAAAAGTTGACCTGTGCTAACGGGAAAAAGAGTACATCAAGGTCAAATGAGTACAATTTCGTATCCTCCCCCTGAAGTCGACAATGCTCCCCCTGAAGACTACATACGTGTCATATCTGACAATAGACGCAATCCGATTCCGCAATGAGCTTCTGGAAAGTAGCCTTTGGCAGAGACTTGGTGAACAAATCTGTGAGGTTGTCTTGTGATAGGATTTGCTTGACTTCAATCTTCTGATGCTCTTGTTGCTGATGTGAGAAGAAATTCTTCGGCGCGATGTTCTTGGTGTTGTCTCCTTTGATGTATCCTTTTTTAATCTGGTCGATACATGCGGCCATTGTCTTCATAGATAGTTGTCGGGACATCACTAACGAACGACAATTCGCTAGTCTGCCGAATATGCTCAATAATGGCTTGCAGCCAAACACACTCACGTGTGGCTTCATGAGTTCAGCATGATTCGAAGAAGTTGCAACTAAGGTTTGCTTCATAGACTTCCAAGATATCGCAGTATTCCCAATGGTAAAAACATAATCAATTTGGGAATGTGCCTTGTGCGGGTCTGATAAGTAATTGGCGTCAGCATAACTAACAAGGCAAGCATCATTCAGATGATCAAGGGGGGAATGATCCATCCGGAGATGCATAGGGATAGCATAAGCCCATATCCGTCGTATCCTTAAGGTAGCGGAAAATGTCTTTAACACCATTCCAATGGCGGCGTGTTGGCGCAGCTACATCGAGCTAACAAATTCACAACAAACGAGATGTCCAACCTAGTGCATTGAGCTAAGTATAATAAAGCATTGATTGCACTTAGGTATGGAACTTCTAGTTCCAATAACTCTTCATCATCCTCTTTAGGACGGCATGAGTCTTGTTTTAGCATCTAGCATTTGGACGACCATGGGTGTACTCGAAGGCTTCGCTTTATCCTCACTAAAGCGTCGCAACACCTTGTGGGTGTAGTTGGACTGATGAACCAGAATACCATCAATGCAGTGCTCAAGCTCAAGGCCGAGACATAATCGAGTTTTCCCTAGGTCCTTCATCTCAAATTCTGATTTCAGGTGCGAGGCAATTTTCTCAAGATCTTCTGGAGTACCAAAGAGATTCATGTCATCGACAAAGACTGCAACTATCGCAAATTCGGAATGTGATTTCTAGGCAAACACATAGGGGTATAGATCGTTATTCACATATCCCTTACTAATCAAATATTCACTTAGACGGTTATACCACTTCCGCCCGGATTGATTCAATCCGTAAAGTGAATGCCTCAATCGAATCGAGAGGGTGTTCCGTGGTTCAGAACTATTAGCTAAAGTCTTTCTAGGACTCTCATCTATATCTCTGTATCAAGATCTCCATATAGATAAACTATAACCACATTCATAAGCTCCATGTTCAATTCTTGGGAGACTACCAAACTGACAAGGTAGTGAAACGTTATTACATCCATTAGGAGAGAATACATCTCATCGTAATCAATGTCAGGGCTAATGAGAGAAGCCTTGCGCCATTAGGCGTGCCTTACATTGCACTATTTCATTCTTCCCATTATGCTTCCTTACGGATACCCACATGTAACCTGCATGGTTCACATTGGGAGGTATGGACACTACTGGTCCCATCACCTTTCACTTTGGTAAGGAATCTACTTCGACCTGCATTGTTTATTTCCATTTTGACCAATCAGTTCTATGTCGACATTCATCAACGAAACACGGTTCGATATTGTCGCATTTTGTAGTATCTGTGGCCACTGTATATGCGAATGTATCATCGATGATTATCTCATTCTGATTCCACAACTCATCCAAAACTAGTATATGGACCGAGATCTCCTGATTCTCGGGAGTAGAATCTAGGGTCTCCCCTGGGACGTCTCCCAGGACACTTCCATAATCCTCATCAATTTCATGAGTTGGATCGGTTGAGATAGCGATAGGATTCGGTTGTGCCATACTTCTCCTCTTCCAGGGAGTGAATCCTTCGAACCGACTAATCTGCCTCGCCTCTGGCTGACGACAGATGATTGGCTAGCCGCTGATGTATGCTGTCTTTCTAGGACGGCACGTCCCTCATGGACGTTTATTCGTACAGGCATGTTTGCAGCTGGTATATATGATCTCGTCACTTTAGCTAGATCAGAGAGGGCATCTGGCATGCACGTGCAGCACTCTGAAGGTCTATAATACATCACACTTGCTTATCGCACTGTGCAGCAAGGGAATCAGGATGAGACAGAGTGGGTATATTCCACGTCAATTCGCATCGTTCATCATGAACGTTGACGTTCTTATCTCCCCCTAACGGCGGGAATACTGTCTCATCAAAGTGACATCCACAAATATGCGAGGAAGAGATCACCTGTAAATGGCTTTCAAAATCCCATAATGGAGGGGGATTCGTAATCGACAAAGATTCCCAGCCTCCGTTTGAGGACCCAATTTGGTACATTGTGGCGGCGCAATTGGCACATAAACTACACACCCAGTAACCAGCTGTAACGCCAAAAAGGGTTGGGTGGAGGTGGGCCTCAACCGGACCAATATGGCTACATGCATAATTGCATAGTCCCACGCAGAAGTAGGAAGCCTGGTGCTCATCACCAAGGTCCTTACGATCAACTAAAGACGCTTTATGAACGCTTCTGTGAGACTTGTGGGAACATAGAGGGTCATGATGTTCATCCACAATCACGAGGGACGTGCAATAATTATTGAAAACTTTCGATATAAACTCTCTGGCGTTATCCAGTCTTCTAGATTGTAACGGATAACCAGGGTGGTGAGCCCTCAATATGGGCCAAGAGTTTAGCAAAGTAGCATTTCGTGTGGACCATAGACATGTGATCAGCGAGTCGGTGCATCAACCAAAACTATAAAATATTTAAATGGTCTGCGGAATGGTTGGATTTGCCCACAAACTTCCCCTTAAATCCGCTGAAGAAAAGAAGGAGAACATTAAGTATCTTTGCAAGGGAAGGTAGAATATACCTCATTCCCAACGAGCATGCTAGGCAAAGTGTATTTAAATACACGGTGTCTTACACGGAGATGCCCGTTGAGGATACGGCGCATCACATCTTGACCGGGATGTCCCAAACGGTCATGCCAAAGCAAATAAGTGCTCAAGTTGGCTAGCTTCATGCTAGCCACATGGTGCGCCCTAGCTTCATGCTAGCGACGCGATACGCCTCAATCGATCAAATGATTGTTTGATACAACTCATGCGAGAGGCATTCCATCTTCTCCAATATACGCTCATGGTCATATAAGTAGGAGGTAATGCAAAGATATTCCTTACCATTTTCTTCTGCGGTTACATCATGGTAATTTTTCAATTGAAAATCCTTATAGCTCAATAATTTTCTTCCAGAACAGGGTGAGTATAAGGCCTTTGTAGGTCTTCATGGAGGTATGAAGTTAGATTTATATTTCCAAGCAGGGAGAATATCATGCGCAATCGCGCTGTCAGCCAGACATCTAACGTCCCACTAGACATACCTCAACATGAATTAATTGAATCGGTCAAGTGATCAAGGAAACTTCTAGTTCCAATAGATTCAATTAATTGATATTCGAGAACAATATAAAAGTACTAAAACAAGCACCAAATAATGAACTAAATCCGAATGAGAGAGCAAAATCTCAGTTTCCAATGTCTCTCTTGGTTGCATATTGGAGTCGTACTCATAATCAACATTAGTAGGGGTGCTATGAGTGCGCAACTAATGGATGTACCACTACCACAATAGCATATGATTGGCTATTTTGTGATTGGGAAGGATGAACATTTCTCTAACTGTTGAAGTTTGGTGCCAAAGAATCGCAGTTTGAGCTCCCAGAAAACGCTTATGCTTGCTCTAGGTAAGGGAGCGGTTCGAGCTAATGGGGCGCGAGCTGTTGTGCTTTTCAGCGAACAACAAAGCACTAATCGGATCCAGGGACTTGATGAACTTTCACTCGCTATATTGCTACTTCATGAGCATATTAGGAGTATAGAAAGTCGAGGAGATCTACTATAGGAGATCATTCTAGGTCAAGTCCGGCTTGCACAGCCCAATGAGGGATCAGATTTTACAAACTTCAAACGTATGTCTACTCACAGACTTCGAGTCTTGAAACATAAGTTTTGCCAATCATGTCTTGCTTTAGGCAAGTAGATCAAGAGATCATGCTTCTCGTGATCTCTGAACAAGAGATGAGCGGCAGTTTTGTTCATAAACAAAACAACTGACAATACTAGCATTGACGACGCCAATGGGGGAAACCATTTGGTGGGCGCGGTCTCAAAGGTCTCAGCTGAGAGCTCAAGGTCCTTACTGCCATGAATTCGGCGAGATGAAAATCTCTGCGATGGAAGATTTCTCTCGGATTTAGGCATGGAAACTTCAAGTTTCACCTTACGTGTTGAGTTTTAGGAAACATCACGATTCTATGCTCGAAACTTCAAGTCGAGACTTTTGTATGAACTTACAGTTCAATACTATTTGCGTACTCAAGCCCATTGCCAAAGTGTGCGAGTCTAACGCAAAAGTCATGCGATTTGGTCTTCAAATCCGCATGCGGTGTGTGGGGCCACTTGAGCTTAAATTGGAATAAAGTCCAATTGAAAGAAAAGAGGGGAAATACATCCTCATGGCCCAATTTATTGTTGTTGGGAAACAATAATCTAGCCCAAAATTTGGTGAAGCCCAAATGGCGCCAGCCCAAAAATAATAAGGGGAAAAGCCCAAAATAATGGCCCATTTTGGCCCAGATTTAAATGGGAAAAGCCCAAATTAATGGCCCAAAATAGGCGCCGGCCCAACTCGGATTTGGCCCAATTGGTTGGCCCAATGCACTGCCCAGTGTTCGGAGATGACTTCCGAACAAGGGAAAGAAATCCAGCGCGCATGTTCGGAAAAAAACTGCCAAACGTGGAAAAAATCATTTGAGGGCACGTTCGGGGAGTACATCCGAACGCCCAAGGAGTTGCTGCGCGCGCGTTCGGGGATAACATCCGAACCTGAGGAGGGTTGTTTCACGCGCGTTCGAGGACATCATCTGAATGAACCCTTGACCAAACTGTAAGGGTGTTCGGTTGGTGCATCCGAACACTCTCAAGAGCCCAGTGAACCGTGTTCGGTTTGGTGCCACCGAACACATCCGACCGCCATCTGCGGCGGTTCACAAGGGTCCAATGAATCCGGAAAATAGTACCTAGCCCACTCGCGAACGGTGGGTTTCGCATACTCGTTTTTAGGTCCCGAAGGCAACCGGAATATGAAACAATGGGCTTGGTTTGGTGGTGGTTTTCGGGCGAGATTTTCTTGCCGGTTTCTCCAATTTCGGCGACGAATCACCGGGCTTCAATTGACTCCGGATGAGCACCTAGCCCAATGGCGAACCTTGGGCCTCGCATGCTCGTTTTAGGAACCAACCGGAACAAAGAAGGCTCAGCGAGATCGGTCGGCGGCGGAGTTGGAGAAGACAACCCAGACGTCATCGTTTCTGGGTGTTCAGGGCTACTGCACGAGCTGCGGCTTGGGGCGCTTGGCGCGGCTGGAGTGACCGGCTCGGCTACATGCAAAAACCAAGGGTTGTGTTTCTTTTGTTTTTGCGATTTTTCTTTCGCTTTCACACACTTCCCCAAACTTTGATCATAACATATAGTATATGAAATAAAATGAAAATCAACATGAAAATTGAGTTTTAGGATTACTTGATCAAGGTTGGTTTGGAAAATTCGGTAGGGATTCAGATGCTAAATCCTTCAAAACTCCGTAAGCACAGTGTTGTAGAGAGAAAGAGAGAGATGTCAGAATATGGGGATTCCTATCTGAATTGTGTTCAGCCCCTTCTTTAGTGCCTGTATTTATAGTGGACTATTCCCAGGGTTTACCAACCCTAATAGGAATGGGCCTAACTATTACATAGAATCCATATAAGATTCCTATTACTGGATACATTGAATGTAGACAGTATTCCTACTTCTAGTTTACACAGTCATACTGGAATACAGTTTACAACAGATAGAAGATCGTTTTCCCAAAGTTTCAGATTTTTCTCTTGGGCCATTTATTTTATATTGAATTTACAAGTTGGCCCAATTGCGAATTCTGACAGATTTACGCAGCTGTGAAAGATTGGATCATTGAGGCCTTTATCAATTTTTGCTAGAAGCCCGCGAGTATTCAAATTGAAGATGAGACAGAGATATTTAAACCCAAATTTTGGTGGAATTTTACAAGTCCGTTTGGTATCCCGAATCAGTCATGAAATATGTTGCTGAGATTCTCCCTGGTGCACTAGGAGTTGTGGTTCCAATTAATTACCCTTTTTAGATTAAATTAGGGTTTGCCGAGGATTTGTTTTAGGTCTCTATTTAAGCTGGGCGGCAGCCAATCTGCCGCATCTATCACCTTACCATCTATCTTTACTTTTCACCTTTTTAACATTAGTTTATTTCGAAGCCGAAGAGTTTCGGCTGTTTTGAGTTCTTTTTGCTAGGGCTCGATGTAGCCCAATCATGAATACTTAAATTATGATTTTGATTTTTCTATGAAGTTTATGTTTATGTTGAATATCAATTGCCGTTTGATCATACTTAGTTGCTTTCTTTGTGATTGTTAATTGAGTTATCTGATGCAAGTTAGAACAGATGCCATGTTTAACTTGAGTTTAGCTTTATGCAACTGATATCATAAATTCCTTGATGTAGATACCATGCACTAGGGTTTATGTGGTTATTCAAAAGTATCCAAAGATCTTAATGACTTTTTGTGTGTTTAATTGTACTAGATACCATAGTCAATTAGCATATGAAAAGATGCATGATAATCTAGATACCATGGATATTGTGTAATTTTGGGAACTTAATCATCAACATGACATGAATGTAATAGTAAATTGAATCATTAACTTAAGTTGGATTGATTGTGGTGAAATCGTTGCCCTAAGCATTTTAATCTTGATTTAACCTCCCCTTGCTGTTTGTTTTGCTGTTTATGTTTATTTGTTTAAATTCTATTTTCTTTATTAGAAAATCATTCTCCCTAGTCCTACACTTAGGTGTATGCAGTAGCACTAAAGTTAAGTAACTAAATAAGTAAAACTTTTAATCTCTGTGGGATCGATAATCCGTAATTGCAAAGCTATAATATTTCACGATTCGTATACTTGAGAGTGTGTAAAACTAAGGGAACATTATTTTCACAACAGCGGCTTAGCGGTGGATGCGGGGGTAATTACCCGGGGGGGTGGGTTGGATTTGGCAGTTCGTTTGGGAGGTTTATTATTATGAGTTTGTTTAGTAACTTGGATGTGAAATGTGATTGCTTATGGGCCTACTCCAAGTCTTAATTCCAATTTGGGTAAATTGAAAATTGCACAACTTTTTTGCTTTTTATTGGTCTTTTGTTTTTAGAAATGGCGGTATACTAACAGTGCAAAGTGGTAAGAATTAGTTTCATAATTTAGCGGTTGAGTTAAATCTGCATACTAGCGTAACTATACCCATCATAATCAGAATCAGAATCAATGAAAATGACTAAAAAACTTCGTAGAAGATAATTTCACTATGCCAATAAACGTTATAGACGACGGCTAAAAACCATCGTCCACATATAGCAAAAACCGTCGTAAATGGCCGTGTCGTCTATTACAAAAATATAGACGACATGACACACCCCGCCCCAGAAAGTGGGGCCTGGGAGGTGCGGCCGTCACCCCCAAAGAGTGACGAAGCCATTAAGCTCAAAAGAAATAACAAAAGACAAAACAACAGGAGGTAAAGTGACAACTCAACTGTATACATAATATCAGAGCTTCTACACAGCAGAAATAAAGAGTTTACACAAGTCTGAAAAACACAAAAGACAAAGAGAGTCTCACTCTTTGTAACACGAAATAGAGCTACTCTGGACTTTGCCGCTCGTCTCGGTGGTGCCCAACAGTATCAGAACCTGTGGAGGCGCAAAACAAAGGATGAGTGGACAGGGAAAATAAAGATCAGTGAAAACATTTACAAATCAATATAATAACCCTCATAGTTAAAACCAGTAGTGTAAACTTATATGCAATAATAGTACAGTAGGGTATCACAATAGGCATACCTGTGCATTCCAATAATACAGTGTAAATCAACGGCCGTGATCTAATCCGACCTGGGGAATTTAACCACCAGTGACGATGTGTAGGACAAGGGGAATTTAACCACCATGCCCGGATGTCAGGACAAGGGGAATTTACCCACCAATGCCCAGACATCGCTTGCGTAGAACCCACTGGGAATTTAACCCACTGGATTCTCAGGTGTGCCATCAACTGTACTAATCATAATCACCATATGCATAAAATCCAGCAAAATCCATTTCATAATCATATATATATAAGCGAATATATATATAAATCATATCATGCTCAAAACACAATTAAAATCAAACCCGTCCACTCACAGTGATACCGGGCGGTCCTCTTCATCCTCGTCTGCATGCTCGGTCCAATTATGCTATTCCCATGGAATTCGTTCAGCCTGAATGTCCCAACAACCACAATCAATAACCACAACCGAACTTAAATCGTAAAAATCCTAATTCCCCATGTTTTGCTCAATTGGGGCTTAACCGTATCTCAGATGGCAAAACGGACTTCACCATTGGATCCGGAACGTCGAAAACCTTTAAAATGGTCACCGGTCAAACTTGGTCAACGCCGATCAACGATCGGTCAACGGCGTTGACTGGCGGTCAACGGTCGACTGACGTCAACACTCCGGTGCTGACGTGTTGCTGACTCGGCTGACGCGTGGCATCCACGTGGCACTGACTTGGCTTCCACGTGGCAGCCACGTGTTGCTTATGTGGCGCTGACTGTGCGCTGACTCAGCAGCCTCGTGGCACGCCAGTGCTGAAGTCAGCGCCGCCGCGTCGACGCCCGGTGCCGCCGTGACCTCGCCGGTTCTTGCAGATTTTCCGGCCGAAACTCCAATAGCTCAATCTCCTTCAATTCTCAACCAAATTCAGCAAATCTTACATGTAAACGCATCTACAGAACACCAGGAGTTCAAAAATGAGGATTTCATGACCCAATGTCGCCGGAGTTGGCCGGAAAAAGCCCTGAAAGGCGGCGGATTCCGGCTACATCCAATTTACTCAATTCACATCCGTTTGCGACGCATGTTATATCAAAATTCATCTATGCAATCCAACAAAACCAATGGAACAAGAATCGGGACTTACCACGGCCGAAATTGGCCGGAAAAACTCAATTTCCGAACTTGAACCTTTGTTTCTGTACTGAACAACGTGACCAGTCACTTAGTTTCCACACTGAAATATGTGGAGTTGTTCAAAACACATTCGAATGCTATGCCAACTTAGGTTCCCAAAACAGATTCAGTGAAGATGAACTCTGCGGGCTATCCACAACTACAGCCTAGTCAATTCCAGCGGTTCTAATGCAACAGTTATTTTGATGATCAGTCACACAGTTTGTCCGGATTGCATTGTAAGTTAAGTTGGTGCATAATTAATTCCGATTTTATGACTAGTCAGCTTGTTAACAAATCACAGAGATGAACACAATGTTTTGGTACCCGGAAAAACCCCAAAGGGTAAAAAACCGGGGGTCTATCAGAAGACCGGCCTTCCACTATGAAACGGCAAAAAGATGCCCAATACAAGGTTCATACAGTGCTCAATATCTAATGTACCTAGTCTTAGATGCAGCAATTCCTCGTGCGGCTTCTTCTTCAATCGCTTCACCTCCAGTGGTACAGATGACTGGTCATTCACTTTCCAGAGAATACACACGTATGTCTGGTCAGCGGCACCAAATGTATAAGCTGTGATTATATGTGACTAGTCACTAGTAGATTTACAGAGAGCTAAAGAGCTTCAGTAAAACCGCTGGACAACTGAGTGTTCTTCTGCAACAGTTACAAAACTGGGCAGAAAAACATGAAGTCAAAAGACTCCTAAATATCAACCTTGTCTCAATTAATGTGTGAACATGGGAGACAAGATCAAAGACCACTATTTCAACTTCTAAACTAAATGAGTTTTGAAAACAAGGAAGTTGAAACGGTGAAGATGAGAACTTCTTCAAGGTTTCCTTCAAAGATATGATTTTGAGAAGAACCGAAACTTAGGAGAAATTCATGTGCATGCCATCTTATGAATCCTTGTAGAAACTTAACATGAAAGAAAGCTCACAAGGATGTAAGATATGATTCCGAACAAGGAGGCAGCAAGATAAAAGAGTTTTTGAAAGATGAATATTTGAAAAACTTTATGCAAAAACCCCAAGAGAAAGTGGTGGAAAGGGTTTGGTATTTATAGCCAAAATGAATATGAAAGGGGCGGCTCAGATCTCACAAGAGGAGCGGTTGAGATTTTCTTAAGCAATTTTAACCTAGGCAGAATCGAGACAGTGGGATGCATTTGACTACACAGCGGTTAAAAGCATGCTTCAGCCGGATAAAGACATGACCTGTCTAAACCGGGTAAAAACGTGCTCTGTTAAGTGACCAATCACTTTCACTGACAGAGAACCAACGGGATCTTGGGTGACTAGACACCGAATATGCTAAAACTGAGTTTTTAATGAAGAACACATTTTTCTCACTTTAAACCTAAGTTAAGAAAACTTTATGTATATGCAAATGACATGAGGTGCTGAATTGGTCGCAGTGCATCTGAATATTTCCTTATTTCTTGTTCTTCACTTCAACCACTTATCTCTAAGCCTAACGCTAAACTCTAAAACCTAGATTGAGCATGTGAATGATATTACAATGTTTTTTGTTACAAGGATAGCCAATCTTACAATAAGTCTAAGATACAAATATCCTACATGTTTTCCGTCGTCTTTAAGGGATTCGAACAACATCGTCCCCAATTGTTTTAGCCTGTTTTATGGGCACAATTTTGCAAATTTCCTGCTATTTCTATATACAAAATATGATAGAAATCATGTTCAATATAATTAAACCATCATCAACAAGCCAAATGCACTACATATAATAGCAAAAGACATTAAAAGGTGATTGAGGTGATTGTATTCAGAAAATTGATTCCAAAAGACCATTGTACTACATATACAGTACTGGTGCCAGCAATCAACCAACCAACCATGTCAAAAGATCATAATTGTACTACATATAACTCCTGCCAACATAATCTACCAACCAAGCAGCGAATCAACTATCCCCCAAAATTAGTACTCCACCCTAATTCTCTATAACTTCTTGCACACAAACCCCAAAATCAGACGTATAGATGCTGGACCAAATCGTGAGCAAGCATCATCTCCTCGATGAGCTTCATTCAACCAACTTTTCAAATGGTCTTGGTAGGAAAAGAATAACATCAATACCTAATGAAACAGCAGATTTTAGAAAGCAATAAAAACCCCAACAAACAGCCAAACTCCACAACACATATCATGTAAGGGTGATGTATATATGCATTTGGTAATTATAGAAGGCCATATGTAAGAGGTTAAGTTGGTTAACTGTGCAAGGATCCTAATCAACAAGAAACAGCACCAACCAAACAGCTCATAGCCCAATACAAATCAGATCTCAAGAACCTGTTTCATTTTAAAGGACTCAGTTCCCACCTTCCTCAAAACGAATTTTATATTAGTCTCTCAATGTTTACAAGATGAAAGACATATGTACCTATCTTCATGTTCCTCAAGAGCATATCAAAGAACTCTGAAGATCACCTCTTTTTACAGCCACTACAACATGAGAATAAAATTAGAAATTGTAGCTACCGCCAATCACTCAGAAAACATATAATTAAGCCCCCAGAGAGATTAAGAGAAGTTTCCTCGTTGACCAAAATAAAAATTTAGACGCCTTACAACCAGAAAAAAGAACAAGTCTGTCCTTTTATCTCCACAAGGTATAAGGGCAGAAAAAGCCAAACAATGAAAAATTATATGTACAGTGATTAGATAACTGAAATTATACTTACACTTCTCTAATTGAATTGAAGTAGATTGAACTGGAGGGTAAAACAAGAGATAAGAAAGACATGAATGCAAGTACCTGTCGAGGAAAACAAAGTCCATATTGGTTATGTAAGTAATATCTCAATGTCAAAACTAGCGAATAAAAGAAACTAAGGTGAAACAGCAAGGTGAATTAGGGCCAAAATGATATAATGTTCACACATACAAAACAAACCAGAAGAAAACGCATTAATTGATGTTCACACATATAAAATGTTATTATTCGCTAATTTGTCTATTCTTTAACTGATGAAAACACCATACTCGACTTATTCATGTAAGAGAACACACAACTACACGGTATCAGATTGAACAAACAATATGTCCAGATCATTTGAAGCACGTCTACCACTTTGTATGTACATTCTCATTTAATTTGTAATTACAGTGAACAAATAGGCATGGATCCATTTATTAGGCAGTTTACCTCACCACCATCATCTAAGACAAACACCTCCCCATGCTCAAAAGGAGACATGGTTCCTGCATCTGTGTTCAAGTAAGGATCTGCAGCAATGTATACAATTCAACATTAGTAAGTACAGTATAAGCTATAGATGTAAACAGCAATCAGCTCATATTTCCTTTTGAGAAAAAAAACAGAACTAGTGAGTTGTATACATCACAAGCAGGAAGTATACTAACACATAAGCTATCGACACCAAGCCGCTGTCTACCACCTGAGTTAATGAGGCCAATATTCTATGATTGATTATAGCTTCTAATTAGATAAATTGACACCCAACATACTATAACAAAACGACATCCAATAAGCTAAACTAGTGCATAGAAAATGCAAAAAGGTAAAAGCTGCAGTTTTGTTTTATGTACTCATCAAACGTACTTCTTAAGCAACACACCAAATTGCACAATTAAACCAAAACCAAGTGAGAAAACGCTTCAGCAGAAAGATACCGATTTTGATAGACGTAACACGAAGGCCACACGCTTGAAGAAGCAATCCAATACTACTAGCAGTTACCCCTTTCCCAAGTCCGCTAACAACACCACCGGTCACCAATACATACTTCATCGTAATAAAATGGTAACAGCAAGGCTTTTGAAATCCTCATCCGACTCAACTCAAACATGTCGTCATGCAGTGAATTGGGAAATTCAATGCTCACCTCTACCTTCAACTTTGAGCTACAACCCTTGACAAGGTGATCAAGGTCTTCGTTTTGCATTACCCTCATAGATCAACCCTGTTGAAATGATGCTAAACTGTTCCAACAAATTCGACATGCAAGTCGCCTCCATAACCACAAACTCATGCTCCCTAGGTGCCCACACCAGGGTACTCATTTTCACCACCGCAAAGCGGAGTATTTCTTCTCCATGTCATTGGGTTGCGTAATTATCATTCCTCTACTTCCCACACCATCTCAAGTGATAAAGCCTTCCAAAACATGTGACAGGTCGGCACATATCTCCAAAGTACCAAACCGTGGCACATCATATGCACTAGGGCCACTACCTTAATAGGCCCAACCACAAAGTCATCTCATCAACCTCCACTTAGTTTCATAAGACTCAGAACATCAAGAACTGAGTCCACCTCGATTCATGAACCGAACAACTCCTCTTTAAGGAAATAACTTGCGAACACCAGATCGCCAACTTAATACACTCGTTCCTTCAAATGACGACTAGCAAACTTCCTCTGTTGATCCTAAGCAGCCAACAATTCTTCCTCACCACTTGTGCCTTATTAACGTCATAACAACTTCGTCAGCCCCTAATAAAAGTCTTCCCTTACCTCAGACCAACACAACGGAGTCCGACATGGTTTCCCATACAAAGCCTCAGAAGGTGACACTTTGATACCGGAGTGACTACTGTTATTATATGCGAACTCCAGTGTTTGGGCAATTCACTTTGATTGTCCATCGGCATAAGGACAAAATAATGTACAGTTAACAACTAAAGCCTCATTGTATTCTCAAAAACTCACCTTCAGCTTGATCGGAATCTCGCATCATGGCTAAAAATGATGGTCATAGGAACCCATGCAAACTTACAATCCGATCAATGAATACCTCCGTACGTTGTTTCACCAACAATCCCTTCAAACTGGTAAAGAAAAGGGCAACCTCCATAAGCCTGTTGTTCACGACTTAGGTCCCAACAGACCTCACTCTTCTATAGGTCCACGATGACCCAATGTACAGACACTATGTAACCGTGGAAGCTCACTTGGTCCAACTAGAACTCACTTGCTGAAGTTACATGCCACTGCACCTCGCTCAAGGAGATCCTCAACGAAAACAATGATACACCAATCTGCCTACGACAGAAGAGTCTTGTTCACCATCTCCAAGAATACCGCGGGGCATTGGTTAGCCTAGAAGCATTCCAAGAACTTACAGTGCCCTCTCCGCGTTCGAAAATTGTTTTGGACACACCAACAGGTCACAAACGGCACTGATAGTATCCAACAGAGATCCCTCCAGAACTTACACACGTCTTGCCTACTGGTCACAAAAATCGTCAATACGAGGTGAGGAAAACCAGATCTTCACTGTCTCTCTTTTCGGGCATCTACCATCAATGCACTTACGCATGCTTCCGTCCTCTTTCTTCACAACTAAGACCGGTGCGCCTCAAAGAGACATACACTTGTCAAAATACAAAATTGTCAACAAGCTCCTGCAAATAAATCTTAAACTCTCTAAACTCTTGAGCAACACCATTTCATAAGGTACTTGGAAAAATGGGTTCTACGTCCGTAACTAACCAAAAGCACAACCAGTTTCCCGAAAGATGTAACTCTACCAATTCACCGAGAAAGACATCTGGGTAATCTTGTATCCACATGTACGTCCTGTACCACCTTCGCGTTTCAAAATTCTCAACCACATGAGCCACACAACCAACACAAAACTTACTCAGCGATTTCTTCACCCTACCGTAGGGTCTCCACTCTCTCTGAACTTCATCTTTAACAACAACAATAAAACATTGCCTACCTGAAAGACATTAGGTTTCCCGCTGTGAGAATCAGATACTGTTACTCCATCGAAAACCGCTCCAACACTTTCGCTTCTGCAGCAAGCGACTGAGGACAAAACAAGTGGATGCAATCACAATCAAAGTCTGCACTCATTGAGTCACAAATCAAGGAATTTATCATCACCACATGGCCATCATGCGCATTCAGCCCATTTACGAAAACAAGATCTCCATCCCATATCCTCCGATGCACCACTTGACCGGGACTCAGAAGCGCGGGTCAACAACGAACACAAGGCAATCCCATGTATTTCCCACTTACTCTTATGCATCCCTCGGACTACAACAGCCCAAGGGGTAAAAACTCACAACCACATGAACACAACTGTCGGATGTGTAACACCCGAGACAAACAAAACTGCAACAAAACAACCAAGATGAACAACAGGCCAACATTCACGTTGGGTTTCAACTGAGCATTCAGCTGTTTCATGGCGAAGATTCGCCCTTGTACTTGACTTCTGCCTCGGTTTTCATGACTCCGACTTCTGCGTCTAGTATAGTTACCCTGATCCATACTATCGATCATTTCAGTTTGACGCTAACCTGAAATCCCAATATGCCCACCAGTGTTTCTAAAAGGCAACAATGGCATCAGCAGAATATGTGCCGATGCCTTTAGGAGTACTTTGGCATCAGTTGAAAATATAAAACCGATGCCAATTAGGTGTAGCCTCATTTCATCAAATACCATTATTTTGAATGATGATGCCAATTAAGTGTATCCTCATTTCATAATCGAATGCCGATGCCAAAGGCCCGAAACGCGGAGCGTACTGTTTCACTTACACACTTTGACCAAGCCGCGCGAACACCTCCAAAATTTCTCCAACATCGTCCCCAAATTCAATTCCCCAAGAACCCTAATTTCACGAATTGAAATCCCAAATCCTAAATTTCCCCAAATTCACCGTCCCCAAATTCAATTCCCCCAAGAACCCTAATTTCACGAATTGAAACCCCAGATCCCGAATTTCCCCAAATTCATCGTCCCCAAATTCGGTGAAACGCTAACTCCCCCCAAATCCCGAATTGAAACCCGAACTTCAAACCCCAACCCAGAATTGAAACTTCTCTGCGCGCATTTGTCAGACGACCCAAACCCTAAATTCGATTTTGCCTCGAATTGTAGTTCGGCAGCGAGAGTCCACTTCAACAGGTACGTCTCTCTAGTTCGTCATTGAGGTTACGATTTGGGCATTGAGTTACTTCAATTTGTAGGTTGTGATTTGGGTTTTCCAATTTGCAGGAAAGATTGGAAAAGCAGAGTGACCACCCATTCATCACCGATTCCACCACATTCATCTAAAGGTCAGAAAAGCATCAAATATCTGCACAAAATTGCCGTCTACACCATCTCTATCGCTCTCTCTAGTAAGTTTTCATGCTTCTTCAGTATTGTGAAATTAAGTAGTTCTGTTCTTGAATGAATTTATTTAAGCGAAAGACTCCAATTTGTATTTCAGTTAAGTTGGGTGTACAAGACAGGAGCTGTCAGTACAGGAAGCTTGGCGTCTAATAATGCATGAGTTCTAAACCAATTTTAATTCTCATTCTTTTGTGGTGTTAATTTAGTATTGCAAATGATCTTTTTTATGTTTTGCATAGTTGGTTGAATGGATGTTGTAGGTTGATTAGGTGATAAATAGATAGTACCTTCTTATTAAATACCTTAAGATTTAGACTAACTAGATAGTATCAAGTTAATTGATCGGTCTTTTGTTCGTTTGTCAACTTTTATGTGATAAGGGAAATTGATAAATCATGGATGCATAAGGATAGGAGAAGTGAAGAATATGAAGATGGTGTAGAAAAATTCCTTGAAATAGCATTAAATAATGCTACTAATCAGAAGCGTATTTGTTGCCCATGTGAGAGATGTGGGAATAAATTTAGATACAGCGTTAGAGTAATAAGGGGACATTTATACTTTAATGGTATAGATCAAACCTATAAAGATTGGGTATGGCATGAATATATTGAGCTACCCAATGAATGTCCAAGTGTCAACCAGGAACCCAAAGAAGAGTTTGATTTTTTTGGTGATTCGGTGGAAATGTGTGAAGCTGCGAATGAAAACTTTACCGAAAATCCAGAAGAGTTTAAGAAATTTGTGGAAGAAGGAGCCAAACCTTTGTATCCAGGTTGTCAATACACCAAGCTATCAGATTTGGTTAAGTTGTACAATCTCAAAGCAAGGTATTCAATGACTGACGCATGTTTCACGGACATGCTAGTTGAGTTTGGGGACTTGCTTCCAAGTGGACATCGGCTACCTAAGTCTATGTATCAAGCAAAGAAGACGTTGTGCTCGTTGGGCCTGAAGTATGATAAAATACATGCATGCCCCAATGATTGCATCTTGTACATGAACCAGTATCATAATCATACAAGCTGCCCCAAATGTGGGGTCTCCCGTTGGAAAGTGACAAAAAAGAAAGTGCTGAAGGAAGGGGTTCCGGCAAAGGTTGTATGGTACTTCCCTCCCATTCCAAGATTTAAACGGATGTTTAAATCTTTAGAAACCTCCAAAAATTTAACATGGCACGAGGAAGCTCGTATAAGAGATGGCCGCTTGCGTCATCCAGCTGATTCCCCCTCCTGGAAATCGGTTGATCATAAGTGGCCAGATTTTGCTAGTGATCCAAGAAACCTTAGGTTAGCCCTTTCAGCTGACGGAATAAATCCCTATGGTTCTCTTAGTAGTAGATATAGTTGTTGGCCTGTGATCCTAGTTACATATAACCTTCCTCCGGAGTTGTGCATGAAGAGAAAATTTATGATGTTAACTTTGTTGATTTCAGGTCCTAAACAACCTGGGATTGATATAGATGTCTATCTAGAACCGTTGATTGTTGACTTGAGATCATTATGGGATGGAGTTGAGGGTGTCTATGATGCTTTTCGACAAGAGGTCTTCACATTGAGAGCTCTCCTTTTGTGGACAATAAATGATTTTCCCGCTTACGGTAACTTGTCAGGGTGCACTACGCATGGTTATTTTGCTTGTCCAGTTTGTGGTGAGAACACAGATTCTGTGCATTTAAACGAAGGATCTAAAATGTCATTCATTGGCCACCGAAAATTCTTACCAGAAGATCATCCATATAGATTCATGACAGAGGAGTTTAATGGTCAAGAAGAACACCGCCTTGCACCAATACCGCTGACGGGGGAGCAAGTTTTCAATCAAGTCAAGGACATCAAATATGAATGGGGGAAAAGGAAGGTTTCAAGAAGGAACGATGGTTCTACTAATTGTTTCAAGAAAAGATCAGTTTTCTTTGACCTTCCTTATTGGAAATCGTTGTATGTCCGGCATTGTCTTGATGTTATGCACATCGAGATGAATGTATGCAATAGTTTATATGGTACATTGTTGCACATTCCGGGGAAAACAAAAGACGGATTGGCAGCGAGATTGGACATGGCCCTTATGGGAGTGAGATCTGATTTGGCACCAGAAGTTGGACCAAAGAAAACTTTTTTGCCTCCTGCAATGTGTACTTTGAATAAAATAGAGAAAACATCAATGTGCAATACATTGTTGAGCATAAAGGTCCCTGAAGGTTACTCTTCAAACATATCCAGCCTTGTTGACAGTAAAGAGTTGAAGCTATCTGGTCTTAAGTCACATGATTGTCATGTTTTGATGCAACAATTGCTACCTGTTGCAATACGTGGAATTTTACCTGACCATGTAAGATTTGCAATAACTAGGTTTTGTTTCTTCTTTAAAGATCTATGCAAGAAAGTGGTGGATGTATCCAGCCTAGATAAAATTCAATCTGATCTTGTCGCCACATTGTGCTTACTTGAGCAGTTCTTTCCACCATCCTTCTTTGACATAATGGTGCATCTTACTGTCCACCTCATTAGAGAGCTTCGTTTATGTGGGCCAGTCTTTTATAGATGGATGTACCCTTTTGAGAGACACATGAAAGTACTTAAGAGTTATATACAAAATCAGACTTCTCCAGAAGGTTGCATCGCTAACCGTAGCATAGTTGAAGATTCTGTGGAGTTGTGCACTGAATACATCAGTGAGTTGAACCCAATTGGTGTTCCTACATCTCGTTTAGATCTGGAAAACACTAGCGGAGCGTTATCAAGTTTTTCTGTTGTGAATGTGGCACGTGAGGATTTAGAGCAAGCACATCTAACAGTGTTGGATAATACAGGCCAAGTAGATCCTTACACCATGTAAGTTTTCTGAATTCACTCTAATTTAACAAATTGCTGGGAATGAATTTCGGATGCATAGTTAGTTTGTTGATCTCGTTTTCCCTGCAGTGAACATAAAGAGTATCTGAAGGAAACTAATCCTACAAAAGTAGATTCTGAAAAGTGGATAGAAAATATGCACAAAAGAAAATTCATTGGCTGGTTGCATGACCGGATATCTACTGAGTTAGCTGTGAATAACTCTAAGGTGACAGAGGAGCTGAAGTGGATAGCTCATGGACCGCGCCTTGGAGTATGGAAATATAAGTCCTACTCCATGAATGGGTTTCGTTACCACACCAAATCACGAGATGATGAACGAGCTATCCAGAATAGTGGAGTGTGCATACTGTTAACTACTATGCCGGTGTAAAGTGCAAAGGATAAACAACCAATTGCTAAGAATAGGACATATTATGGGGTAATTGAAGAAATCTGGGAGCTTAATTACCATAGCTTTCGAGTTCCATTATTCAAGTGTGCATGGGTTGATAGTAAGAAAGGTGTCAAATATGATGAGGGGTTGACTTTGGTGGACCTCAACATTAGAGGTCATACAAAGGATGCATTTGTTATGGCAAATCAAGTGAGCCAAGTATTTTACATTGATGATGCTGCAAATAGGGGCTGGTCAATTGCACTTCCTATGCCTACTAGAGTCTATACACATGGTGATGATTTAGAAGATGTTGTGCTTGAGCACCAGTCCTTTACAGATGGTTTGGGAGCAGTTGACAAATACGTACCAAAGCTTAGTGGGGGAGCCTCTAAGTATAGGAGAATCGATTGTGATGGCATATGGGTCACCAATCCAAAAAAGAGAGTACACTGATTCATATTTAATTGGCTTTAGTTGTAAGTGGTTAGCTGAAAACCAATTTTAATTCTCATATTTGAAATTGCTGCATGTGTTAACTATGATTTTTGGTTTTCTTGCTGAACAGATTTCTCTATCTGTGGACTATTTTGCTGCTGTATGGGTTCACCAAAGACAAAACCGAAAGTGACAAAACGCAAGAAAAAAGAAGCACCAGCACAAGATACTCAATTGGCTGGAGATGATGGATCATTGGATATGGTAGATCTAACTACTGTTGAAAAGCCACCTGAGGATTCCACATCAAATCCCAGTGTTAGTCAGATGAGTGGTGATAGGAAGAAGCGTGGTCCAACTGAAATGAATATTGTTCAAAAGTACAAGAAGAGAGGGTTGAAGATATTAGTGCAGTTTAACAAGCTTGGAGAACCGCGGGGTAGGGCGGCAAAGATATTTGCATCATATATTGGTGTGGTGGTCAGAAGTACAGTCCCCATTATAGTTGAATCATGGCCAGAGGTAGAGCAGAGACATAAGGAAATTGTGTGGACAGAGGTTGCGGTATGTCTATATTTCCCATACTATATGTTTCTTATATAGAAATACTGCAAATTACTAAGTTGATGTACTAAAGTTAAGAATTTACTTGGTTTTGTGTAGTCAGTATTTGATATACCACCCGAATGCAAAAAAAAAAGTTCTTGTTTCTGCTGCTAACAAATGGAGGCAGTTTAAGTCCAGGTTGAACAACCGCTACATACAACCATACAAAGATATTCCAGAAGCATTGCAGGAACCCCCTGAACTATATGACTTTATTAAACAGGAGCATTGGGTTTCTTTTGTCTTGAAACGACTAAGTAAAGAGTGGGAGGTATGGTTCGAGATATGTATGTTTCATAGTTTTCCATAAGATAATACTCGTCAGCTTATATATACAAGTACTTGTTTATGCAGGTAAAACATGATGTGCAAAAACAGAGGCGAGACAAAGTAAAATATCATCATAAGACAGGCCGTAAAGGTTATGCTGGTTTGGCAGATGAATTAGTAAGTGTATTGAGCTTGCAGTGTAATTCAAATAATACTTTAGATGTTATATATTTCATACTTATACTTCTCATAAATAGGTAGCGCAGAATATAGTGGAAGAAGACTGTGATCGAGCTATTCTATGGAAGAAAGCACGTGAAGATAAACATGGGAGGATAGAAGACAAGAGCTCAGCTGAAATGGCTGAAAAGATTGTAAGTATTTGGGTGAATTGATATAATTTGTATATATTTTAGTATATCACCTATTACAAATTCCTTATTCTTTGTGATAGGATAAACTGATGAAAGAAAAAACAGAAGGCCTTATAAGCACATCTGGAAGTAATGACATATTGTCTATGGCGTTGGGGAGTGATGAGCATCCTGGTAGGGTGAGGGGGTGTGGGAGGAGCTGTGAAGCCAAACTCCTATTTCAATGTTCCTAGGAAGACAAGGAAGTGCATTTCAAAGAGCACAATGGAAGAGTCTACTTCACTGCTTGCAGAGACGCAGAAAATGTTGCTTGAGCAACAAAGAAGGAATGATGAGTAGCAAAGGAAGAATGCAGAAATACAAGCAGCTATGCAGCAACAAATTGCACAACTCATGGCTGCTCTAGAAGGAAAAGCTACTTTCAGTCCAGCCCCACCTGAACCTGTTATTCCATCTCCAAATGACTCTGGAAAAGTGTCAACAAACATCAAGAAAAGCAGATTTTTGGATGATGTGGAGATGGAGGAAGATATTGCTGACGTCGTGGTTCACTCAAACGTGGAGCATATGAAGGTATTATGAAGTTATTGCTAATGTTTGAACTGGTGATTACTTGTATTCATTATCTTTGTGGTTTACTGGTTTAGTAATGCTTTAGTGTTTGGATTTGTATAGCTGAGATGTGATTTCTCAGTGTTTATGATTGTTGCTTGGGGAGGACGAAAATGGTAGAGTGAGTTGTTGAGAGGAGAGAGAACATAGAATTAATGAGCTAACTGAATTGAGGAATGAAATATTTTAATATTTGTATACTTGATGTACAAGTTTTCTGTTTTACCTGTTAGCTTTTAGGTGGTAAACTGAAGAATTAACTGATGACTTATTCTTTGACTGGACTAGTCTATCAGTTTATAGAATCATGGTCACACTTCTCACTTGGAGTGCAAAGCCTTAAAATTTTCATATCTATGCTTTAGTTGTTGCTGAACTTGTACCTACTGAAGCAGCGATCAAATAGTTGTTATATGGCGCCCATGCACATGTTCTGAAATATTTTTAAATATGCTCAAGGCTATGGAGCTACACTTTCCCTGTATATTTTGATTTTATGTTGAGCCGTGGTGTCCTAATTTTAGTCGAAAATTTTCCTTTCAGACAACCTTGAATACATGACAGTTTGTGTATGAGTATTTCCTTTCAGTTTTGACTTCAGTTGCAGATATATGTTGTGCATTACTTTTCAACTGAGTTAGTGAGCGGTCTGGTTGTTGCTGGTTTGTAGATATTTTCTGATAGGCTCATATGCATTGTGCGGTCACTTTACATGGGAAACTTGGGTTGTGGATGGTTTTTATATCCAAAGTTTGAAAAGCTAAACTAGTGTTGTCTGTAGCTTTGTTAGTGTTCGCAATAGATGCTGCAGTGATTGAGTGGTGCGCCCTACGTATTATATCGAGTTCTAATAAAAGAAAATATGGAACTTACTGTTGTGCTGTTCATTCCATAGAGTTGTTATTTGTGTTTGGAATACTATGCCAGGCATTTTACTCCAGGCGTTGACTAATTACTTTGCTGTTAGAGGGTTTAGTAACTCAACAAAATATTCTCATTACTATGTAAAAGATCAGTACAGCTATATAATATATGATTTTAGATTTCACCTCATTTATATACCAACTGATAGCAGCTTATATATGAATGTTTTAGGGAAAATACTGTAATTTGAGCGTAGGATCGAAGAACAACATTGTTGCATATGGCACTGTAATTGATGTTAGTGGACCTGTGCATTGCGTTCCGTTGGGCGAAGGAAACGTCCGAGTGGTTGTAAATGGAATTGTGGATGGAGAAGCCATGCTACCAATCCCCGTGAAAGGAGAATTTGAGACTGTTTCGAGTGCAATTGGGCATCATGTTGCTTGGCCAATACATCTTATTGACTTAATGGATCATGAGGTAATAATTGATATATTGGTCAGACCTTAGTAACTTGTATACATAATGAGTTCTAACATATATTTATCTGTGGGCAACTAACTGATTGGCTTCTTCTGTAAAACATGAAGAAAAAGAGGGTATCAACCACCAAGGATAAAGCAGCAAAGAGCTTGTTCAGCAAATCTGCAATAGGAAAACTCCCCCAATTTTGCCAGATTCTTTCTACATATGCAAAGAATGAGCTGACCACCTCAGACTCAACGATTACTGCTTATCTTGACAAGGATATATATGGTGATTCTGAACCGGTGGTATTCCTAGCAAGAGATGATATTCTAAGTCTCCTGGAATTAAGGGAAATTGGACAGCAACTTATTGTGACTTACATTAAGTAATGTGCATGTTTTCTGTGATTTTAGATTTAATGTGTATGTATTGAATGTCAATCAACTAATTTGCTGATCCATCAATGCTGTTTACAGTTTTCTATATAGGAACCTTGTGAAGACAGAAATGAATGAACTGGTTGGCTTCTTGGATCCTGGTCGGGTGTGGCATGACAAGAACAAAGAAGCAGATATATTGGGACATCTGGACCGACTTAGTGCTGATAGTATACTATTGATTCCATACAATCCAGGGTATGCAAGATATTCTAATGATTGGCTTCTTCTGTAAATGCTAATTAGGTCCATTTAAGTCCACATTTGTTAAATTAGATTAGTACTTAGCTTTTACATGGTTCTTATGCAGAAATCATTGGATATTGATTATTATTGATGAGGATAAGGACAATGTGTATGTATTGAATCCTCTTGGTAATTCACAACCTGATGGGACATGGCAAAAGTTTGTAAACTCGTAAGTTTACTTTTATTAAGCTTATTATGTGTTTCAATTAGGTTACTAATTTTGATTTTTATTATGAATTATAACATGATTTATTTTGATGATCAAGTGCCATTAAATCATATAATGCGAAGAAGGGCAGAGGACCTCGCAGAGCTCCAAAATGGTCTACTCTCCAGGTATGACACCAAATACATGATGTATTTTCCTACATGGGCACCACATTTATGAATATGAGTGAGTGTGTGATACGACCCGTTCCGAAAATTTTCCCAAAATATCGTGAAATGACCAAAATGCCCTTAGATGGTCAAACGTTGACTTTGTGAACAGTATGAATTTACATATTCGATATTGTACTCTATGCGAAGAGCTCGACGATACGAACGCGTCTACGAAGACGAAATCGAATTCCGAGTTGTATCGAAGAAGTTACGGACGAAAAACAGAATTTTGGTGTAGTGAAGTGCCACGTGGCGGCATTTGATTGGTCGGTTTGGGGAAGATATTTTGGGGTTGTTTTAAAACCCGGTTTAACCCCGAGTTTCCCAAAAGGGAAACCCGAGTTCGCAACTCAAGTCCGAACCGCGAAATAACGCCGAAAACTCTTCGCCGTCGTTGACCCTTCGCCGGCGACGGATCGGGCCGGCGACCACCTGCATCAGCTTCGCCTCATCGTCACGAACACGGAGCACCAAGGATCGGAGCCAACGACCGTCGGAATCGCCGGCAACAACGACGACGGAATCCGCGAGCTTTCCGGCGTGATTCCGGCCAGCAGTGCGTGGTAAGCTCTGAAACCTTGATTTTTGGATTCCTGAGATTCGTAGATGCGTTTTGACATAAAATTCAATGGATTTGGTTGAGAATTGAAGGTTTTAGGATTTTGGGGAAACCGGCCGGAAAATCCCCAGATTCTTCCGGCCGCGCGGCGGGCTGACGTCAGCGCCGGTGCGACGTCAGCGACACGTGGTTGACACGCGTGTGCCGCGTGGCGCCACGTCAGCGCCATGTGTCACGCCACGTCAGCACCACGTGGCTGCCAGGTCATCGCCACGTCAGCACTTGTGCCACGCCAGCACGTCTGACGTCAACCGGCGTTGACCCGGCGTTGACCAATGTTGACTGACCACTTTTCCGAGTGGAAACGACGTTCCGGATCCAATGGCGAACTCCGTATTGCCATCCGAGATACGGTTATACCCCGATTGAGCAAAACAAGGAAAAGTAGGGTTTCTCGGTTATTCGTTGAGTTTCGATTATTAACTTTGGTTTATTGGGATTGTTAGGTGATCAGATTTTGAGGAATCAGCATAACCAAACCGTGCTTGCAGAGGAGAACGACGATGATCGCCCGGTGTCACTGTGAGTGGACGGGTTTGGTTTTAAATGTTGTTTTGAGTGTGCTTTGTTTTCGTATATTTATATTCGTATGTTTTTATGCTTATAGATTGGTTATGCTGCTGGTTGTTGTGACTATTGTTGGTAGTCGTTGCTTGGTTGTTCTTAGGTAGTTTGTTTGCGATTAGTACTATTAGGGACGCATTATATGGATCGGGTGGTATGGCCCTCGTCCATTAAATCATGGTCTGGGAGATATGGCCCTCGTCCATGAGATCACGTGGGAACGCTATGTGGACGGGTGATATGGCCCTCGTTCATGTGAGATATATCTCGGTCGGGTGATATGGCCCTCGACCACACATTATATCTTGGACGGGTGATATGGCCCTCGTTCATGAGAGGTATATCTCGGTCGGGTGATATGGCCCTCGACCACATTACGTTGTAGTATTGGGAATGTTTTGTGTGTGTAGGTTGCTCGGATGTTAGTTACTGTACGTGTTGGCTGGATTGAGGTATGGTATTATTATATTATCTGTTTTGACAGAGGGGGTTATTGGCATATCTGTTAAATGTTTTTCACTGACTTCTTTTTCCGTCCACTCACCCTTGTTTTTGCGCCCCCTCAGGATTTGATTCTGAAGTGCATCACCGAGACGACTGAGACCTGCCGATAGCTCTACTTCCATCAACGAAGGGTAGGAGAACTTTGTTGTCTTTGTCAGGCAGGTTATGAGTTAAGCTGTACAGCTGTGTATTCCGCCCTTGGGGCAGTTGTAGTGTGTTGTTTTCTCTTCCGCTGTAGATGCTCTGATATTATATTGTATTCTTTTTCTTCCGTTTTTGTCTCTTTTAGTTGTTTAAGGCTTCGTCACTCTTTGGGGGTGATGGCCGCACTCCCGGGCCCCACTTTTTGGGTCGGGGTGTGTCAATTGGTATCAGAGCGCTAGGTTTCCGACTTCCTGTCGAGTCTTGTTGGTCAGTTTTGTTCTTGAACCCTTGTTTTGTCTTTGTCAGAGCTATGTCGTCTCAGCGTGGTGCACATAGGCAGCGGGGTGGACGTGGTATCAGTAACCCCCCTATTGTCGACAGATTTTCCAGCTTAGGTCAGCTTAGCGCTGCGTTGGAGAACGTTATTCCAGTCAACCGAGGTCAGGATAGGAGACCCACTTTGCTTGAGATGGCCCGTAATCTGGGGCTCAGGAGTTGAATAACATCGGAAGGAATGTGGCTACCGAGTACTGGTGGGATAGGATGGAGACAGTGTTAAGGACCATGAACTGTCCATCGGAGCAGAAGGTAGAGGTGGCATCCTCTTTCTTTTCGGGAGACACTGCAATTTGGTGGCAGGATATGCAGAGAACCTACCCCGAAAATACCGTTACCTGGGAGCAACTTACGAGCATCTTTTGTGATAAGTTTTTCAGCCCTGAGTTTCAATGGAATAAGATGTCTGAGTTTATTTCTTTTCGTCAGGAGGAGCTATCCGTTAGTGATTATGAACAGCGGTTTCGAGGACTCGCATGTTTTTACCCTGAACAGCCAATCGTCCGCTTGAATTGATGATTCAGTTTCAAATTGGATTACGGGAAGACATTGAGGCTGGCTTTAGGTGGTAGGCAGTTCACCACTTACAATGACTTGTTGCAGGCAGCTTTGAGTGTGGAGCGGTACATCGTAAGACGGCCTTTTGAGTTGAACTACGAGGGTAGTGCCAGTGGAACTGGGCAAGGAAGGGTTAGCAATTCTGTCACTCGTGGCTTCCGACGCCAGGGCAGGAATCGACCCTCGATGGGAGGGCCGAGACAACAGCAGTCCTTTAGGAGGACATCACGGAGTTCCGGATCTTCTAGTGGAGCCTCTAGCTCGAGTGGAAGATCTTCCGGGGGCTCTCGTGCCCCGGGCTCCCGCCGATCCGATGATGGTTCTGGATGCCGTATCTGTGGAGATCAGAGCCATTGGCAGCGTCAATGTCCCTTTAACTGGAGGAATGTGCATGGAGAGTCGTCCCAGGGTAACCAGATAATGCACCAGGAAGCAAGCATCGGTGGGAACACTGGTGGACGAGTCGAACCTCCGGACCAGCTTTTGTTTGGAGTGGCTGACAGTGTAGACCAGGGTAACCGTACTAGGCGTCGAAATCGGGGTCGTGGAGATCGAGGCAGAGGTCGGGCACAAGGGCAAGTCTACTCCATGAGCCAGCTGGAAGCTCAGTTTAATCCCGACATAAATACTGGTATATTGTTTATCCTTGGTTGTTTGGGTTGAACTTTTGTTGGTCTAGCGGTGTTAATTTTGGTTGTGAGGCTCAAGCGAACTCTACTCCTAAGCGATTGTGGTTTTAGGGATGTGTTTTAAGAGAGTAAGAATCACATGAGTGTCTTGTGATTGTTACCGACGTTGTATTAGAGATTTGACTTCCTTCCTTGGAATATCGTTGGCTTCGATGTATCCTTGGAATGGAATGTCAACTTACTTTCCGGTATGGGTGAGTTGTGGTGGGGAAACGGTGGTTTTCCCAAATACCTTGGTTACCCATGTTTAGTTTTGGGTGAGCTGAAGGCGTAGTAGTTTGGTTGGTTATCACTTTCTTGGGTGAAGAAATCCTTGCGTAGGAGTGGTACCGATTACCTAGCACGTGTGATTGGGAAACCCGAGACATGAAGATGATGACATGTGAGATTGCACGCGAGGAATTGAGAGATCCACAAGGCAGTGTAGCTGCTTTGTCCAGAAAGTCTCCATTAGGCGAACTATCTGTTTGGGTGATTCATGAAGGCGTGGTATAACCGTAAAGAAGATCATGACCTTTGGTTAAGGATGAGATTAAGCAGGGGCAGATCCGAGGATTTATGCAGGTTCACTCTGAAGTTGGTTCTGCATGTAGACTGGTGAGTCTACCAAACCCCTACATCAGCCGAGTTATCAGCGTTGAATAGTTGCCAAGGGAGAATGAATTGATGGCTTTGGAGTGGGTCATGTTATTGTTCTAATTGCTATTGACCTTTTTGGGAAGTTAGTTACAGTTTTGTTTCGTTGGCTTGTTTTAGTGGTTTGGGACCTTGTAAGGTTGTAGGTTGGTCATTGACGAAATGTTTACTTCAAGTTCAAGAAGTTTGACTTGAAGTCAGAAAATTAAAGTGGGACGGATTCAGCACGGTTGTGGCTCTTGGGGGTTCTTCATGCCGAGGAATGTGACTCTTATATTCTAGTTGTTTGACACAAGATCCTGGCAATACAACCAACATGGTTGCAACTCCTTAGTATCAAGGTACCTTGTTGGCAACATTGGAGCGGTGCTTCACATGTGAATGAATTGAAGACAAGGAAGTACTTGGTGCTATGGGATGTTAATGTGTATGAGATGTACGTGCATCCCTACGTCCAGTGGAGGAAATTTGGGAGTACCTTTAACTTTCTTCATGCAGGCCATTCCTTTGGCTGCGTTAAAGAGACCTTGCACTCTTTCAGCACCACCATTCATCTCGGTCTCTCCATCGTTGGAAGTCAACAGGAGGATAGAGTCAACTTAATTGTTGAAGTTTCGGCATGATAATATATCTTGGTGGCCAGTTGACTTTTGGTAACTAAGGAAATTGTGATGTGGTTATCGCAATGAGGTGACAAGATGGCGACAATCTGTGTGGAACTTTTGAGATCTTTTCCATTCTTGTACAGAGGGTTGGAGGTAGAGGAAGCGATGATGACACGACCCGTGTCATATAGTTGGTATTTTCTGTTCTTTCGGGGGTGATAAGGTGTACCTAGTTGTGGGCTTTATGAGATTTTAGACCCTTTGGGCCTTTTCCTTTTGTTCCCGCCAAAAATGTAACACGACCCAAGAAGGCAATGGTATGTCCTGTTGTTTGTGTCTGTTGAGGGGAGAACATCACGCTCTACAGCTCCATCGGTCGCCACGTGCGCGCCGCAGTCCCCGCGCTTTTCGCCATGTAGCGCCTCTCACGTGCTCTCAATGCGTACCATCAAATAAACCAGCTTTCCTCTTTCGCAAGACTCAAGCTTTTCTTATAGGATTGTAATAGAGATCTATGTACACTTTCTGGGCAAACTATGACAGATGCGTGGAGAATGGAATTGGCACATCCGATTGAGGTTAATGTGATGAGAAGCAGCACTTTGGAAACGATTGTGAGAATTCGGGAACAAGGGAAGCCTAGTCACCGATAAATTGAGCCTTATGAGATAACATAGAGGATTGGTGACGTGGAATCTCAACCACTTAGGTTAAGGGCAAAGATGTTTAAGTTGTGAAGGCCCGGTCTACTTGGTAGGTTGGAATGAACTAGTCCTGCACAACTGAACGTTCTAATGGTGAGAGTCTTGTGCGACACCCACGATGTTGAGGAAGCCACGTGGGAGACGGAGGAATACGTGCGAAAAGGGTATTTGCACTTGTTCTACGTATGTACCTTTCCCTACTGGTGGTTTTTTTTTTTTGAATTTCGAGGACGAAATTCTTATAAGTGGGGTAGATTGATACGACCCGTTCCGAAAATTTTCCCAAAATATCGTGAAATGACCAAAATGCCCTTAGATGGTCAAACGTTGACTTTGTGAACAGTATGAATTTACATATTCGATATTGTACTCTATGCGAAGAGCTCGACGATACGAACGCGTCTACGAAGACGAAATCGAATTCCGAGTTGTATCGAAGAAGTTACGGACGAAAAACAGAATTTTGGTGTAGTGAAGTGCCACGTGGCGGCATTTGATTGGTCGGTTTGGGGAAGATATTTTGGGGTTGTTTTAAAACCCGGTTTAACCCCGAGTCTCCCAAAAGGGAAACCCGAGTTCGCAACTCAGGTCCGAACCGCGAAATAACGCCGAAAACTCTTCGCCGTCGTTGACCCTTCGCCGGCGACGGATCGGGCCGCGACCACCTGCATCAGCTTCGCCTCATCGTCACGAACACGGAGCACCAAGAATCGGAGCCAACGACCGTCGGAATCGCCGGCAACAACGACGACGGAATCCGTGAGCTTTCCGGCGTGATTCCGGCCAGCACAGTGCGTGGTAAGCTCTGAAACCTTGATTTTTGGATTCCTGAGATTCCGTAGATGCGTTTTGACATAAAATTCGATGGATTTGGTTGAGAATTGAAGGTTTTAGGATTTTGGGGAAACCGGCCGAAAATCCCCAGATTCCTCCCTGCGCGGCGGGGCTGACGTCAGCGCCGATGCTGACGTCAGCGACACGTGGTTGACACGCGTGTGCCGCGTGGCGCCACGTCAGCGCCATGTGTCACGCCACGTCAGCACCAGGTCATCGCCACGTCATCTGCGCCACGCCAGCACGCCGGTGTTGACGTCAGCACCGGCCGGCGTTGACCAATGTTGACCGATCACTTTTCCGAGTGGAAACGACGTTCCGGATCCAATGGCGAACTCCGTTTTGCCATCCGAGATACGGTTATACCCCGATTGAGCAAAACAAGGAAAAGTAGGGTTTCTCGGTTATTCGTTGAGTTTCGATTATTAACTTTGGTTTATTGGGATTGTTAGGTGATCAGATTTTGAGGAATCAGCATAACCAAACCGTGCTTGCAGAGGAGAACGACGATGATCGCCCGGTGTCACTGTGAGTGGACGGGTTTGGTTTTAAATGTTGTTTTGAGTGTGCTTTGTTTTCGTATATTTATATTCGTATGTTTTTATGCTTATAAATTGGTTATGCTGCTGGTTGTTGTGACTATTGTTGGTAGTCGTTGCTTGGTTGTTCTTAGGTAGTTTGTTTGCGATTAGTACTATTAGGGACGCATTATATGGATCGGGTGGTATGGCCCTCGTCCATTAAATCATGGTCTGGGAGATATGGCCCTCGTCCATGAGATCACGTGGGAACGCTATGTGGACGGGTGATATGGCCCTCGTTCATGTGAGATATATCTCGGTCGGGTGATATGGCCCTCGACCACACATTATATCTTGGACGGGTGATATGGCCCTCGTTCATGAGAGGTATATCTCGGTCGGGTGATATGGCCCTCGACCACATTACGTTGTAGTATTGGGAATGTTTTGTGTGTGTAGGTTGCTCGGATGTTAGTTACTGTACGTGTTGGCTGGATTGAGGTATGGTATTATTATATTATCTGTTTTGACAGAGGGGGTTATTGGCATATCTGTTAAATGTTTTTCACTGACTTCTTTTTCCGTCCACTCACCCTTGTTTTTGCGCCCCCTCAGGATTTGATTCTGAAGTGCATCACCGAGACGACTGAGACCTGCCGATAGCTCTACTTCCATCAACGAAGGGTAGGAGAACTTTGTTGTCTTTGTCAGGCAGGTTATGAGTTAAGCTGTACAGCTGTGTATTCCGCCCTTGGGGCAGTTGTAGTGTGTTGTTTTCTCTTCCGCTGTAGATGCTCTGATATTATATTGTATTCTTTTTCTTCCGTTTTTGTCTCTTTTAGTTGTTTAAGGCTTCGTCACTCTTTGGGGGTGATGGCCGCACTCCCGGGCCCCACTTTTTGGGTCGGGGTGTGTCAGTGTGCAGCATCTCCCATCACCCCCATCAGATGGCTTGGCCCAATGAAGGTGTGCCATGTGGCAGCCCATAGAATATCCCATTTCTAACTTATCCGACTCTAAAATCGGGTTAAAAATAGCTCGAAACTCAGAAATATACACCGAAAAATGTCATAGACTTGTAGCGGCCTCTACTTCGATCCTAACAGGCACCTTGGATTTTCCGAGGTACTACACACAAGTAGAAAAAGAGTTGGGAAACGTCATTAAGGTTGTCAGGTCAGATCATGGGGGAGAATATTATGGGAAATACAGTGAAGCAGGTCAACATAAGGGTCCATTTGCCTTGTTTCTGGAAAAACATGGCATTAAAGCTCAGTATACCACACCTGGTACTCCTAAGCAAAATGGTGTTGCAGAGAGAAAGAATAAGACTCTTTTGAATAAGGTTCGATGTATGATGTGTACAACTGGTTTACCTTTGTTTTTATGGAGTGATGCACTTAAAACTGCTAATTATCTTACCAATAGGACTGTTAGCAAAGCTGTCAGCAAAACCCCCTTTGAACTATGGTATGGACATAGTCCAAGGCTCTCACATTTACATGTTTGGGGATGTAAAGTTGAGGTCAGACCTTATAACCCTCAGGAAAAGAAGTTAGATGAGAAAACCATCAGCTCTCATTTTATTGGATATGCAGAAAAGTCTAAGGGTTTCAGGTTTTATTGTCCTAAGCATCATACTCGAGTCATTGAGACTAGCAAAGCCAAGTTTGTGCATGAGTTACACCCTTCTGATCACATTGATGAATCCATCATCAGTTTTTTAGAAGGTAGCCTCATTCCCACTACTACATTAGTTACCACTACTGCAGAACCCATCTTGCCTCCTACTGCTCATACAGAAAACTTAAAACCTGAACCTATTGATCAATTCTTAGAAGAAGACACCATTGATGAAATTCCAGTTGATCAGGGCAATCAAAATCAGTTTGATGAAGTTTTTGAAGATATTGGAGCTCAGGATTTCCAAAACAACGAAGTTGTTGCAAATCCTATGTTAGCAGATGCTGAACCAGAACCTGTTCAGCAACCTAGAAGGTCAACTAGGACCCCAGTTCCCAACAGAGGCCCAGCCTATGAGTTTTATGGAGTCGAAACAGATTTTGATTGGGGGGAAGATGATGATCCAGTATCATTTCATCTAGCAGCAACTAGTAACCAATCTGAGTCTTGGATTCAAGCTATGCATGCTGAGCTTCAGTCTATGTCAGACAACCAAGTTTGGGATTTAGTAGAACCAGTTCCAAATCATAGAGCCATAGAATGCAAGTGGGTTTATAAGACTAAAAGGGCAGCTGATGGTACTATAGAAAGGTATAAAGCTTGTTTGGTTGCTAAGGGATTCACACAGAAAGAAGGAATTGATTTCACAGAAACTTTTAGTCCAGTTTCCACCAAATACTCCTTCAGAATTATTATGGCCTTTGTAGCACACTTTGATTTAGAATTGCATCAAATAGATGTTAAGACTGCTTTTCTGAATGGAGAGTTAGAGGAGGAGATTTACATGAAGCAGCCAGAGGGTTTTATAGCATCAGGAAATGAGAATTTGGTCTGCAAGCTTAAGAAATCGATTTATGGTTTAAAGCAGGCTTCAAGGCAATGGTATATTAAGTTTGAGTCAATTATATTGTCTGATGGCTTCATAGAAAACCAAGCAGATCAGTGTGTTTACATGAAGACTACTAAAGAAGGTTTTATCTTCCTAGTTTTTTATGTTGATGACATCCTCTTAGCTAGTAGCAGCAAGAGTCTTTTGCATAAGACCAAGGCCTTCTTATCAAAGCATTTTGATATGAAGGACATGGGGGAAGCTACATATGTGCTTGGTATAGAGATTAAGAGAAATGGGAGAAATAGGGTGTTTGGCTTGTCATAGAAGAGTTACATAAATAAGATACTGAAAAGATTCAATATGCAGGATTGCAACTCAGGTGATGCTCCTATATCTAAAGGGGATAAGTTAAATAAGATGTCCTACCACTAATGCTAAGTTAAAGAAAATGAAGGAAAGACCTTATGCTAGGCTGATTGGTAGCTTAATGTATGCACAGGTTTGTACCAGACCTGATATTGCATATGCAGTGAGCATATTATCCAGGTTTTAGTCAAACCCTGGTGAAGCACATTGGACTGGAGGCAAGAAAGTCATGAGATATTTACAGAGAAAAAAAGATTACATGCTATTATACAGAAATGTTAAGAGTTTGGACTTAATAGGTTATACAAATGCTGGTTTGGCTGGTGATTATCCAAATTGTGGAAAATCGATGTCTGGTTATGTTTATATGTTAGCAGGAGGTGCTATAGCTTGTAAAGTGTTAGACAAACTATCACAGCAACCTCAACAATGCATTCAGAGTACTTGGCAATTTATGAGGGAGTTAGTCAAGCCATCTGGCTTTAGAATTTTCTGGTGCAAACTAACTTAATTCAGTCTATAGAGAGGCCTCTGGTGATTTAATGTGATAATAGAGCAGCCATATATTATACCAAGACGAATAAGAGGTCCACTAACTCTAAGCACATCGATCTTAAGTATTACAGTGTGAGGGAAAGGGTTAAGAAAAGGGAAATCAGCATAGTGAAGATTGGAACAGCTTCTCAATTAGCAGACCCTTTTACCAAAGCCTTAATACCTAAAGTCTTCATCAAACATCTTCCAGATTTGGGAATCTTTCCAGATTTAGATGCTTAAGTTAAGAGGGAGTGGCTTGTCTTAAATCACTTTTCTTCACAGATTTCCAGTTTTTCAGTTTTCAGTTAAGTTTTCATTTTGAGCTCAAATGTAAGAGTTTTGCAGGTCCGCGTGCAAAACCGAATATAAATGTGTTGTACAACATTAATTGGTCATTCAGAAATAAAACCATGGTACTTTAGTTCAAATTTTAAGTTTGAGTTTGTTTTAAGTTGCTGCAGCTTTATAACAGTTTTTCCAGTTTCAGTTTTGATTGATGTTATAACTTCAGGTTGGTTAATCCAACATTTCAGTGTAAAGTTATCCAAACACACTTGAGTTCTTATGTGTTTGATGAGGACCAGTACATGAACACTTCAATTCAGAACATTCTAAGTTCATGTGCAATTCAGAAATGTCCAAGAGAAGTTCATTGTGAATCACAGATTTGGTAATTGATGGTTATGGAGTGGTTGTGCTTTTAAGTACACTCTTTTCCATAGTCTCATATCAAATAGGTGATTTGACAGGAACTTGTTGATCAGATGAGCATTGCATTATTCCATGTGCGCAATTTCAGTTTACTTTGATCAAACCTTATACATTGTTATGCTGTGTGAATTAATGTCAGTCCAAGAGGGAGAATGTAAGATTGGACTTATATTATTCACATCCAACGGTTGATAATGTATTACTTGAGGATCAAGTAATGGACGGTGTGATTAGCTTAACCTAGTACTCCTAATCAATGAAGTTCTGAGTTGATTAAGAATAGGGATCCGGTTGGGAGATTGGTATCAAATACCAATCCAAATAGGACATTGACTTAAGTCTCAAGTAAGGTAACTAAGGCTAATTAAGTCTTTTATGGGAGGACTAATTAACCCTAGACAATACCTATATAAGCCAAGGTCCCTACACACAGTCATCTAACCGGTTCATACACTCTTGCCCCATAGAAGTTGAATCATTGATTGTGTTGTAGAAGATCTTAGCTCATAGCCGGCCTTAACCATGTCCAATGTGAAAGGTATAGTTTATACTTTGTTTATGGTTTGTACACTAACACTACTGATGTTTGTATCTATGTTTGTGGTTGTTAGATCCTCAATATGTTTACAATATAACAGTCAAATGTGTGGATAACGTTGAAAGCACAACTGGTATTAAAGTTGTCCTCAACTCACTAGGCCACAAAGTGGAATAGATAACACCTCGTAGACAATGATAGGTGAAAAAACCGTTATGAGCTGCTGAACAAGCACAATACATAACGTTAAATGTATTTCCGTTATCTATATATGCCTAAAACCGTTGTCTTTGTATCACTAGAAAGATGAAGACAACGGTTTTTAACAAACCGTTATTGTTAAAAAAAAGTTGTAGACACTGTGCACTAAGGGGGAAACCAAAACAAAAAATTCCCTCCGTGTCCCTTTTTAATTTTTGAACTCCTACCTACCTTCATCAAAACCCTAAGGGCATGTTTACTTCACCGGAATGGAATTGAAACGATCGGAATGGAATTGAAACGATTCTCATTCCGGTGTTTACTTACACAAGGAATGGAAATTGTTGTGGGTCCCACCAAAAAAAACCATTCTCATTCCCAACCTTTGGCCAAATTTGAAACCGGAGGGGGGAGATGGTGTTGGAATTGAGGGAATGGGAATGGATTCCCTTTGTCCAAATTACCCCCAAAACTACCAACAATAACAACCCTTCTTTCTTCCATGGCCGTCACCCAATCAACCTCCATCCCCAAAATCATCCATAACAACACCCACAGGCATCAATATCAATTCGCTGATTCCTAAAAACAATCCAAATCCAATTCATTCCAATTCCCCAACACAGTCCAAATCCAATTGAACAGAGATCTAAGTATAAATTGAATATTTAGATCAAATAAAACCTTGAAATCGTTGGTTGATGGCATAGGCGGAGGCGTTGATGTCGTTGCTGCGATTTCATGGTTTGATTCGGTGAATAAAGAAGATTGGGGTTTTGATCTCAACTTTGGGCATTGGGATTTTGGTGTCGATGTAAGAGGAGGAAGAGAAGGGAGGCGAAGAGAAGGGAGGCTAAGACAAATGGAGTGGTGCAGGGGAATTGCAAGTACAAACAAGAACACCACACGTTGGAGTTCTTAAAAAAAAAAATTCACAGAAGGCTTGTTTAAGAAATAACCAAAAAACCACTTTATAAATTTTCCGGGGCATTTCATAGATTTGCCAGGGCACTTTATAAATTTGCCGGGGCACTTCATAAACTTTGCAAAGTAAATTGTAATGAGTTTTTTGGGTATTATTATTTAAAAACATGATCAAATGGTAATAATTTCTAGTTAAAAATAATAATGTAGAACAAATCTTAATAGTGTTTTATTATATATCAAAATTGAATTTATCTTAATAATATTTCATCTTTACAAAAGGATATTTTGGTAATCAAATTAAACTAATTCTGGATTCCGGAGAATGATTCCGGACAGCTAGCAAACGATGGAATGGAATGACTGATTCCGATTCCGACCCATTCCGATTCCTGCTCATTCCGATTCCGAGTTAGTAAGCGTGCCCTAATTTCTTCATCTTCTCACGCAGCTCACTTCAAAACTTTCTTCAGCAGGAGAAAACCTCAAGCCTCCATAGCTCAAACCTCTCTCTCTCTCTCTCTACAAATACGCACACTCGTCTTTCTCTCTCTCTCTCTAGAAATCCATGCCTGCAATACACTTATCTGATTACCTGCTCGACGCGATGACGACGACGCCGAATCACAAGAAGGAAAAGAAGATGATGAAGTCCAAGTCCGAAACCCTAGAATCCGTTGCCGGAGCCGAATCTCCGTCCATTGCCACCACGGGGAAGAAGGCGAAGAAGGAGTCGAAGTCGAAGAAGCAGAAGGCTTCGGAGGATGATGAGGATAGGAGCGAGATGAGCTCGGAGCTCAGCGAGCCAATGAACAAGAGTGGTCCGAGTTCCGCCTTCTCCAGGAGCAAGCTGGCCTCGTCCCGTAAGTCAATTCCCGATCCCCAATTTCAGGTTTTAGGTCAATTCCCGCAAGTCATCCTTCAGGTTATACTCTGATCTTTACTAGTTTCTTATCCGCCCAGTGATCATTAGGTGTAAACTGGTCAATACGGTTTGAAATTTTCATAGATCTGGTAGTTTCTTATCCGCCCAGTGATGAACTGAACTGATCGGTTTCTAAATTTGGTTGGCTGAGTTCATGGGGCATTTCATTTTCTGTAGCAATTTACATTTGTATATGATAGTTTTCTTAGCTTTTCAGCATCTAGTTAGGTTGAATTTAGGTTCAATTTGAGAGGTTAGTCTTCAAGGATTCGCTGCTTTTTCTGTTTCTAAAGAATTAGATTGTTGATTGTGTAATGTTTGGATAGGAATATCTTAGTTTCTATGTGTTTGGTGTGGAGATGAGTTATTGGTGTCAGAAGCTCAGCTAATTATTGGAATGATTGAAATGATTATTCCAGGGATGCCGATATGTGATGCATTTGCCCAGATAGAGCAGCAGCCGAACATTTACGATGTTGTCCACGTGAAGTATTATGATGAGGTTTGGATCAGTGCGCTGCTTTTATGGCCTGTGTCGTATAGTACACCATCACACACTTTGTTTAGGATTTCCATTTTCTTTTAGTCTCTGAGTTCTGCGGGAATTTTCTTTATTTGGTTACAAAACAAATAGCGTAATTGGCGCAATGGACAAAGACTACTGGGATCCATATGTTGTGACATCCACTTATTACTATTCTTTTGCCACGCAGGAGCCGCTAAAGTTGGATATCGTTATCAGCTTTCCTGATCATGGTTTTCATCTCCGTTTTGATCCTTGGTCACAGGTGTTCCTTTCTTTCCTGCACATTCTTCATGCTTACGTGTCAAAGTTTTGTATTTACATAGACTACAATGCTTTGTTGAAGCTGAAGCTGAATTCAAATATGACCCCTAGGATGCAGCTAATAACTAATGTCCATGTAACTGAGACGTCTAGTATATACTCTTGTACCATCAGTGAAAGTATTTAAAGAAAACTCATAAGTTTCCATCCAATTGTGCTGTATTAATTCTTGTAGTAGCTCATACCTTATGTTGATAGTTACCTTCTTTAGCACAAAAGAAGAAAAACATGTGGGATGTGAGAGTGGAAAGTCATGACTGGTCAGTAAACACTGATGTGTTACCATCCAGTGCAGCTAATTAAGCTTCTATTATTGTAACTATGATATCCTTTTTAGTATTCCAGGCGAATTATCTACATGCACTGTAATATTTATAACTGCTTCATGTATATTAAACTGCCTCTGAAGTGCTACACTACTCATCTAATTCTAGTATCTAGAACTGCTTTATGTTATGATATCTCTGGCTAACTTAAAATTTCGATTACAGAGTTTATGTCTTGTTGAAATTTTTGATATAAAACAGCTTCAAATGCGCTATGCCACTTCTCTGATTGGGTGGGTTACTTATCTTCTGGCTTTCTAGTATCTGAAAATGCAATCAGGTATGGGATTAATATTCATAGTTACTTTAAGGGGACCATCCACTCTAGCGACTTTTGTTGATGTGTATGTGTAGGTTGGCAATGAGGGGGGTAATTTTCAATTAAGTCACGGGAAGTACAATCAATTCATACAGCAGATCACTTTTAGGTGACCAGTCACCTAATGTGATGAACCTGATACTTGTTTTAATACTTGGACCACGTGACCAGTCACGTCACTAGGCCAAAGAATCCCTTTAATAACACCGTCCTGATAACGATTTAGATGAAAACCATTGCAGGATGTGAAAAAGGTACAAAGGACAACGAATTGAGCTCTTTCCGTTGTCTACAGAGGCCCAGAACCGTTGTCTGCCAGTAACACTAAATATCAGAGATAACGGTTTTTTAAATTACCGTTATGATGTGAAAACGCGGTGGTTACTGTGCACTAAAGGGAAACCAAAACACAAAATTCCCACTGCGTCCCTTTTAATTTTTGAACCATTCCTTTCAATCTCAAAACCCTATCTTCTCTTTCTCTCCCCCCTCTCTTTTCCTTAGCTTCCATCTTTTCTACGACCTCACGGCCTCCTATCCGATGTCTCCTCTCCGCCCCCACTTTCAACCTTCGTCAGCCTTCTTTTCGAATCCTTTCTCTTGATACTTCGACCATAGCCACTCCCTCGAGAACTCTTCCGATTCATTATTCCTCTTTCCTAACCCTAATTTTTGTTATTTGAATTTGAATTTCGGGAAACCAAATTCGATTTTGGGATTTGTAGATTTGGTTGCTTACTCAAAGCTCAGTTCTCCGATGGCTTAGTGTGTCTTCACGGTGAGGTTGCCGCTAAAGAGGGTTATTGGATCGCGTCAGATCCGTGGGAAAATGGGGTCGGTGAGCTTTTATTGGTCAGCAGTTGCCGGAGTTTCAGTTCGCCAGCGACCATTGTGCGCATATTAGCACTCACCCACGTTCAGTGGTTCGATAAGTGCCCTCACCGTTCTCGCCCCTATATCTGTAAGCTAAGCTTCTCATTTCATGTTGGGTTCTGTTTGGTTAATGAAATTGGTGTTTTGTAAGACTTAAGCTTGTTTATTTTGTAGAGTTTATTTTGCTTTGGAAGTGAAATGGGGTTTGTGATTTTTATGGGTTGTTTTGGTTTCGCAGAAAGGGAGGATTGATGAAGGGGGAAATTTGCAGTGTTCATACCATGGGTGTTCATTTGATGGATGTGGATCTTGCAGTGAAATGGGGCTTGTGTTATGGTCCTGAAGCTCGTGCTGTTAAGTCCCCAAGGGCTTGCCCTACGAGGTACCCGACTCTGGTATCTCAAGGACTGCTCTTTATTTGGCCAGATGAGAGAGGCTGGGAAAGCGCTAATGCCAGTTTAGCAGGAGAAAGAACAAGAGAGTTGTCGCAAAACGCAAACTAAAATGGTGGAAGCGAAAGAGTCAACGTCGAGTCCTCTGACCCAAGCTGACTCCGAAGACAACCCCAAGTTGCCAAGCTCCCCCGACTCCTCCATTCACAAGGTCCATCCGCTACCGTCACTTCAGTATACAACTCTCCTTATTTAGTTGTTAATTTCAATCAAAATCATAAGCTTGATGTACTGCTCTGATCTCTTAAGTGCTCTTCATTTTTGTGTTTTAACTGTTGAATGCTCAATCTTTTCTAATTAGCAGCTTTTGGAGCTTCTTAGTTAGACCAATAAAGTTGTTGGTGATAAAGAATTAAGGCATCTGTTCATGCATGTATCATTTATTTCCTTCTTGAGTTATTTGGTTGATTTGGCAACAGTATACGATACAACTCTTGTGCACACTGTACTATATTTGAGGCTGATCAGGCATGCTATGCAGTTTTCCAGAGTTGGGTGTCAAATAAGTTCATGACTGGATGGTAATGTGCATGGTTTCCATCTGAATGTTTTCGTAAATTTTTCTAATATTATGTAATTTGATTATACTCTTGTTTGAATTGAAAAATTGCAGTATGGTTCTATTTCCTGTTGCTGTGACGTTCTTCATCACTTGGTGGTTTGTTCAGTTTGTAGATGGTTTCTTCAGTTCATTATATCAAAGGACTGGGGTTAGATGGTATGACTCCAGGCACCCAATAATTGATATTTACTTTGGCTTTTAGTTACAATCGAGATAACACGAAAGATTTCATAATCTACATTGATTCACTTGGTAATTGGGCTTCCTTACTTCGTATGGTTTTCACTAGTAACTTTAGAAAGTGTCATTATCGAAAACGAAGATTAAGAGATTAATTTAGTGTCTTGGTTATGTGTAAAGTGATGTTTGTAGTAGTAGTAGTTGACATAGGCACAATTGCTTTGACTATCCTTAAAAAGGTTATATCTTTTCAGTGAATGTTGTTTATCACTCCCTCACATAGCAAGTTTACTTGTGCTAATTTTGGTTTGTTCAGAGCTTATGGCTTTGTTTGGTTAATTATCCCCTCATTTTAATTTATTGTTGCAGACACGTGGAATAGGGCATGCATTTTCTTCATTTATTTGGCTTTTTGTATACATCTTTATATTCAATGCATTGCAGGTTTTTATTGCTTCCTTGTGATTCATTGTTTTCTCTATATTACAAGTTCTTTCACTGTTAGCTAACTCATTTGAAGAAATACAGTACATTCAAAGGTGCACGGACAAGGGCAGCTGTTGTCTTTATTATTGGATTTTGGTTGCTAGATCTTGCCAACAACACAGTGCGGGCAAGCTTTTTAAGACTATTAGTGGGCCCATTTGGATCATTTTGAAATAAAAATTTCCAATTCTTTGTACTTGTCAACTCCGAAAATAAATGTTCCACTGGTATAGAGAAATTTTGTGAATGTGCTTGGGGCATGTGGTTTTAGTTTCTTGTATATCAGTTTTCTAGTCTCTCTCAATATTATATATCACTGTTGGAGTATGTAAATTAGTCTCAAATTGTATTGGGCTATGAGTTGTTTGTTTGGTGCTGCTTGTTGATTAAGATCTTTGTACAGTTAACCAACTTAATCTCTTATATATGGCCTCTGCTGAAAAAATGAAGATGATTTACTGACTGTTTCTTTGGCATGATGGTGCTTATTTATGCTTTTATATAAATAATGCGAGCAATTTTGGTTTATTTCTCCTCAGGTACATCAAGGACAGTTTGCTCCCATTTCTGAGATGGATGTTGAAGATGTTGAGGCTCTGCCGATCAATGGAAAAGAAGAACAAATCCACATACACACAGCTACAGATAGACGAAATGAGAAGGAATGGGCAGACTTTTTGCAGAGCTTTGTTGAACCTTAGTTTGTTGGAGATGTGGTATGTCAGTAAGCATAGGTTGTGGTAGTTTTTTTGCATATTTTGATTGTCTTAGTTGACTGCCCATATTGTTGGTGGTTTTTTGTATATGGTACTGGATTAGTTGACTGCCCAGACCTTGGTTTTTTATATGGTAGTTGCATAATTGGTCATTTGTATAGTTGAATGTTTTATTTATGATATCTCAATTTGAGGATGAACGAATGGAATGATTTGAATGAATAATACATGTAGTTCATTTTCAGTAAAGATTGGATCCCAAATTGGTACCAATAAACCCAAAAAAATATCCCAAAACAGGTTCAGACAACGGATTTCAATACATTTATATCGTTATCTACGTGTTTTGTAGATAACGGTTCTTTAATATCAACTGTTGTCTATTCCTACATTAGACAACGGTTTTCTAGTGACAACCGTTGTCTAATGTAGGAATAGACAACGGTTTTTGGTGTTGTTAAAAGGGGTAGGAATAGATAACAGCCGCTTAGACAACGGTACGCCTGAGGAATAGATAACGGATAATAACCGTTGTTAAAGGGGTTTTTTGTACTAGTGCGTTGTTTCCAAACTGAAGTATCTGACTAGTCCTCTAGATTACAGATTGTGTATGCTTGTGAATTTGTTCAATCACACTCGAATGCTATGCCAACTTAGGTTCCCATAACAGATTCAGTGAAGATGAAATCTACGGGCTATCCACAACTACAACCTATTCAAATCCTGCGGTTCTAATGCAACAGTTTACAGGATGACCAGTCACACGAGTTTGTCCAGATTGCATGTTAAGTCAAGTTGATGCATAATTAAATTTGATTTTATAATTAGCCAAGTGATTAACAAATCAAAGAGATGGACACAATGTTTTGGTACCCGGAAAAACCCCAAAAGGGTAAAAAACCAGGGTCTATCAGAAGACCGGCCTTCCACTATGAAATGGCAAAAAGATGCCCAATACAAGGTTTCGACAAGCTCAATATCTAATGTACCTAGTCTTAAATGTAGCAGTCCCTCGTGTGGCTTCTTCTTCAATCACTTCACCTCCAGTGGTACAGATGACTGGTCAATCACTTTCCAGAGAATACACACGTATGTCTGGTCAGCGGCGCCAAATGTAGTAAGCTGTGAAACTGTATGAGTAGTCACCAACTGAGTTATAGAGAGCTACAAAGCTTCAGTAAATCCGCTGGGTAACTAGATGTTTTGCTGCAACAGTTTAAAAAAACTGGGCAGAGAAATCCGAACTCACAAGACTCCTAAATATCAACTTTGTCTCAAATTATGTGAAAACATGAGAGACAAGATTGAAGATCACTATTTCAATTTCTATACTAAATAAGTTTTGAAAACTTGGAAGTTGAAACGGTGAAGATAAGAACTTTTTCAAGGTTTCCTTCAAAGATGAATGTTTTGAAAACCGAAACTTTGAAAGAAGTTCAAACGCTTGCCATCTTATGAACTTTATGTGAATGAAAGTCAACAAGAATGTAAGAAACAATTCAAAGCAAGAAGGCAGCAAGAGAGTTTTTGAAATATGAATGATGAAAAGCTTTATGCAAAAACCCCAAGGAAAATGGCGGAAGAGGTTTAGAATTTATAGCCAAAGAAGATATGAAATGGATGGCCGAGATTTCATCAAAGGGACGGCTGAGATTTCATTAAACAAGGATGTAACCCTAGGCTGATTTAGTTAGTGGAAAACAGTTGACAACCCAGCGGGTAAAAGGATGTTCAGTCAAAACTGGATAATAGGATGATCTGTCAATCTGACTGATCAGTCCCTGTCAGGAAATCTGCCACATGCGAAGTTTAGGTGACCAGTCACCAAATACATGAGAACTGCAGTTTTGTAAAGGACATGTTTTTCTCAAGAATGATCCTATGTTATGAAATCATATGCAAACATAAATGATGTCTAATGCTGTAGAAATCTGGGAATACTTCTTCACATCTTGATCTTCAAGTCAACCACCATCTCACTTATTCTAATATCTAAACATTAAAACCTAAATTGAGCTTGTGAATGTTTATACAAAGTTTTTGTGCAAGGATAGCCAATTTACATTATTTTCTAAGATACAAATATCCTACAGTATGCACTGTTTGGGCCAACCTTCCTTGGAATTTATGACAAGGATAGAGGTGTCTGCACTCTATTTTACCCAGTATGTAAATTTAACTCTTAATCTTGATTTTTCTTGATTCTTAATCTCCTTACATACTCATCTTACAAGCTGGAATCTGTATTATGTTTCTTCCAACCATGGCTGCTGCAGGGACTTTCATTTGCTTTTCCAATTCCTAGCCAGTATACAGATTGCTGCCTTGAAAGAGAAGGTATTTGACTTACATCGTTCACCTATGAATTTCTCGCTTTAAAGAACTTTCAAGTTCTAAGTACTCGATCTTACATAGTTCTAAGAACTTTCAACTTCTATTATTGTATATACATGTTTCTTTGACAGTAATGGGGGCTTTAAAGCCATATGCAGGTTGGTTATTCCGTTCGTTTTGAGGACTGCACTTCAGGAAAAACTATCTAAGATGATAGTTACTTCTAATAAGTACAAGTGTTCAGACGAGATCATTTCCATTGCTGCCATGCTTTCCATTGGTAATTCAATCTTTTACCGTCCAAAGGACAAACAAGTCCATGATGACAATGCGCGGTTGAATTTTCACACTGGAAATGTGGGAGATCACATTGCATTGCTCAAGGTGTAGTTTCCATCTTTCTATATAATTTATTTATGTTACAGTGGACATACTTTAGAGGGCTTTAATTTATGAATTTGGTAAATGAGAAAATGGTATCTATGTGTCAAGACATGTCATACATGCTTTTGAATGGTTATTGACTCCTTTTGTTTTTTTTTTTTTTTTTTTTTTTTTTTTTGGGGGGGACTTTTTTTTCTGAGGGGTGGGGTTTTGTATTTTTTTTTATATTTTGTTTTTTTGTTTTTTTTTTTTTTTTTTTTTTTTTTTTTTTTTTTTTTTTTTTTTTTTTTTAGAAGTGAATTTATTTTTTTTTTTTTTCTTTTTTTTTTTTTTTATTTTTTTTTTTTTTGTGAAGGGGAGGGGGGGGGGGAGAGGAGTAAGAGGGCAGGGGGGGGGGCCCCTGGAGGGGGGGGGGGGGGGGGGGGTTTTGTTTATCTGTGGTGTGTGGCCTGTAGAGGGGGGAGGGGAACAAAAGGGTGGGGGGGGGTGCTGGCTCATTCTTGTTTTTGTGTTTTTTAAACAGTTGTCTGGTCTTGGTGTGGCCAATATTTGTGGTTTGTTGCAGAACGGGTATGAAAGTAATGCAGTGGCGGAAAATAAATGAGACACAGGATTTAACGAGGTTCGGCAAGTGTGCCTAGTCCTCGGGGCGGTAGTACTGGTTTCTCTCATTATATGGAAATACTGGAAACGTATACAATATACATAGTATCTCACTATTCACTCCCCCTAACCCTATGCTCGGCTCCTCAGAGATGTGTCTTGAATGAGAGGCATTGCCTCTCTTATATAAGCAAAGGGAGAGCTTGATGAGGTAAGGGATGACACAAAGGGTGAGTGTGCAGCCACCCACACTAGTATTCTACAACACTCCCCCTTGGATGCTCACGAATCCACATGACTGCTTCTGAATACTTCTGAATGCGCCGCCTTGGATTGTACTCATTGATTTCTTTCAAGGCTGTAGTGAGACACCCAAATACTTGATTGCACCACTCTTCCTTCAGGTTCCTTAGCTTATCATCTTCCTCCTCACGCATCGCAAGATCATGTTGTAACCGCTCTGCAAGTGATTCAGGAAGAATGTTGAAGTTGAATCGCATCTGGACCTTTGACTCTCCTTCTGGTTAAAGGGCAAGAAGAAGACTGATGGAATCAATAGGATCCAGTGCAAGCCAGGAGATACTGCTGAGATTGGGAGCATGCCATGAGATGCCATTGCTCCCAACCTCCATGATATGAGATACATTTGCTTCCAATAAACATATGAAAAGCAAACTATACATGAAAAGCTGATGAGTGATCATCTAAAGGAAATTGGGAATGCTGAGAGACTATACTAAGTGCAGAATGCTGAGGATATATACATAGACCAGCAGGAGAATAAATGGCTGAGATGCGTTTTCTAATCATCTCAAGACAGGTAAGGCGCACTCCTTGGGATCCGAGAACGTTTTGAAAATATCTCGTGAGTGATTCAACGTCTGTTGAAATTAGTCACCCTTGGAACACGTGCGGCCAATCATCTGGAATCTGATCCGAAGTTAATGGGATTTGATTTGCAATAAAGTAGATTTGCCTATCAGGTCTCGAAAAAGAGACCCATTTTTCTCTAGATATCCTCCGTGCAATTCATCTTTGGAAGTCGCATCTTCAAAGACTTTCGCTTGCAAACTATCTCAGCTTTAGCCCTCCAATTTTCCTAGCATTTCATACCTTTCTTTCTTTCCAGTAATGGCTTCATCCTCCAATGTTTCTCCTGATTTGACTCTTGCTCCCCCTGGAGTTTCAACGCCAAGTGTTAAGATTTGGCGTCCTACATTAAATTCCAGCACAGGCCCGCTTACTGTCAAGGACTCAGTAATGCGCAATGATGGTACTGCATCAATAGTGGCCTGGAACATCTCGACTCCAGAGGACGAGATGTTGTTAGCGGGGCGTTCTGACAAAGAAGCCATGACACGTGCTATGGCTTCATGTGTCCAGAGTGCAGCACAAGTGTCAAATCTGGCCAAACAACTGGCGGCCCGAAACTATGAGCTAGACGTGCTTAAGAAGGATAACCAATCATTGAGAGAAGAGAACCGACGTCTGCATGCCATATGCACTCAGTACTCAACAGAGATGAAGGACAAACTTGACTGGCTGGAGTCCAGATCCTCTGTTCTACCGCATAAGGATTCTTGATTGCATCCATTCTGGGATAATATCAATTCCAGGACTTTGTGAAAAACTTTATATTACAAGCTTTGCCGTATGCCTTGTAATCTTGTTTTTCTCATTTTCTTGTAAAAAGACCCACTTGTAACCGTCATGGTTCACATTGGGCGGGGTTTGACAGACTGGTCCGAATATAGTACAAGAAATTCAAATTTGCCTGAATTGCATATTTCAATCATATCTCTTTATTTAGATCCCCATAGAGATATCTTGCAATCATATCCATAAACTGCATATTCAGTTTTTCGGAAACTACCAAACTGATTAGGTAGTGGAACGTAACAACGTCCATTACGAGAGAATACATCTCATCGTAATCATTGTCAGGGCTAATGAGAGAAGCCTTTTGCCAGAAGGCGTGCCTTCGCACTGTTTCATTCTCATCATTATGCTTCCTTACGAAATCCCACATGTAATCTACAGGATTCACATTGGGTAGTATGGGAACTTCAGGCCCAAACACTTTTCGCTAAGGAGTCTAAATTGACCTGCATTGTTTCTTTCCATTTTCACCAATTAGTTCAACGTTGTGCTTAATCAACGGAACGCGGTTCGATATCGTCGCACTTTGTGATTCAGTGGCCATTGCATAAGCAAAGATATCATCGATGATTATCTCATTTCGATTCCACAAACTCATCCGGACCGAGATCTCCTTGATCCTCGGGAATTTGGATTTGGGGTATCACCCTGGGACGTCTCCCAGGATACTTCCATAATCCTGCGCAATTTATGAGTTGGATCGGTTGAGATAGCGATAGGATTCAATTGTGCCATAGTTCTCCTCTTCTAGGGAGTAAATCCATCGAACCGAGTCTGTCTCGCTTCTAGCCGAGGACAGAGTATTGGCTAGCCGCCGATGTACCTCGTTCATCATGAACGGAACATCCTACCGGGATGTCTTGTGCGTCCTACAGGACACCTTCATTACAGGCTTGTTTGCAGCTGGTATATGTGATCTCGTCACTTTAGTTAGATCATAGAGGGTGTCTGGCTTATTTACACAACACTCTAAAGATCCGCACTTGCTTATCACATTGTGCGATGTGAGGATCAAGATGAGACATCGTGGGTACATCCACGTCAATTCACGTCGTTCTTCAGGAACGTTGACGTTCTTTTCTCCCCCTAACGGCGGGAATATTGTCTCATCAAAGTGACTATTCGCAAATTTTGCGAAAAAGAGATCGTCTGTCAATGGAAGGGAAATCATAACCAACAAAGATTTCCAAATTGAGGACCCATATTGGTACGTTGCGGCGGCGCAACTGGCACATAAACTGCACACCCAACATTGCGTGAGTACGGTGAATCATGTCCGTACCCAGTAACCAACTGTAACGCTCAACATGAGTGGGTGGAGATGGGTCTCAGGCGGACCAATATAGTTGCATGCAGAATTGCATAGTCCTATGCAGAAAACGGGAAACGTTGTGATCATTATCAACTGGTCTGACCCGGGTCTGCCCAGCCGGTCTAATCCGTGTTTCTGCGAGATCATTTTGAGTATGAGCATAGGGAATTAAATGTTTAATCTCAATCCTAAGGGACGTGCAATAATAATCGAAAGCCTTCGATATAAACTTTCTGGCATTATCCAGTCTTCTAGACTACAACGGATAACTAGGGTGGTGAGCCCTCAATATGAGCTAGAAGTTTAGCAAATGCAACTTTTGATGTGGACAATAGACATGTGATCAACGAGTCATTACATCAACCAAAACCATAAAATCTTTATATGGTCCGCGTATTGGTTGGAAATCGTCCACAAACTTTCCCCTTTTCAACATGGTAACTGTTCAATCGAATATCCTTATAACTCAACAAAATTCTTCCGGAATGTGGTGAGTATAAGGCCTTTGTAGGTCTACATGGAGGTATGAAGTAAGTAATATATCTCCATTCAGGGAGAATATCATGCGCAGCCGCGCTATCATCTAAATGATTAACTTCACATTCCTCAACATGGATTAATTGAATTGGTACATGATCAAGGAAACTGCTGGTTCCAACTGATTCAATTAATTGATATTCGAGAATAAAATCCGGATAAGACTGAAACTTAAACCCGGATAAGAGCAATATCTGGCTCTCAATTAATCCCAATGACTTTCAGTCTGGATTTGATCAGGGAACATCATGTCCGATCATATAATGATGATTAAGGAACTTCAGGTCCAATCATATAACAAAGATCAAGGATCTTCAGGTCCGATCCCTTGCGTGATATAAAATATCAAATATTTGCAAGACTTTGTTACTTATGATATTGCACTGGCATACAATATCAAATGGGAATTGGTAAAACTGTACCATCATCCCACAACCAGAATTCAAATTACTGAAATTAAATGACAGAATTTAAATTGCCTTGTAAATGGCATAATTTAAATTGCTGAAAGTAAATAGCAGAATTTAAATTGCTTAAATTAAATATGGAGAGGCGGTACAACCGTCCAACGTCCCACATTTGCAGAATTTAAATTGCAGAAATTAAATATGGAGAGGCGGTACAACCGTCCAACGTCCCACATTTGCAGAATTTAAATTGCAAAAATTAAATAGAGGAATTTAAATTGCTGAAAGTAAATAGCGGAATTTAAATTGCTGAAAGTAAATATGGGATGGAGGGATATCCGCACCATTAACCCACAAAGTTAAAAATGTCAGTTTAATAGCAGTAACTTCTGGTTTTGAAACTCAAGGTTTCATTCGAAACTTCAAGTTCGAGATATGTTGTGAACATCGGGTTCACTGTACGTGCCAGTACAATATTAGTTACTTCAAGTTCAATTATAATTTCACTTGAAATAATACTGTGGCTGAAAAGCCCACAACCCAGACAAAAGTTTTGGGTACGCTCGAAACTTTGGGTTCGAGGTCTATTGTGAACTTCGGGTTCACTATGGGTCCAATCAATTAAAATTGGGGGCTCTTTAAAAGCCGCAAGACCCAATTTAAATTTGGCCTGAAAATAGGAAAGCCCAGCCCATCCATTTTCAAGGCCCAATTTGGCCCAAAATCTGTAGGCCCAAATAACCCAAGATGGCACCAGCCCAAAGCCAAGGGAAGGCCCAAACAGCCCAGGAGCGTTCGGTGTGCCCCTCCGAACGCCAACAGTTCCTGCCCCTAGCGCGTTCAGGAGGTGCATCCGAACGGCTTCATGGGCCCAAAGTCTGTGTTCGGTTAGGGGTTCCGAACAGTGGGGAGCAACCCAACGCGCGTTCAGTTGCGCGCTCCGAACAACCCATGCGCGCGCGTTCGGCAGAGGCATCCGAACAAGAAGGCGGCCGTGTTGGTTTTTTTTTTTTTTCTTTGTTCCTCCTTCCCCGCCCTTCCTTCCTTCGTTTCTTCCTTCCTGCCGATAAAAAAAGCAGCGGCGGTGTGTTGGTTGGCGGCCCGGGGGCCCTGTTCCGGGTTCGTCGTCGTGGCGTCATCCCGGCGCTGACGTCTGTGGCGGATCAACTGGATCCGGCGATGTGGGCGGCGACTTCTGTTGTCCTCGTCGTGCGGTGGCGTCAGCGGGGACTGCGACTGCATGGGATCGGCCGGCGACTGCTCTTCTGGGCAGACGCTACGGCGGACTGTTGTTGGAGTGCGTCGGCGAGCAGGAGGTCGGCTTTCCCAGTGAGGTCGACGTCCGAGCTGCAGGCTCTTCGACGCGCTTTGCCGTGGGTCGTCGTCATCGCCGCGACCTCACCGGTTGTCCGAGCTGCTGGCTCAAGGACCGTTCGCCGATCGTCAAGATCCGGCGCACCAGATCGGCATGCTTGTCAGAGCTCCGATCTCCACAAGGGGGGGTGAGCACGTCCCCTGTGGGTTCCGTGTGTTCGACTTTGTGCTTCCCGGCGGCGACTCAAACCTGCAAAAATGGAGTGGGAAAACCGGCACATCATTGGTCGATTCATAAACAAAACAAAGCAACCAACATCACACAAGAACAAGGTTAGAATCATCGTCGTTGGATCAAGAAACGGCGAGGACTCGCGACTCCGGCGTCTGCTCTTCTGGTGAGTTAGGTGTGGGAAATATTTTAGTGAGAGGAGGTTAGGTTCAGAGAGAAGATAAAGAACTGTTGTGCGGTAGGTATAAAGCAAATCAATATGAGTTCTTTTTCTGTGCCCTTTCCACCACCGAGACTTACACGAGAGCAACTCGTGCTGATAACGTGTTGCAGAACGGGTATGAAAGTAATGCAGTGGCGGAAAATAAATGAGACACAGGATTTAACGAGGTTCGGCAAGTGTGCCTAGTCCTCGGGGCGGTAGTACTGGTTTCTCTCATTATATGGAAATACTGGAAACGTATACAATATACATAGTATCTCACTATTCACTCCCCCTAACCCTATGCTCGGCTCCTCAGAGATGTGTCTTGAATGAGAGGCATTGCCTCTCTTATATAAGCAAAGGGAGAGCTTGATGAGGTAAGGGATGACACAAAGGGTGAGTGTGCAGCCACCCACACTAGTATTCTACAACATGGTTCATTTTTTTGTGCATATACATTTATACTTTTCGGGTTCTTTTTCTACGTCAGTTGTGAATCGTGAAAGTGGAGCAGTAACTGGCTTATCTGGACTTGTCATGGGAGGACTAATAGGTTGTGTTCTCCTATTCATGAATATTGGGCTATTTCCTTTTTTTTTCACATAGTTAATGTGCTTAGAGTTTTTCAGGTCAACGTTGGTGTTTCACTTGCATTTGTCATTCATGAATCAGCAAATCCACATATTGGTAAGTGCAGTTCATGAAATGTGTCCATGTAAGAATACTATCATATAAGTCAAGCTATTCCCTAGAATCACAAGTAGCAACCGAATACTCAACATCAAGCATACCAGCAAACTAAGGCACAACTAGTCCACACACAAGAGTACTTACAAGAAGACATGACAGAGTTTGGATACAATGGATTGTAGATCATCTACACACAGCTGATCGGATGTTCAACGACACTTCAATAGGGCTTGTGTACTCTCAAGAGAACGGTATCAGTGTGTATAGGGACCCTCAATATATAGCCTTTAGTCTCAAGGATTTAACCTATTATAACTCCTATGAGGCTTCAAAATAGCCCATAACAAGGACTCCTAATCAATACCGGTTTTCCTAATAGAGGTCTTAAACTTGCAGAAGTGGTTAACCAATCTTAAAGCATATAGAACTCCTTAACTTGTCCATTCCTTGTAGAGCAAGGCAACCGGTTTTGATACTTATTTCTTACATTCTCCCACTTAAGTATCAAGACAGTCATTGCACATGAACTAACCAAGATTATGCACACAAGCTAAGATGATCATTGAGTTCTCAGAACTGCCAAAAGATTTACTTCCAGTAAGTAAACAGCCAGATTAGACAGATGTGCAGAACTGCAGAAACCTCAATACTAAAGCATGATGTGTATTGATTCATTCTGCAATTACTAACACATCTGGTAACCATGCAAATGTTACTGACCCTCCGGTTATGATCAACGAAAATGAGTAGTCAACATTCAAGTTCTACTCCCACATTATTGGTCCTCGGATATAAGTTTCAGCAGAAACTTTCCTTGTTATCACAAAAGTATGTTACTGGTTTAGAATCTCGATTCTTAGAAAAGAAATGATGTGTATCAAATCAATTACTTTAACCAATAACCAACAATATCAACTCACATCATTTATCAAATACTAGAACAGCAAGTACAGAAAACAATAAGCAATTACAAGAACGTTTTAATGTTCGAACTGCTGAAAGCAACAAATATTCGCTAACCTGGTGAGTAACTAGTGTTACAGTTACTCCCACTGATGAACTGAAGTCACTCCCACTGATTAGCAGAATCAAAACTGTCAAAAATACCTATATTACTCATATGCTTCAGAAAAATCTTTGGTTCAAGAGCCTTTGTTAATGGATCAGCAATCTGGTCTTCTGTTCCAACATGAACAACATTTATGATTCCATCTCTGACTTTGTCTCGAACTAAGAAATACTTCACATCCATGAGTCTTGAAGATGCAGTTCGTTTGTTATTCTTAGAAAAGAACACAGCTCCTTGATTGTCACAGTAAAGAGTGATTGGTCTTTCAATAGAGCTGACCAGCTTCATTTCTGTGATACAGTTCTTTAACCAAACAGCTTGCTTTGTGGCTTCAAAACATGCCATGAACTCTGCTTCCATAGTTGAGGTCGCAATTGCAGTTTGTTTAGCACACCTCCAAGATACTGCTGCACCTGCCAACATAAACACATATCCCCCAGTTGATTTCCTGTCTTGCTTGTCCCCTGCATGATCAGAATCTGCATATGCTACTAATTCCAGATTCTCAACATGTTTGTAGACCAGCATGAAGGTTTTGGTTCTCTGCAGAAATCTTAAGCACTTCTTGGCAAAATCCCAGTGCTTCTTTGCTGGATTTGCTTGAAACCTACTGAGTAAGCTGGTAATGAAGGCAATATCAGGCCTTGTACATACCTGTGCATACATCAAGCTTCCCACAAGAGATGCATAAGGGTATTTCTTCATCTTTTCCTTTTCAATGTCAGTTGTGGGACATTGATCATGGTTTAGCTTTTCACCTTTCTGAATTGGAGACACTACTCCACTGCAGTTAGACATATAGAACCTCTTCAGAATCCTATCAATATAAGCTGTCTGCGACAATCCTAACATTCTCCTTGCTCGATCTCTGATTATCTCTATTCCTAACACATAATGTGCTTGGCCTAAATCCTTCATTTCAAAATGCCATGAAAGTATCTTCTTTGTTTCCCCCAGGAGCCTTTTGCAGGAGCTTGCCAACAAGATATCATCTACATATAACACCATGAATATGAATTGAGAACCCTGAGTGCGTAAATAGATGCACTCATCCAATCTGTTAACTTGAAATCCTACAGAAGTCACTACTTCATCAAATCTGATGTGCCATTGCCTTGAAGCTTGTTTGAGTCCATAGATGGACTTGTTCAGCTTACACACATAACTTTCTTTCCCCCTTTCAACAAATCCAGGAGGTTGCTCCATATAAATTTCCTCATTCAGGTTGCCATTCAAAAAAGCAGTCTTTACATCCATCTGGTGAAGTTCCAGATCATAGTGTGCAGTGAGAGCCATGATGATTCTCATACAGTCTTTGGAGGAAACTGGAGAAAAGGTCTCTGTGTAATCAAAACCTTCTCTTTGAGTGAAACCCTTGGCTACTAAACGTGCTTTGTATCTTTCAATCTGACCTTGCTGATCTCTTTTAGTTTTATAAATCCACTTGCAGCCAATGGGACTTTTCTGTGACTTTGCAGGTACCAAAGTCCAGACCTTGTTCTTATACATGGATTGAAGCTCTTCATTCATAGCTTCTTTCCATAATAAGGCTTGAGGGCTGGTCATAGCCTTTTTGAAGGTTGTGGGATCATCTTCAATATCAATTTCTGTTTCCTGCAGAAAAGCATAGCAATCCGGTAAGGCATGCTTCTTTGGCCTAGTTGATCTTCTTAATGAGTCATCTTCAGCTGGTGTGATGGCTTCAGTAATGTTTTCAGGCAAGACTGTAGGTAGTGAATGAATTTGTTCAATTTCAGTTGCAACAGAATCACTGAGGTTGAAATCTGGTACCACTGAACTGGCAGGTTCTTCATTAATGCTTATATCTGGGAGATCATTGCTGACAGTTTGTGGTTGTGCAGTTGTATTTTCATCAACTTCTTCAAAATTCAGGTCATTGTGAGGGCTATCTGTGCAGAAATTTCCCTCTAAGAACCGAGCATTGTGAGTTTCCACTATTCTGGTAGGCAAGTTGTGTCCATAAAATCTGTATCCTTTTGACTTCTCAATATATCCTATAAAGTAACAACTCACTGTTCTGGAGTCTAATTTCTTCTCATTTGGATTGTATAGTCGAGCTTCTGCTCTGCAGCCCCAAGTTCTGAAATGGTTGAGACTTGCTTTCCAACCATTCCACTTTTCAAAAGGTGTAGCATCCACTGCTTTGCTGGGAACTCGATTTTGAATGTAGACTGCAGTTTTAAGAGCTTCTCCCCATAAGAAAATAGGTAGTGGTGAGCAAGCAAACATGCATCTGATCATATCTTTCAGACTTCTGTTTCTTCTTTCTGCAACTCCATTCTGCTGTGGGGTTCCAGGAGTTGTATACTGAGCCACGATGCCTTCTTGTTCAAGAAATAAGGCAAAACCACCTTTCTGTTGGCCTAATTCTGTGTATCTGCCATAGTACTCACCTCCCCTGTCAGATCTAACCACCTTAATCTTCCTGTCAAGCTGCTTTTCTACTTCTGTTTTGTAAATCTTAAAACAGTCTAATGCAGATGACTTCTCAGAAATTAAGTAAATATATGCAAATCGGGAGAAGTCATCAATGAATGTTATGAAATATGAGTTTCCACATATTGTTTTGTTTGGAAAAGGACCACAGATGTCAGTATGGATGATCTCAAGGAGGTTTGAACTTCGTTTAGACCCAAATTTCCTAACATTAGTCAGTTTCCCTTTAAAACATTCAATACAGTTTGAAAAATCATCAAAATTGATCTGCAGCAAGGGATTGTGTTTAGTTAACTGCATCATTCTTTCCCTAGAGATGTGTCCAAGTCTTCTATGCCAAAGCATTGAAGAATTTTCATTAATGTTCACATTCTTAGAAGCTATAGTTTCTGTATTGAAGCAGTTAACATCAGTGATACAATCAAGTTGCCACAAACCATCAATCATATTTGCAAAACCAGACAATGGATCTTTATTGAATTTATGAAAAAACCGTACAGAATTGTTGTCCTCAGTACAAAAACCATAACCATCAAGAGCTAATTTGGAAGCTGACACTAAATTTCTTCTCATGGATGGTACATAGAGGACTTCCTTTAAAACAATACTCAAACCAGAAGGAAAACTTAACCTAAGACTACCAATTGAAACAACAGAAAGTTTTGATCCATCGCCTATGAAAACATTGTAGCTGCCCCTACTTTTAGTTGTCTGGTTTAACAATCCCTGCAAAGAATTAGTAATATGAGCAGTGCATCCAGAATCAAACCAGAAAGAATTTTTGGGAACTGACACTAAGTTAGATTCGCAGTAACAAAAACATTTACTGATTTACCTTTTCTGACCATCCATGCTTTAAACTCAGAACAATTTTTCCTTAAATGTCCTATTTTCTTGCAGTGAAAACATTCTTTTCCTAGAGCAGTGTTGACAGGTTTTAATGCAGGTGGAGTCGATTTTGGATTGTGAGCTGCCTTCTCAGATTTTCCAGAACCAGATGCACCATTTCTATTCTTCTGAAACTTTGGATTAAAGTTTCCCCCTTTTCCTTTCTTCTTTTTCTCAGTATGCACATAATTCACAACTGCTGCAGTTGAAGGTGCTGCTGCAGGTGCTTTGTTCTTCTTCTTGTTCTGCCTATTCTCCTCCTGAACACAGTTTTCCAGAAGTTCATTGATGCTCCATTTAACATTCTGAGTATTGTATGACACTTCCAAGTGTCCATACTTGTCTGGCAATGAATTCAGAATGAATCCTACTAATAAATCATCTGGAACAGGTACATCTACTGCTTTCAATCTGTTAGCAGCATCTACCATCTTCATAACATGCTCTCTAACACTCCCAGAACCATCAAACTGCATGTTTGAGAGCTTGTCTATACTGTCCTGCGATTTTCCTTTAGCACATTCTTTAAACCTATCTGTAACAGCCTGCAGATAGCCCTGATGCATTCTTGTGATCAGTGATTGCTCCTCTGATGCTTTCTGACATATATTTCTTCATAACTCCTAGAGCCATTCTGTTAGCCTTCTGCCATAGATCATATTTTAATTCTTCAGACTCCCATGTTTCCACAGTTGGCTCAGGAGGGCAAGGTTTCCTTAAACATAGATCATAGTCATGATGAATCAAATAAAGCTCCACATCAGCTTTCCAGCGCTTAAAATTGTTCCCAGTTAAGGTTTCAATTGTAAGTACTGAATCACCAACTGTTTCTCTTGCTGTCAATCAAAGAATAAGGTTAGTATAGGATATCAAATGTGACACTAGAGTTATACAGTAGAGATTTTAGCCATAGTTCTCTACTGTCATCAAAATTTTGTAAAACTGTAACACCTATAGGCAAGATACAGTTTATCCTCGAAAATTTATACAGCAAAAACAATAGAGATCATAAGAATATATTTCATAGCCTGTAGGTCTAATGAAAATACTATTATGAGGCTACTCATTCCTCCATATATCAGCTCATAATCAGCCTTGACAGAATTAAGCTCTGTGGAACACAACTTGTCATGCAAATTCATATAAGCTGCAGAATTGATTGCTTTGACAGAAGGTTAAATAACATAACGATCACTGATGTGAGTTTTGGAGTACGTTATATAACAATCTCAATCGATTGATTCACATCAATTACCAATATTTGATATAATCACAAAATTTGTTGACTCAAAGTTCTCTTTTAACATAACTTCCAGTTCCTAAATGTGACCAACAATCTGTGATTTGATCACTAATGAACCAGCAAGCTTTTATGATAATAAGATAACAACAGCAAAACGATTAGTTGTACCAAAACACAAGTATATCAAACGATTATTAGTTTATATGCATATATTCAACAATTAAACATGCTGTGCTAACATATGAACTGAAAACCAGTTCATCCCAAGATCTTAACCTTCGGTTTTGCAGAAAAAACGTTTTAAAACTGGTATCAGTACATACAAAGAACTTGTTTGAAATTTTCCCCATATTCCAACCAAAGCTTATAAAATAACAAAACATTGAAGACTCAACTTGGACCCTAGTAACTTGACGCTCTGATACCACATGTAAGAATACTATCATATAAGTCAAGCTATTCCCTAGAATCACAAGTAGCAACCGAATACTCAACATCAAGCATACCAGCAAACTAAGGCACAACTAGTCCACACACAAGAGTACTTACAAGAAGACATGACAGAGTTTGGATACAATGGATTGTAGATCATCTACACACAGCTGATCGGATGTTCAACGACACTTCAATAGGGCTTGTGTACTCTCAAGAGAACGGTATCAGTGTGTATAGGGACCCTCAATATATAGCCTTTAGTCTCAAGGATTTAACCTATTATAACTCCTATGAGGCTTCAAAATAGCCCATAACAAGGACTCCTAATCAATACCGGTTTTCCTAATAGAGGTCTTAAACTTGCAGAAGTGGTTAACCAATCTTAAAGCATATAGAACTCCTTAACTTGTCCATTCCTTGTAGAGCAAGGCAACCGGTTTTGATACTTATTTCTTACAGTCCATAGATTCCTGTATTATCAGACATTAAGCATATAAGCATGGATTCGTGTATAAGCTTGCATTTGGACGAAGGCATATTCTCCGAGAAAATACATTTGGTTAATTCACTACAAAAAAAACCCTCAGTAGCTATGAACTTAAGGGCACAAGTATTGTTTTTGTGCCTTTTTATTACTGTAACCCACAAATCAGTTGTATTTGTGCCCTTTTATAAGTAGACACAAGTATTTGTGTCCATGAAACTCACAAAGAACACGAATATGTACATTGGACACGAAAAACGTGCCTAATTTATTGAGATAACTTTTCTTCTGACACTGCTGTCAAAGAAAATAATTGTTTAATCTAAGAAGACACAAACTTTTGTGTCTATTGTTTTACATTGGGCACAATAGAAGCTATTGTGTCTTTGTTTGACAGCCCCAATGCATTTTCTGACAACTCCATGTTTGAAATCATAAATTGTTTTTTTCCTCCAGCTTTTCGTCCTATTAACCCCCCTACCGAATTTTGTCAAACAACAAAACTCAATTTAAATTTTCCTTGATCAAAGAAAATGAGCTATTTTTTTATAAAAAGATAAATATTAACTTTTTTTTAATTCCCATGGTGTCCCCTCATATAAAATCCTAGTTCTAAGTTTTGACCTAGGCCACACCACACACACCAGCCGCCCCACCTACTTTCCTCTCTCCTTTGGTCATTTGAAATTCCATCTCCCACATCTAGTTTCTTCTCTTCTCTTCCTTTTCCCTAAGCTTCTACTAAGTTACTAACCTCTTGCTTTCCCTTTTGCAGATGTGAATCTCTCATCCAAACGCATATTCTAGGGTTTCGAAAAAGGTGAATCTCTCCTCTCTCGCCGTTTCGATCCGATTTTATCACAATGTGCTCGAAATTTCAATTCTTCTGTTTGATTTTCGGTGTTCTTCGTTCGGATTTTGTTCTTTGGTTTATGATTTCTTGCTTCATTTGGCTGCATTTGTATATTTGATTCCGATTTTGGAGTATTGAGCTTGTTTAATTTCGTTGTGGTTGATTCGTCTCTTGATCTGTTTGTTTGATTGTTCGTGATTTTATGAAAATTTATTTGTTGAGGTTCGCCCATTGTTTATGTGTTTTTTTTTTCTGTTAGATTTTGATGATAGATACTTGTTAGGTATGGTGAATTTGTGATTAATATGCCACTTATATGCGCGAATTGATCATTTCATGCTACCGACATTGGATTCGTGTTTGGATAATGTTTTGTGATCTTCGCATATGTAGTTTTCCGAATTCAAATCTAGGATTGATGAAGCCTCTTCCTAAGCTAATAGCTTTTGCTTCGATTGCTTTTACCAAATCACAACACTGTGCCATCAAGTTATATTCAAGAAAACTGGTGGGTAATTAAGGCCACTGAAAGCCTATTTTTGTTCTAATAATTCCAATGTTCAGTGTTTATCCCAAATTATTTGATTTATTTATGTTACCTTGAAATTGAATTTGCATACCATCTCTGTTTTCAGTTGTTTTTACGGAAGAGATTTTGGGTTGCTTACGTTCAGTCTAGTTGTGATTGGTTTTGAGATGAGATTTGTGTTGAATTGCAGAAGAAAGTTCATGAAGATGATGTTTCTGACCAGTTTCTTGATGCGGATGAAGATGAAGATGAAGCAGAGATGAAGGAAGACGATTTGGAAACGAAGGACTCTGGTGCAAATTTTATTGGGTTGTATTGCAAATTAGGAGAATACATAGTGACTTTTGTTGTATATACTAACAAAAGGAATACAAATTAATTGTTTGGAATATGTTGTGTATTTTCATTATTTTTTTAAAATATTTTTTTTTGTCTAAAATACTACACAAAGGGCACAATTACTTCTTTTGTGCTTATACATTAAACCACGTGTCAAGCTTGAATGTTAAAGATTCTTGTTAGAGCTTGGACACAAAATGCTTCTCTTTTGTGTCTAATAATCATGGCATAAAAGTGAAAATCGTGCTCTCTGTTATTGGGCACGCCCCTAGAGAGCACCTTTCAAGGATTTGTGGTTACACTGTGCCCAATCACAATGGGGCACAAATAATAGTATCCTTTAAGTCAAAAGGCACAAAAAAACATTTGTTTCCTAAGAGCCTTTTTTTTGTAGTGATTATGACAAGGTACTAGCTTAATCTTTAATACTATGCTGCTAGACTCCCTTTGTTTAACAAGAATTTGGATTTTTGCTTCTATTTTTGTTTTCCATGCTGATAATGTACTCATCATCAGTGTGTTATTTTCCATGGAGAATTAAATTCATCAATTTGAAGCATGGAAGTAAGCTTGATTTGGTATCTTTACTCAGCTGCTATTGTTTTCTGATTTCTTTTTAGCTATCTCAATCAGTTAAGATGTACGTCAATATTTATAATTGCATTATTTAATGTTTAAGCTGTTTTTAGTCAAGTCATTTTTAATTATTCTAATGGTTTGCACCCAATTGCTTGTGGTTTCAACCTTTGCATTCAGGGAGTTCTAGCTGATATCCTAGGACCAGTGTTATGAAAAGGACTTATACCTGCTGACCTTTGCACTCAGGGAGTTCTAGCTGATATCCTAGTAACATTGATTGTTCGATATAAGTCACTGCTGAAAATAACCCGAGGTTCTGCTTAATGGTTTTCCAATTATATAAGTCACTTTTAGATCTAATGTATTCTGACTAAAGTTAAACCGAATAGCTTTTTGGTTTTGGTCTGTATTGGTCAAGGTATAATGGCAGCATTGTTTATGGGCTTCTAATTTGTAGGTTTGAAACACATTTTATATCTATAATAGAGAGTGCAATTCTTTGATCTAAAAAGTCACACTTCATAGGACACAAATTTTGGCCAGAAACTTCAAAGATAAGGATTTTCATGCTCCAACCTAGCTGGTTGAGGGTGCTTTCATTGACGACCTCTTGAGTTATGAAATCAATTTCACTTGCATCACTTGGTTCTTAAGCATTAAGGCATGACAGCTTGCAATTTTTGAAATTATATAGATGTTGCTTAATTTCAATTTAAGATGACCATCTGTTTATTCTAGTTAGTAGTTTATGACTCTTCTTCTAATTATAACTTGTGAAAAAATTACGTTGCAGGACTATTTCAAGAGGTATGTTCAATTGATTGGGATGAGAGTGACCAAGGACTTCAAGGCTTTGAGGTTGTTCGTTCTTATACTTTTAGAATAGAAAACTAAGAGCATGTAGTGGTCGCCCTAGAACAATATGGTTCACTTATGGTTATTAGTTTAGGATAGCATTTCTAGGGTGCATTTTGGCACAATTGTAATGTAGGATTGTTTTATTTATGATATCTCAATTTGAAGATGAATGAAATGGAATGATTTGTATGAATGGATGATTGGAATGAATGGAATAATCCAGGTGATTTTATAGTCTCTTATCATACAAATTTGCCCAGAACAATTGGCCAGCATTTACAGACAACGTACTTTTGCAAAATAAATCGTTGTCTATTCTAAGAATAGATAATGGTTTTCGGATAAAAATGCTGTCTAATATCACAAAAAATAACGATTTGATAAAAAAAACTGTTATTTATACCTATAAAAGATAACAATTTGTAGAAAGAAACGTTATCTATAGACACATTAGACAACAGTTATATTAAAAATACCGTTGTCTTCAATAAGAAACAACAACGCTTTTTCATAAACAAGCGTTGTCTATTCTATAAATAGACAATGGCTTTATCATTGTATACCGTTGTGCAACCTGTTATTAGACAATGGTATTTGTGATACGACCCGTTTCGAAAAATCCCCAAAAAGTAGTGAATTGACCAAAATACCCCTGATGGTCAAACGGTTGACTTCTGATCCGTAAGGAATTTCATATTCAATATTGGACTTCATGCGAAGAGCTTGACGATACGATCATATTCGCGAAGACGGAACCAGATTCCGAGTTGTAACAAAGTCGTTACGGACGAAAAGCGAATACAAGAATGGGTGGGGCCTGACAGGTGGCGTATGGTGATTGGTCCATGTGCTATGATTGTATTATAGGTGGCACTTTATGGGAGTTATTGAACCGTACTCCAAACCGATTTCACGGAGGAAAAGAAAACAGAAAAGAAAGCCGCATGCGTCCAACCCGTTCAAACGCCGAGTCGACTCAGCCTCACCGCCGATTCACTACCACCGACCACCGATCGTCTCGCCTACCACCTGCACCGTGCTCGCCTCGTCCTCGATGACTCATCCACGAAGCTGCAAGCCCAGAAATGGTGCGTAATGCCCTCAGCGAACCAAAACAGAGGAAGCGACGCCGCGATCTTTTCGCCGTCGTTCTTGCCGTTCCGGCCACCAATCGAGGACGGCGTCACCACCAATCGGTTCCTCGCATCCCAGGGAGCATATCCATGAATTTCCAGCTCAGGAGATAACGTCGTTAGCCGCCGACGAGAGTGGACGGAAACCGCCACTTTCCGATCCTAATTCCGGCCAACTCCGGCCGTGGTAAGCTTCGAAAACCATTCTATTGAATTTATTGGATTGCGTAGATGGATTTTGGTATAACATGCAACGAAATTGGTTGAGAGTTGAGTAAATTGGATGTCGCCAGAATCCGCCGCCTTTTAGGGCTTTTTCCGGCCAACTCCGACGACATTGGGTCATGAAATCCTTATTTTTGAACTCCTGGTGTTCTGTAGATGCGTTTACATATAAGATTTGCTGAATTTGGTTGAGAATTGAAGGAGATTGAGCTAAGGGGGTTTCGGCCGGAATATTTGCAGAATCCGGCGACGGCGGCGATGACGTCACCACGGTGACGACGTGGATGCCACGTCAGCGCTGACTCGGCGCCACGTGGTCGCTACCTCAGCGCCACGTGGATGCCACATCAACGCCACGTGGATGCCACATCAGCGCCACACGACTGCCACCTCACTGTCAAGTCAGCGCCGCGTCAGCACTCTGGTGCTGACGTCAACCCTACGTTGACCGTCAGTCAACGCCGTAGACCGGCGTTGACCGACTGTTGACTGACGTTGACCAAGTTTGACCGGTGACCAATTTTAAGGGTTTCGACGTTCCGGATCCGATGGCAAACCCCGTTTTGCCATCTGAGTTATGGTTAAACCCCAATTGAGTGGAATATGGAGAATTAGGGTTTTTACAATTTTAGTTCGGTTGTGGTTATTGATTGTGGTTGTTGGGACATTCAGGCTGAACGAATTCCATGGGAATAGCATAACTGGGCCGAGCATTCTGGCGAGGATGAGGAGGACCGCCCGGTATCACTGTGAGTGGACGGGTTTTGGTTTTAAATTCATTTGAGCATGCTATATCATATTATATATATTTATATGTTGATAAATGATTGGTTGTTGGATGATATGCATATTGTGATTTATGATTAGTACAGATGATGGCACACCTGAGAATCCAGTGGGTTAAATTCCCAGTGGGTTCTAAGCATACGATGTCTGGGCATTGGTGGTTAAATTCCCCTTGTCCTGACATCCGGGCATGGTGGTTAAATTCCCCTTGTCCTACACACCATCACTGTGGTTTTCCCCTTGTCCTGACGTGTGTTTCATGGTCCTACACACCATCACTGGTGGTTAAATTCCCCAGGTCGGATTAGATCACGGCCGTAGGTTTATATTGTGAAAATGCACAGGTATGCCTATTGTGATACCTTACTGTACTACTGCTGCATGCTCATTATAGTAAAGGCTTTTACTAGGTGTTTTCAAACTATGGGGGTTATTATATTGATTTGTAAACGTTTTTCACTGATCTTTATTTTCCCTGTCCACTCACCCTTGTTTTTGCGCCCCCACAGGTTCTAATACTGTTGAGCACCACCGAGACGAGCGGCAAGGTTCAGAGTAGCTCTATTATGTGTTACAAAGAGTAGGACTCTCTTTGTCTTTTGTGTATTTCAGACTTGTGTAAACTTTTCACTTCCGCTGTATAGAAGCTCTGATATTATGTTTACGATTGAGTTGTCAAGTTACATCCAGTTGTTTTATCTTTTATTGTTTCTTTTGAGCTTGAAGGCTTCGTCACTCTTTGGGGGTGACGGCCGCACCTCCCGGGCCCCACTTTCTGGGGCGGGGTGTGTCAATTTGTGTTATCTAAAGTGGCATGAATAAATTACACCCGCTTAAATAACGCTTTCGCGATAGAATAGATAACGGCATTCCACCGTTACGTATTCCCTTTTGTGGTCTAGTGACTTCGCAACAAACATACAGAATATATGCTATCCACGGTGTCAAACTTTTGTTATCCAACTCCCTAGACAGCTGGATTGTTACAGACGGACTGCCACTTTGACTGCCAAACCAGTTTGGGAGAATGTAAGCTCCAGATGAAAAACCATGTCTTGGCCTTAAATCTTGGTTTATCTCTACCTGCACTTTTTAATTGAAATGCAGATTATTGTTAGTATTCCAGGGTATGTAGTACTTTGACTAATAGTAATTGCAGATAAAATGTACATCTAGAGAGAGACAAAGAAAATAGGTTGAAAGAAAGAGAGAGCATGTTGACCTCATCATCATCTTTTTGAAGCCATGCTACAAACCGTAAAGCTGAGAGTACAATCCCATATGTGTGAGATTTCGAGCGCTTAACAATATAAAGGTATCGTTCAGTAGCTGAACTCCACGAATTCCACACTTCATACTGATCAGAATCGCTTTTCAGAGACGTACACCCATCAGCTGATACACGTTGTACACTTATTGGGAGCTTTGGCAATGACTGCAATTTGGTACAGTTCCTCACTAACAGCTCTGTAAGCTTTGAAAGTTTGCAGATGCTTTCAGGTATGGTTGTAAACTGGTTTCCAATTAAATTCAAAGCCCTGAGTGATGAAAGAGAATTCAGATCATCTGGGAATCCTCCATCCAATAGGTTGCAATCACTTAGATTAAGTGACGTCAAAGAGGTTAAACCAATGAATGAAGAAGGCAAACAACAAGCCCATTCCACGGAAAACTGTTGGAAACTGGCCATGCATCTGTAGCCCAGATAGCCGGCCTTTGCATCCAGAGCAGGATAACAACTTGAGGTTCTTGAGATATATAATGGCCCATGGTATTTGTCTTAGAGCAGTCCCACTAATATCAAGATCCTCCAGACTTTGCACACCCCCAATTTGCTCCGGAATCTCTTCAAGACTTGTACAGCCTGATAAAATAATACGTTTAAGCGACGTCCAACTAGAAATGGCACCAGGAAGACGCAAAAGATTTCTGCAATCCTTTAAATCCAAGTATGAAAGACCAGTCAGATGCAGGGTTGATAATGGTAGTTCTTTAATTGCAGTCCCATCTAAGTAAAGTTTCGACAAGCAGCCCATAGGTCCAACAATCTCTGGAAATCTCGAGTCGTGCACAGCCGGAAAGAACAAAAGTTTGAAGAGATTCCAAGCTAATGTTCCCTGGAAGGCTCTCAAGACTCTTGCAATTTTCCATATTTAGTAAGACAAGTCTTTTGAGCGTGCCAATGGATGGGTGAATCTTGTATAATCTTGTACAACCTTTAAGAATTAACCTCTCAAGATTTGGGACTCCGGTAAAGTCTGGGGTCTCAATTAAGCTTTCAGAGTCAGAAAGGTCAATAAATTTTAACCAGTCTGAGGCCTATTATGAAACATGAAAGCAATGGAAGAATGATAAGCACTCATACTGTTTCAGCTAAGTAGGTGGCAACTTGCATGACAAAAGTTCAAAAGTTGTTACATACCTTGATTCCCTCCCATAAAAGTTTGATATGGCTGCAACGCATGTTGAGGTGGACAAGTTTACGCGGTGGGAAATTTGGTGGAAATAATGTTAAGGGATATCCATACCACTCGAAGAAACCTAACTCAGTACGTAGATAGATAATTTAGGCCTTGAGGGAGGAGCACATTGGAAATCTTAAGAAATCTTAGATTTTTCATCTGAACGAAAGCATCAGAGTGCAATGATACTTTTTCTTCGTGAGGCAAGTTTAGTACTATCCCTTCCACTAAATCTGTTCCCTGCTCGTTTTAACATTTATGTATTATCAGATCAAATAAATTCTGAATTTAAAAAATATAAAACTGGAGTCTCTAATTAAAACCACATACCTTACTTTTTTTCAGTACATCAAGCACATCCTCCCAATGCCACAACCTACTCCACTTTCCGGGCTCATTTGGACATTCCTGCCGTATAATTTTCCAACCCATTTCTTGAACCAAATAATGCATCGACAATCTCCCCTCTACTATAGTAATTAGAGATTTAGCAATGAGAACTCGTATACCACTATCCAGAAAGAAACCAAATCCTTCTAGTACCATGTTCTTTCCTTTAAAGAAACAAGCAATGTCCAAAAATATTTGCTTCTCTTCCTCTTGCAGTCCATCAAATCCTTTTCTAAGTACACTCATAATTTCTTTGTCGAGATCTCCTCTATTTCTTGTATAGGTAATTTCCCATTCAGTCAAGCTTTTGCCGCACAAGGACCGACCCAATACGTCAATAGCTAAAGGAAGGCCCTTAGCTTAATTTACAAAATTTTCAGCCAGCTCCATATACTTTTCTCTGTCATGATTGTCTTCTTTAAAGGCTTTCCAACAAAATAGCTTCAGGACTTCACCACTATCCAACTTTTTAGCCTTGTATATTTCATCCACTCCATGAGCAATCAATAAACGCTCATCTCAAGTCTTGTTTTAGGCAAATCAAAGTTGCTTGTACAGAAACAAATGAAAGTTAAACCAAAACCTAGCCGCCGCCGCCGCTCTCTCTCAAAAAACCCCAAAATCAAAAACCCCCCGCTGCCGCCGGCCCCTTGGCTTGCCTTAGAGTCGGCCGGCCACCCTTCCTCCTCCTTCTAGATCTGATATCTTTCTTCCTTGGTTTAACCTTCTTTGTGGGGTGAGTCGCGGGGGATTGTAGTTTTTTTTTCATGTTTTTGCTTTTATGAATTTTGCAGGCTTCTCGTTTGAATAAAGGTGTGCAAATCATTGTCTTGCACAAGGCGAATAATGGAAGATCTAAGTTCGGTTTTAACTTATTTGGTCTGTTGTGATGGATTCCATCTAGTGGCTGCGGGTGTAATTTTATTTCCGATTGTTTTGATAGGCATCGAATCTCGATATTTGCCTTGCTTGGCCGGTGTTTTTTTCAGGTTTTGGGTTTAGCAGGTTCAGATCTCACTCGTCCTAGTTGCCGCTTGTGCAGTGGGTGAGATCTAGTGGCAGCTTGTGCAGTTTCGGGTTTCCCTTCTACCAGCGTTGGCCGGTTTTGTTTGCTTAATCCGAGTCAGTGGCGGCTTGTGCAATTGTCAGATTCAGACTCCTTGAAGGGCTTCGGGATTCAAGTTCACCATGCTTTGCCGGTTTAGTTGTTAAGTTGATTTAGTGGTTTAGTTGTCATGTAATAGATGTAGTTAATCGGTCAAATTTATCTTTTCCGATTGTACTGATGCCTTCTCTAGCGAGTTGGCTTGCTCCTGCTGCCTAGTTGCAGTGAAGTTATGGGTCCTGTTAGGAGTATAGGCATTCCTTTCAGTCGATGTCTGATTTGTACTCCTTTGTTTGGTTCCGCCAAACGCTTCTATCATATATTTCTATTGATCTAAAAAAAAAAAAAAACGCTCATCTCTCGTTGTTATAATGACCCTACTCCCTTGGCCAAACCATTCATAGCTTCCCGCCAATGCCTCCAGCTGTTTTGATTCATTAACGTCGTCAAGAATGATAAGAACCTTTTTATTGGCCAATCTGCGCTTTATCTCAGTGGTTGTATTCCATTTACTTGTATCACTTTTCATCTTGACATTGGAAAGGAGTTTTTCTTGTAATTTAACAAGACCACCTCTTTCAGCTGAAGACTCTCTAACATTCTCAAGAAAGCTCAAGGTATCAAATTGACTGGAGATTTTATCACAAAGGCAACGCGCAAGAGTGGTCTTGCCTATGCCGCCCATCCCCCATATTCCTATAAAGCCAACATCGTTCTTATCCTTTATACGTAAACACAATTTCATGAGTTCCTGCACACGAGAGCCAATTCCAACAAGATATTTCGAAACACTTGGGGGGTGTACAATCCAAACCGCTTATTATCTTCTCAACAATTCCTTGCATAAATTTAGTCTCAGGCTGCAACATAAGTTTGTGTCACTGTATTAACCGGTAATGTGGCAAAACTATTATGAACTTTTCTTAGGGACATTAAATACATTATAGTCAGTTCCTATTCTATGACAAATAAAATCTCCTAAAGGACTAAGTTGAACAGGGGAGTAAGAGTACTTCTCTCACGTATGTGCCCGATTAACATAATACCAGGTAACAAGTCAGTTCCTATAAAAGTATGTAGATTCATTTTTTCTTATTTAGGTGATACAGCAGGTCTGGTATTCAAAGACAATGGTATAATTCAAAGAAGAGTAGTAAAACAAGCAATAAAATCAACACTTTGTTTAGTGGCATTTCTCTTCCTCAAACTTCAAATACGCACCCCCAATTGCATATAAAAGAAAGAAAGAACAAAACAAGTTTCCATATTATAGAATAACAACAGCAGGGCGTAGTAACTATGACATCTCTCTATTGAAAATTCTAGCAAAGTTTATATACCTGTCTTGTAGATGAAACCCAGAGAGATTGGCAACTTGAGTCAAAGTAGCTCTCCACCTTTGGACCTTGTCTAAGCTATGCCCGAAACGTTGTTCATGTGCTTCGAAAGCTTCTGCGAAGCTTCCCGACTGTTTCCGTACATCCGACGGATCCACATCGTAGAACACCGGAAGAACAGTCTGCCCCTTCACTCTCGTGCACTCGAAAATCTTAACAAGTTCATCCAAGCACCAAGTTGAGGATGCGTAAGTTTTTGAGATAACAACAACAGCAATCCTTGATTCTTGTACTGAAATGCGATTTTCCCCGCTCTGAATCTCCTCACCATTCCTGAAGGTGTAGATTCCTTCTCTGTCCAACGCATCGTATAAAGAATCCGTGAAATTTTTGGGGGCACCATCGCCTCCAGAACTAAGGAAAACGTCGTATCTCCATTTTGGGTTTGTTGAACAAGGAGAAGAGGATTCAGACGCCATGAATGTGAGTGGATTCGGACAGGGCAAAGCAGATCCTGATTTAAAGTATCAACTTTCCTTCTTGGCTGGCAATTTGTTTTTATTTGGATAATAATGGGCAGACCATTTATTCAAACTAAGCGTCTGGGAAAATTAATAGGGAAATATTTTATTTCAAAAACTGACACAGCCTCTTTAGATGTGGCGGGGAGAAATTCAAGACATCAAGGAGGACCAATATCTATCTATGGGCATTACTTCTTAGGTAGCATTTAGTTCATGAAATTGGATTGATGGAAATAGGAATAAGATTGATGGGAATAAGATTACTGGGAATATAAGGTGGGAATGAGAAAAAGAAATTCATTACGTTGTTTGGTTATGTTGGATGGAAATGGGAAAATAGATGGGAATGTGTATTGGGATACGAAATAAAATAGTATAATTTTACAATTATACCCTTACTTAAAAAAAAACAATTTTTTGTAAGGGCAAAATGGTAAAAGACAATCAATGGAATGGGAATCACAATACCAGGGGGTTGGGTGGGAATGCAATGCCGGCCTCTTTTTTCGTGGGGCCCACCAATTTTTACGTGGGCCCAGGAATGCTTTTCCCTTTGCTTCTCAACCAAAAAACGGCTTTCCTTTTTTATTCCCAATCCCACCCCTTAAAACTTGAACCAAACGGACCCTTAAAGTGGACGTTTCTGAAGGTCAACACTTAAGAACCGCTAGATGGAATAATGAACGGGGATTAGAATTACGATTGGATTACATTAGGGAGCGTTTGGTTCACGGATTGGAAGGGGGGAATGAGAATTTTATTCCCATTCCCATGTTTGGTTGAGAAAGATTAGGAAAGAATTTCCCGGGCCCACGGGAAAACCGGTGGGCCCCACGAAAAGAAGGGGGGAATGGCATTCCCACCTCCCCCCTTGGTATTGTGGGGGTTGGCACATAAGGTAGAAGGAAGCGGGAGTTGGCACATAAATTACTTTTTTTTTTTAAAAGTAAGGGTATAATTGTAAAATTATACTATTTTATTTCGTATCCCAATACACATTCTCATCTATTTTCCCATTCCCACCCAACATAACCAAACAACGTAATGAATTTCTTTTTCCCATTCCCACCCTACATTTCCAGTAATCCTATTCCCATCAATCTTATTCTCATTCCGATCAATCCGATTCCGTGAACCAAACGCAACCTAAATTAGACTGAATGTTGGTGCGTCGTTTTCGACATCATTCGATGACAAAACGTTGCTAAACAAGTTTGTCTCTCTAGTTGTAGTGTTTGTACAAATTGAAGGATTAAAGGCTACGTTTAGGATTAACTTTATTTCTATGTTGACAAAAAAAAAAAACTTCTATTTCTACTAATACTATCCATAACTACACATGCCTAAGTGCAAAACTCGCAAATGATGTGAGGCGGATGACTTCTGCATCCAATTTGACATTCTCAAGTATACAAAAGGGGCACTCTAGGGAGAAAACAAGAGCGGAGCTTGTCACAGTTGTTCATACCCTACTCAACTGGCCATCTGTCATGCATAGAGGGCCCACGGGAACAAAATCTCAATCTCGTTAATACATCTTGCGAAGCTTGTGGACCCCACAATAAACTGTAATACGACTACTCTAGCACATATATCTCTCGTACCCCTCACATCCACCTTCGTATCGTATAGGACTACCAACCCCAATGAATGGTAGATCCCACTTGATGCCTCCAAGATACGACAAATTAGGCTACAAAATATATATTTACAGGGATAAATATGTATTTATTGCCTTACCAATTTGAGGGACTTTGTCCTCAAATCCCTCCTCTATAAATAAGGGTCCACCCCAAGGTAAAAGCCAATATATTCTCCTTAATCCAACATATTCTCCTTACGTATACTTTCACTTTTTTAAACACTTACTATCTTGCCATTATCGCTGACTTGAGCATCAGAGGATTAATGGCCGATATCCATTCGATACTTATATTTCTTTCTTATTTTAGATAGACTTGGGACTTGAGAACTGGGACTAGAAGCAGCCTCATAGCTAATATGACCTGACATCCACATTTAGCCGTTTTCTATAGCCTCACACCCAAGGTATAGTCCTTTTATCTTACACCTTATCATCTAATATCATTGATTGTTGACAATCATTTTCATGCATCAACAAACTCTTCAAACTAACTTTACATTTATATTTTTATTTTTTTATTTTTTTGTGAAAGAACTTTACATTTATATGATAGTGGAAATAAAACTAATTCATGTTAAGAAAAAAAAAAGAAAAAAAAAAGAGAGAATCAATATGAATGATTGCCAACACATTATTTTAAATAATAAAATAAATTTATGTTTTAAATTTTAAGAGTAGTCCACCTGACTTTGAATGTGAAGAATATTTATAAGATCTGTTGAAGATCACCTTTTACTTTCTTAAGGTAGTGAGTACCTTCACCATCCTCACCATTCAATTTAAATGAATGGTTGAGATTCAGTGACTTGATGACCTGCAATCAACACAAAAGAGGCAATCTGCCGATATTGGGGTGTTATATGCCTAAACTGAAGCACAAAACCCAAATCTTGTGCAGCCACCAAACATCTGTAAAAGAGGCAATGTGCCTCTTTTCTCTCTTTTCCGTTGAAACTTATGACAGAACACAGCATATCAAGAACAAAAATGTCTTCATATTTGAAGAGCAAAAATGTGTTCGTACTTCGCGACCTCCAAACCATCGTCGTCAACTTCAACACCCAAAAGCCAGTCCCCGCCGCCGTCGTCCATCACCGACGTTCGTCGCTGCCCTCCATCATCGTCGTTCCCCGCCGCCCTCCACCACTAACATTCACTATCTTCGTTTCCGTCACCGAATCGCAAGTACGTATTAACTTTCCTCGAGAATTTTTGTTTAATCTGCTGGGTTTTGATAATTTGGTCGTTGGGTATGGATTCGTTTGGTTAATTTTGTGATTTGGGGTGTTGGGCATTTGATGATTTGGCTGAAAAATCCTTGATTTGATTGGTTAGTGATTATGATGTTTTAACGAGTACAGCATACTTGTATATTTGTAATCGTATCGGTTATATGTGGCTTTATATCGGTTTGTGTGATTCTACTTTGATTAGTTTGACTGGACTACAAGAGTAACTTTCAAATGTGAGTGTTAGGATCTGTTATCCTAATTCTATAATCCGGTTAACATACCATGTTTTCTTTCATATGCTGCTTAGTTAATGGATATACACACAGCAGGTAAAGGAAACTTCAACATGCCAGTAAAGTACAAAAATATAAGTAAAAGAAGAGGAGGTTTGAAATTTGATTTAGTGCTGCCTACTAATTGTGGTTATGTGTCTACTCGTAGTCCTACCAGGAAAGCTTAACATGATACGTGAAAGAGGCATATATGATGATGAAGGGTGAAAGAAAAATAATGAAGGTCACTTTCCCGATTAGAATGTATGTTAGGAAAGCTAGCAAGTAAAGTAGTAGTAGCAGTTTTTATAGAGAAAAGGTCCAAGTCAAATAGCAATGATTTGAAGTAGTTTTTTTTTATACCTGATCCAAGTGCTTCCTATGGTTTATGTTTTGGTGAGTATAGTTGGTATGTTTTAAGTTGTAACCTGGTTAAATCTGTGACTGGCATGACAGGCAGGATGGAAACTTTGGCCATTTGCTCATGTAGTTACGTATGGCTTGATCCCTGTTGAACAACGGAGGCTTCTTTGGGTGGTTTGCGTGGAGCTTATCTGGGTGACTATTCTCTCAACGTAAGCCCCTGCTCCACTAGAGGAAAACCTGGCATAGATTTGTTGCATCAATCTTTGGAGATGTCTCTATATCTTTTCTTGTCTGACTGCTTGCATTTTTTTTGTGCGCAGTTATTCTAACGAGAAATCACAGCCCAGTTTATCTGAGGCATCATCTAGAGAAGATTCTACTTCTCCGTCGAGCAAATCTCCCAAGGTAGGTCCTGTTAGCACCATCATTGGTCTGTTGGGTATTCCTATGCATGTTCCAAGATGCCTAGAGAAGAAGATAATAATGAAATCTTGATTCTGCTTCTTCTCTTGGCAGGACTAAATCAATTCGAAAATACGATACTGGGACAGTTTTCTACAATCACCACCATTTCCACTCTTGTAGTGTTTTGAAGCCAAACATTTGATTCCGGGGAAGTGCCGTTAACATACTTCTCGGAGGGGAAACCATCATCCATTGTTTTCCCTCAGTAGTGCCTCACCGGGGCGGTTACCCTTACGGACACATATACAATAACAAACAAATCATACAGAGAGTTTTTCGTTCACCTGTGTTCTATATTCGTTTCTCAAATTGAATAAGCCATTCTTGGTGATCTGATGTGTATTTGTAATCTTTTTGAATAGCTGTAGATTTTTCAGCTTATAGATACTCAATAGTATACTTCTTGACGAAGTTGAAGAAGGTGAAGAAAAGAAATGGCCAAGTTTTGGCCATCAATGAGGTATACACGTCTTGTATTTGCAGGCATATGCATCTCTTACTCTATGAGCCAACCTGAGCTAATTTTTTCTTATATCAAGTGTGGTTCGGTTTCTTAAAGTACCCTGATTCGGACTAAAATTGCATGTGGTAGGATTATTTTTTTGCTTAATAAAGAATTGCATTGCTTGGTGCTCTGTCTTCCTTCAATTCTTTGGTGATTCCTTGCTACTGATTTGCATCTCTTCACTAAATAAGCTCTCCCTCTTTCTGGCTGCTGCAGCGTTCATCTTCATCCAGGTTGCTCCAAAAAACCCCTAATTCTCTCGGTCCGATTTGTTTCAAATTCATCAATAATGGTGTTTTGTATAAATCACTGAATCGCTTTTGTCGTGATTTGTGTGTTTCTTTTGTGGCAATAGATGCGGCTTTTCCCTACGCAATCCAAGTATGCCAATCGCCTCGCCGACGAGGTATGTATAACCTATGTGTTTGTTTTAGTAGCTCAGTAAATAGGCTGCAAATATTAGCTTAGTTTTGCTTATGCAGGTTGTTATAGCTGCGGCATTACTTAGTAATTTGGCGGTTTTGAATCCAAATTTACAAGGTTAAGATATCCTTCCAGACCTGATAGGGAAGGTATGCGTGGTTTTTTCATGAGCTTACTTCAGGCTGTCTTTAATCTCCGCATCCGGACTTATAGAATTTTATTTGCAGGGAGGATTGATAGTTAGCAATTTTTTGAACCACAGCTTCATTGTGAATGGTGCTCGAGGATCTGGTGCTAGAATTTGTGTTTTCCAACACAGTAGTAAGTCCCTTAGTTGTATCTTGTATGGTATGGATGCTGAGGTACTTGATTTGGGGATCATGGTGCACATACATTGCATGATTTCAAACAATTGTTTATGCTCTATATCTAAGATAACACGCTGAGGAAAGTACAATTTCAAATTAATCACTAAGACTACTTTTGGTGATTTGTCCTTGCCTTAATCCCCTTATGCGGGTGCATCTCACTGCTTAATCTAAAGGGCTGTTAATTGCACGCGAATCACCAATATGGAGTTTTACTTAATGAATTGAAAGAGTTAAGTTAGACTCATGGTGGAGTTAAGTGCGACAGTTGCCTCTGATGTACTTAAATGCATGTCCAGTCTCACTGAAATCTGCATAGAAAGGCATTTGAAATCATGCATATTCCAATTTGCTAGCATGAGACTTTGAATGCTCGTTATGGCCGTTGTCTGCTTTCTACTTTGAGCAGGATAGAACCTACCTCTAAATTTTTGTTCAGAGAAATGGAAGAATTAACTGAATCTTAGAAAATATTTCATTTCTTGCAGGTCTGGACTTGGCTCTAGATGATTTCCAGAGGGTTAGCGACAAGGTTCCATTTCTTGCAGATCTTAAGCCCAGTGGCAAGTATGTCATGGAGGATGTTCACAAGGTCTGAATCTTGGAAAATATTTCATTCACTTAATCTAGAGTTTGTGGTATATATTGTGTGTATGTGACATTTTTTTTGTTGACTTTGCTGTATATTTGTTTCTTATTTCTGTTAAGGAGCTGGTTGTGATTCTTTTAATAGATAGGAGGAACACCCGGCCATCATTCTGTACCTTTTGGAGCATGCTTTTTTACATGGGGATTGCATGACTGGTATAAATGCTCACGTTGTCTGCATTATTAGAAATAGGCAATGCTTATAACATTAACACAAGCATCTGTAGTCACTGGGAGGACTTTAGCTAAGAATGCTGAAAGTTCTCTGGTGTTGTTTTCTGTTATTTGTCTAGTGACCTTTTGTAGTTATGGTCCACTCTTTTAATATAGGCACTGGTACACTGTTTAAATACAGACTTTTTGACACTCTAGGTCCTGCACTTGTCTTTGAAGGAGAGGAGTCTATGATTGCAGCTATTACAGAGAATCCTATGAGTTTTAAGGTCAGCTCCTGTTCCATGATTGCAGTTGACAATGGCAATCATTTCTTAATAAACTGCAAACTACAAGTCCTGTTATGTAATATTTGAACATTTCAACGTCTATGGTTATTGTTGCTTAACACTGTGAGGATGAGATTGTTTCTGGTATGGGTTGCTGGAACTGTAAGTGGATTTTCTTCTTTGTTGGTTTTTCCTTGTTGAATCTCTGCTGTTGTCAATTAGCATGCTTATTCCTCTGTGAATATTTCATTTTAGCCTTGAAGTTTTCGTTTCGTTCTGTGAATATTTCCAGTAATTTGCTTGGTCTTTGATCCCAAATGGGTATGCTGTAGTGTAGCCCTCCATTTCGTGATTTGATATGCTTTTCTTGTAATTTTTTCCTGCTTAAAGTTCATGCTTTGCTTGTATATATATGTTTGGGGTTTCCCTTTTGTATCTCTATGGTTTTTCCTATTTAGAAGTATGATAATCTCTTGGGGTTGCTCCAAGACGAAGTTAGTGTTTAAATGTGTAGCCTCTATTGCTATACTCTCGTGGGTTATGTTGCAAGATTCCTGTTTGCTAGGCTCCATTCGGTGTTCGCTGACTGTGTTTGCAGTTGTCTGTGTCCAATTTGCCAGGCATTCTTCTAGTCAGAGGCTGTATAAGGCTCTGTTAATTTTGAAATAGAAGGATTTGCATCACGCATATGCAATTACATAACAGTTAGGAATATTTGAAATAGAACCTTAGGTCCATTTTTTTAAGTTCCAGTTGTATGTTTTGCTTCATCTTTTAATTTGGTGTTCTTACTTCAACTAGATATGCATGGGTAATTTCTTATATGGCCTTGTTCGTATGTGGAAAGGTATTATGGGGTCTGCTTTTACTTTCTTTAATTGGATACACTTCCCTATAATGGTCATTTTCCATGCTGGGGGTTTAGCTTAGCTGGTGTTGTGGAGATTATGGTACTGTCAAAAGAGAAACACTCAGCATACTCTTCACTCACCATTTTTCTTCAGTTCCGAGATGCTTTAGAATCAACAAAATTTTTTTTACCTTGCTACAGTAAGTTACTGTAGTGTCACTGTAGCAAGGCAAAAAATTTGGTGGATTCTAAAGCTCCTCGGAACTGAAGAAAGACTGCTTCACTCATCCTTTCTGCTCCTTTCTGTTTAATTTGCTGCATTTGGTTTCAAATGCTGAAGCTTGAGCTGGTTTTTTTCAAGTTGTTGCTGCAGTGTTGGATCTGATTCTTTTTTACCACGGCTCAGGTGAGTTTGTGAGTTTTCTCTTGTTTTTGGCTTCAAGTTTCAGCTTTTAATGCTAAAGTTCCAATCTTTATCATTGGTTTTGTTTTGATGTGCTTGAAGCTGAATTGGGTTGTTGAGAAATTCAATGTTGGGATCTGCAGGGCACATGGCACAAATGACTCTTGTACGTGACAAGATTGCTGATAATTTGTGACGTGATTTTGAAGGAGTTGCTTCATAAATCTGTTGTATTTATATGTATCTATTAAGTTAAGCTATTTGTAGGATTATAACATGTATTTTATTGAACTTTGATGTAAGCATATGTATTCACAAACATGAGTTATTAAATATTAAACTATGCATGTATGAGATATTTGTATGCATGTATGAGATATTTGTAATCAACATATTTTGATTATTAACTACTTTGATTTCATTACTAAATTCAATTTGAGTAATTATAATTATTATTTTTCTCATAAAAAAAGCTAACTTATGTAAAAAAAAATAAATAATAACTTACAAATTTTTATTTTATGTTATTGAGAAAGGTTGATCGGCAAAATGTTCCTAATTCTAATTATTAATGCCATACTCTTGGCAAAAAAAACATTATTAATGCCATACTTATATAATCCCTCCTCATTGCCACGTGTAACTCTCTCATTAGCAGATGCAAAATATATTTTCAAGCCTCGTGACTTCTTCGTAAGGCGTCATCTCAACCTAAGGCATTCGCCATCGTGCTCGTAATGATGATGTCTACGACTTTCGCGAAGGGCTCATACCCAGAATTTGGCATGATAATCCGTAATCCCTTAGATTTACTTTCAACCGTCGGTTGCCTTTTACGCTTATGCTCCGTTCTCCTTATCGAATCTCGTTTTTTCAGATTTTCTTTTGTGAGAACATGATTGTTAAGTGAATGCAGAAAGATGAACGGTTCAGATCGTTGACTCATTGTTTTGATTTTCACAGTTAGCAAAAATATAGCTTGGAGTTTATGAAGTTTATAGAAAGTACATAATGTACTCTCATACTTTCACTAACCTCAAAATCGAAACACGCTAGTAATGATCTGAACCGTTCATCTTTCTACATAAGCTCAACAGTCTTGTTTTCGCAACATAAATCTAAAAAAATGAGATTCGCTGAGGAGAATAGAACGTGATCTAAAATGGCAACAAACGGTCGAAAATAAATCTAGGGGTTTCTGGATTATCGTGATGAATTCTGGATCAAAACCCTTCATAAAAGCCATAGAGCTCATCATTACGAGTGTGACGACGAAGATCTTAGGTCGAGATGACTCGTTACGAAGAAGTTACTAGCCTTGAAAATAGGGATTGCATCGACCAGTGAGAGAGTCACACATGATGGTCAACTATTCAGCTTTCAACATTCATCAGCAATGGCAGCATGACATGTGTCCACATTCAGCGAATTTATAATACAGTTTGAGATGCCAAAGGGCGGAGATGCGATGAGATCGGCGATACAAGCCCAGAAATCGGCAAAAAGATTGAACAAAAGTGAGAAAATTGACGCAGCCGATAGACAACGCTTCTTTGGTTGGAGGGCTGTCATCATCGTCGATGCCGATCTGGTAAGGCGCGCCTTGGCCGCTCTGATCTAGCCCTCCTCCCACAGCCATCGGCGATGGGCCGATTGCCAACCCATGCACAGTCGCCTCTCTGCCATGTCTAAGGTCTCCGACGAGTAAATTGAATTTAAATTTTTTATAATGAACAAAAGCCCAATTCCGATTCTGTATATAAGATAGGACATATTATAATTTGTATCAGTGGCGGAGAGGTAGTCGATGAGGACGGAGATCTGCCCCTTGGTTCGTTTTGAGCGTAGCGGTGTGGAAGACGATGGATTGAGATGGGGAAGACGATGAAGTGGCGTTACAGTGGTCAAAAGAAAACATTTTTTAAGTGTGAATACACGTGAAAGATCACGTGTGCCTTCAAATTGGTTACTGGCAACAGGCTAATCCCCTTAACACAATCTTTAAATTTAAATCTATACTAATATATAAAACAAACCCCATTTTTTCACTGTTCATGAACAATACTCCGGGGGCCAGTGAAAGTACCAATTGACCCTTATGTATTAATTAAAAATTTTAAAGTTCCTAAAGTTGAAAGGGCAAAGGAGTCATTTTCCCATTCTAATACTGTTCATGAACAGTGAAAAGCTACTATTCATGAACAGTATGCGTGGAGTAAAATAACCTCTTTGCCCTTTCAACTTTGAAATTTTTTATTAATGCATAAGGGTACATTGGTACTTTTTTAGGAACAGTGAGGGATACTGTTCATAAACAGTGAAAAAGAAAAAACCACATTTCAATTCAATCTCAAAAAATCCACATACATGAGAAGTTTCTTCATCCTCTTAAATTAAATTCATGTTCGCCCGCGAGTATTGCGTCTGGTATGTATATAAAGGAATTGGTGAAGGTACTCAATGCATGTATGTATTGAAGAAAATTTGTAATTTATGGAACTCAATAAACTAGAGATGCTCGCATATGTACTAACAGAAAAGCTATGGTAAGGTACACATCCATACAAATAAAGTCCAAAAGCAAAGACCAAACTCAAAGCCAGGCCTAAACGCTCAATAAGCTAGTTCCTACTAGCTCCTACATTTTGGGCCCCAAACGCAGGATCGACATAATTTATTCTCTTCATTCTGTCACTTATACGGCTCAACAAACGGCCCTCTGTTTGTGCCTATGAAAACACGAAATTGGAAACCTTCTTAAAAGTGGATGCAGCAGAGATTGGCTTTCCATACCATGAAACGAAGAGTACAAAACTATAACTAATTACTTTTCCTTGGTGAGGATACCTGTCCAAACAACTAGATTTGGTTCTTCCTCTTCCTTAGCTGCCACCACTTTTACCAGACTACTCTCCTCCGTCACCATACTGTATGATATAGTACTTTTTCGGCTCAATGGGACTCAAAAACCGAAACACATATGCCTATCCGCCATTCTTTTTTGGTCCAGGTCAATAGGTTTTTCGTTCCATTTTGCGCAGGCCTAGGAAAAATGTGGTTCAATTGTGTGGGTGTTGTTGTCATCTTGCACACTTTTGTTGTTGAGGAATTGGCTGTCGCCGCTCATGCACTTTAGTCTTTATGTGCCAACTCCCGCTTCCTTCTACCTTATGTTATGCAATGTGCCCTCATATATTATTAGATGTTTGTTGTCAACAATTCACTCCACCTTGTTCTTTACTTTGAGTTCGTAATAAGAGAAGAAAACAAACAAGGAAATGCTTGTTTTCGAATAAAGTTGCATATAACACCACAGAGACAAGTAAAAAACGCCCTATTCTAGAATTTGCTAAATGTGGGTTGAGGTTGATTATGGGTTGGCTTCGGAATGGGAATAATTCCATTTGTCATATTCACAAACTAGGGCTGTAAATATGCTCGAAACAGTTCGAGCTCGTATCAGATTCGACTTGAGCTTGGTTCAACGAAGAATTCATTGTTCCTAGAGTTGATATCTTCTTCAAAACTCTTCGAGGTAATATTATTGCTAAAACTTAATTGTTTTACCTGTATAGTACCATTTACACTCTAAAGTAATAGGCCCTGCAATTGGATGACATAGCTCAAGTTCGATCGTTATCAGATTTGACTTTAGGGTTTAGGGAACAACATTGTCTTGGTTATACTTCACTTCTAATCCGAATGTCTTCACTTGTTGAATTTAAGGATTTAGGGAACAATGTTGTAACCTTAATGTTCCAACTTTACTTATGGTATGGAAAACAAAACTTATTCAAATTAATTCATTCAGTCACTTTACTTATTCGCCAAGGGAAAAAGAATTAGGTGGGATTCACTATATACTCGATAATCATTCCCGCTAAAATGAGGAATCACTTTATGTGATTTTAACTTTTAAAATGTGATTTATGTTATGACCTTCTTGTTTCAAGTAAGTAAACATGTTTTTAAGGTGAAAGTCCAATTTTCATGACAATTTTGTTATCTTCTTGCCCCCTTGGTCTTAAGGATATAGTTTGAGATGTCTTTTTTTGTGAGGCAACTAGTTGGAATCACTCTCGTGTGGATAGAAAGTAATAAAAAAAGTTACCAGCATTCTATAGTCCAAAAATATTTGTAAAACAGAAGAGTTTTTCTATTTTTAGTTTTTTGAATCATCATAATTTTCATCTATACCAATTATAAATGACGATCTAATAACATAAAAGTGATGTATGCAATACAATGGGGGCAATACAATGTTTGATAAAGCAAATTCATGACATATATTTACTTAATGCAAATGATAAAAAAGCTACGTTGTATGTTAATTTTTCACTTACCATGCATTTGCGGCTCCGTTGTATTTGATTACTTTCTCATTCTCGACTTCTACCATTCTCAAGACCTTACCTGTATTGACTTAGAACATGTAACAACTATTAACCGTGGGTAGCAATGACAAAACAACTTTTAACATCTTTAATCCGAGAATAGATATTTAGTGGGACAAAAATGATCTGGAAAAGCAGAATAAAAAGGCACAACAACTAGGCTGTGAATAATACGTACGAAAGATCCTTCCCGGAAACAAAGATCGAGAAAAACAAAACAAACAATCAAATTTCTCAAAAGAAAAAATAAAAATAAAAATGAAAAATGTTTTTAAAGTTTTGTTCTCAATCCGACCTGATCTTAACCAGAAGACATTGATAGTAGAGAGAGAGAAAAGAGCTTCTTCTTCGTCCAAGAAATCATAGATATTTCAGAAGAAACCCTAGGGCGGAGAACGTCCTCCTTCTTCTTCTTCTTCTTCTCCTTCTTCTTCGATCATTGGATTCCAAGATCTCGATTCTCTGTTCCATTCAGGTAATCATCGGGTTTGATTTTATATACAATTTTGTTTCTTGATGCAATCTGCTTCCGTTCTCGTCGAATCAGCTGCTGTTGTTGATTGGTGCTTCATGCAATTTTGTGAAATCAGTGATTGTGTAAATGTTTCCTATGGCTCTAATTGTTTGTTCAAATTTGGGAAAATTGTGAGATTCGTGCTGCGTTTGGCTGCTGGGAAAATGTCGCTCAATGTAATGAGCGCTGCGTTTGAATCTTTGGAAGTTTTCGGCTTTTCGGGATCAGAAGCTGTCTCTTTCCTCGACCAACTGAGGCTACTAACACATCAAATTCGAAATTTCTACTTTGATAGAGGGTTTGTGGATATTTTGGATCGTAGGCAATTAGCTTGTGGTTTTGGCCACAGATTAACTTAGTGTGTTAGTGTATTTGGTTCTCTTCCATGGGAGAAAACTAGAAAATCCAGTTGGATGGAAACATTAGTTATGTGGTAGATTGGGTTTAGATTGTTCTACTGAAGCATGCACGGCTTATGTTAATGGTTTCTCCATGATCACCATACTGCATACATAATCGGGTAGTTGCGGAAGTGCTGGTGATTAAGTGGTATTAGTCCTTTTGAAGTTTCCAGTAAGCATATTCATAAATTTACCCACCAGCATTTCTGTAATGTGTGGATTGTTTCATGTCAGCATGGAGAAGAATATCAATGTTGTTTAGAAAGATTAAGAATTTTAATTTGGAGGTCTAATACCACTTTTCATAAAATTTCTCATGGAATAATGTTAACCTGCATTTTGCTTTTCCTATTCTCCTTTATTGATGATGACCTGTTGGCTTTATATGTTATCGTTTGCAGCTTACTTTCCATGTTAGATATCCTTTCTTTCCTTCTGTGCCATCTGACACTGTATTGGTTTACAGGGACTGGTTGTGCTTCAGCTATGGCAAACTC